>CM065795.1:6029735-6509843 GCA_033296515.1 Macrochelys suwanniensis
TCCCACTCCCAGGGAAGGAACCCCGGCGTCCGGATGCCACACTCACGAAGTCACGGTGTGTGTAGGAAGTGATGCATGAGGCACATTCGAAGATGTAGACGATCAGCATCAGTACCAGGTACTGGGGGGGATGGGGGGAGAAGAAAGCTGGTGAGACCCTGCTGTGGGGAGAGCCTCCCCCACGGCCCAGGCTGCCTCATTGTTCCCCCCTCCCTGCCCCCAGGACACTCTCCCCAACCCCCACCTTAGGTCTTTCCCCCCCAGTCAGTGATACCATGAGGCTGCCCCCCCACCCCCGGCATCAGCCGCTTGCCCCACAGCACAACCCTCCAGAGCCCCACAAGCAGCCACCTCCTGCCACACAGCACCCCCATACAGCTCTCCCTCCCCCTTCCCCCCACAGCATTTCCATACAGCCCTCCCCACAGCACCCCCATACAGAACCCCCCCCCCGAACAGGGCCCCACCCCAGGCACCAGCATGAGCTGCAGGCGGCTGCCCCTGGCCAGGGCGATGATGCCGAAGACACCGAGGCAGAAGAAGGCAAAGCCGCAGAAGATGGCGATCCAGGCGCCCGCGTAGACATCGTCCTTGCCCGACACGCCCAGGATGGGGTAAACCTTGTACTGGTCGGCCGTGACCCAGACCGTCTCCGCGTAGAGCGCGATGCCGCACATCTGGGGGCAGGGTTTGGGATGAGACCGAGGACCCCAAACCCCACCCCCAGCCACACATCTATGGGGCAGGGGGTTAGGGGAGGGGTGTGAGCTCCCTGGTACCCCAAGTCTGGCCCAGCCCCCTGAATCCCCCATGGCATACAGCGCCAGCCCAGCCAGCTGTGTGGGGGTCCCTTAGACATTCAAATCCCCAGGTCCCCCCAAATAGCCTTCCCAGAACCACCAAAACCCCAACCTCCAGAGCCCCCAGACATACCCACCCCCCTCAGCCTGGCAGCCCCCCAACCCCCTCACCAGGATGATGATGTTCCCCAGAATCAGCAGCCCCACAATGAAGGGGTTTCCTTTTTCCACCATGTTCTGCCTTGGGGGGGCTCTGCCAGCTCAGACCCTGCAACAGACAAGGGGGTTTAGAGACTGAGTGCCACCCCCAACCCAATCCTGCAGAGGGGCCTCTGGATTGGCATGCTAATATATGCTAATTTATGCAAATGCAAGGCCCCCCCACCCCAAAGTGAGCCTGGAGTTCTGTTCCCCCCCTCACCCCCCCCCAACAGGCCCAGAAACACCCCCAGAACCAAGGCTGCACCAAGTCCAGAACCAGCCACACCAAGCATGGACAGAGCCGGGGAGCCGGGAGGGGTCAGAGGCATCAAGGCCGGTCTGGGTCAGCACAGTGCTGGCCTGGGGGAGGTCACAGCCCCACAAGTGGCCAGAGAGGGGGTGTGTCCTGGGCCCTGGGTCACTGCAGCCCAACCCCAGGGACTCACCCAGCCAGATTCCTCTGGCCCCAGGGGAGCCCAGCAGGTTTTTCCAGCTGCCCCACATTTCTCTCCCCCAACCCCCCAGCATTTTACAGATTCCCTTCCCAGGCACACCCAGCCCCCCAAGCCCGAGCTCCTCCCCACTCAAACCACCAGCCCCCACTCCCCTGCCAGAGCCAAGGAGGGAACCCAGGAGTCCTGGCTCCCAGCTGAGGGCTTCCAGAGCTTATAAGTGAGAGATCTGCACCCCTCCAGCCCCATATGCCCTCCAACACCTGTTACACAGCCCCCCCACCCAGTACATCTCCCTGCTCTTATCAACCCATCAGCACCACCTGTTCCCTACACAACTTCTCCCTTACCCCCCACCTGTCAGCCCCAGCCCCCCACCTCACCATTACCCTAGCTCTGCCCCCCAATCAGCCACACCCCAGCCCCACACCTCACCCATTACTCTGCTCCCAGCCCTGCTCATCCCCCCACTGCCCTCACCAACTCACCCCAATCAGCCACACCCCAGCATTACTCTGCTCCCAGCCCTGCTCACCCCCCCACTGCCCTCACCAACTCACCCCAATCAGCCACACCCCAGCCCCCTGCATTACTCTGCTTATCTCCCCCCCCATCAGCCACACCCCAGCCCCACACATTACTCTGCTCCCAGCCCTGCTCATCCCCCCCAATCAGCCACACCCCAGCCCCACACATTGCCCTAGCTCTGCTCCCAGCCCTGCTTTTTCTCCACCCACCACACCCTAGTTCTAGCCCCACTCACCTGCTGCCCACTCCTCCTGCAATAACTGACTCTAGCCCCAGCCTAGCCCAGCCACCCCTTTATACCCACCTGGCTGGGAGGAGCCAGTTAGGGAAGCCCCAGCCTGGGCTGAGCAGCAGCCAGGGGGCAGGAGGTCCAGAGTCCTGCCCCACCCCAGCCAGGCTCCGCCCCCAGCCCTGCAGCCCCCAAAGGGTTAATGGGTCCCTCCTGCAGTGGGTGGGCTGGGGAGGGAGCTGTGTTTGGGAGCTGGGCTGGTGTGGGGGTGGCACCACTGTAGGGAGCCCCCCCGCACACCACAATGGTTCTCATGCCCCTGTCTGTCCTTAGCATGTCCAGCAGCACCGGGAACACCCCATTGTCCCCTCCCCCCCAACCTGTCTGAGCTCCACCCTTTTGCCCTGGTGCAGAACACGCCACAGGCCTGTTTGCAGCTGGCTGAGGAGGGGATTCCCACCCCCAAACCCAGGGTGCTGTGTGAACAGGGGCGTGTTGAGGTCTCGTAAACTCATCACACATCAGAGTCGAGGGTGGTAACCATGGGAGGCTAGTGGCAGGATAATTACCAAGATTCCTGGCTGCTGAATTCAGGACTCCTGGGTTCTATCCCCTGCTTTGGGAGGGGAGTGGGGTCTAGTGGGCTAGAGCAGGGGGGCTGGGAGTTGGGATCACAAGTTTTGTCCCGGCTCTCTGAGAGCGCTGCATTGTAATAGTTTGAGGAAGGGGCCCAAGGCTCCTAGTCAGAGCGCATCCCTTCTGAAAGGTAGCACGTGGGGGTGGCTCCGAGCCCGTCCTGGCCTGGGGCAGCAATCTCTGTTAGGACAGCAGCAGGCCACGGCTGCCCTAATGAGCAGGGACAGGGCCTCGTCAGTGACTCCAGGCTCCCAGCAGCCGGAGCCTTCCCCTAGGATCCAACACAACCGGAATAGCAGGGGTGGCCAGCCTGAGCCTGAGAAGGAGCCAGAATTTACCAACGTACATTGCCAAAGAGCCACAGGAATACGTCAGCAGCCCCCCGCCCTGCTCCCAGCCGACAGCCCCGCCAATCAGTGCCTCCCCATCTCTCCCCACACCCCCACAATCAGCTGTTTCCTAGCATGCAGGAGGCTCTGGGCGGAAGGAGGGAGGAGCGAGGGCATGGCAGGCTCAGGGGAGGGGGTGGAGTGGGGGCAGGGCCTGTGGCAGACCCAGGGGGTGAGCAGTGAGCACCCCCCAGCACACTGGAAAGTTGCCGCCAGCCCCAGCCTGTGCAAGGAGCCGCATATTAACTTCTGAAGAGCCGCATGTGGCTCTGGAGCCACAGGTTGGCCACCCCTGCCTAATAGCTTGAGCAGCACAGCGCCCCCTAGTGCTGTACTGGGCCAGCAGGAGGTGAGCGAGCCCCCTGGAGCCCCCTGCCGAGCCCCCCGCTCCCTCCCTGCGCCATGGCGCCCCCCTGCCGAGCCCCCCGCTGCCTCCCTGCGCCACGGTGCCCCCTGCCGAGCCCCCGCTCCCTCCCTGCGCCATGGCGCCCCCCTGCCGAGCCCCCCGCTGCCTCCCTGCGCCACGGTGCCCCCTGCCGAGCCCCCGCTCCCTCCCGGCGCCACGGCGCCCCCTGCCGAGCCTCCTGCTCCCTCCCTGCGCCACATCACCCCTCCTGAGCCCCCTGCCTTGCTCCCTGCAGCCCGAGCCCTGCTCCTTGCACCACAGCACCCACCCTGAGCCCCTCCCTGCACCACAGCGCCCCCTGCTGAGCCCCCACCCCGCTCCCTGCAGCACGATGCTCCCTATTGAGCATCGACACCCTGCAACACAGTGCCCCCTAGTTTTAACACCCCATGTGGCAGTGTCTCTCGCCCAGCCTCCCCCCACTTCAAGCAGCACAGACAGTCCAGGCACATGGTGGGTTTCAGGAAGTGACAATATTTTATTAGTCGGGGTGGCGGCCGGGGGGGGACGAACCGCCGCCCTGCTCCCAGCGGGTGACGTTCTGCTGCGTCTCGCCATTCCCAGCCGTGTGAGCCCCAAAGAGCGCGAAGCAGAGCCAGCGGCCTGGGCAATACAAACCACCTCGTGTTCTGCAGTCAGGGCACAGGAGGGTTAGAGAGAGGCGCAGGGTGTGGGGGACAGAGACCTGGTGGGTAGGTGTGTTTGGGGGGCAATCAACACCCCCCTCCTGTCATCCCTCCCTTCTCTGATCACAGACATGCAAAATAAGGGCACGCCCACAGCTGGGGGGCCTATATGGGGGGGTGGAATGATCAAGGGGACCCCTCCCCCTGGGGTGTCACTAGTGGGGAGAGGGATAAATTCCCATGGTCGTTGGTTTGCCCCCCCCCCCCCCCAGTGCAGGTGGGAGGTGCCACGGTCACTGCAATCTGATGAAGATGGTGCAGAGCCTGCAACACCCCCCCCCCCCACCCACGGGATAAGATGGTAAATCCCCAATGCTACCCCCGCCCGCTCCAGGGGGTAAGATCCCATATGGTCTAGATGTAAAATGGTATCTCCCGACTGTATCAATCTGTGCCCTTCTATAGGTGACACTATGGTATATCCCGAATTACCCCCCCCCCCAATGCGGCAGGTGGTACATCCTGTCAGACTCCTCCTAGCTGAACCTCTCACCCCTCCTCCCCACAATAAAACCCAGCCCAGAGCGAAGGAGAATTCCCCGGGTGTCGGGACCATGGGCGCTCCGTTACCGATACTAAGCGCAGACGGAACGAAAGCCGAAACCCAGCGTACACGGAACTTTACGCAGAGAAAATAAATTACCCTCATGTTTTATTTCGTTAACCCCCCCAATCTCCCCCCCTGCAGGGAGTAAGATGGTATGTCCCAAATACACCCCCCCAACGGCAAGGGACAAGATGGTATATCCTAAATAGCCCCCCTCTCCCCTCCCCCGCTGTAGCAGGCATGATGATATATCCTGTGTCCCCCCCCTCCACTTCAGGGGGTAAAATGGTATATCCCCAATGCCGCCCCTCCCTGCAGGGGGTAAAATGGTATATCCCCAATGCCGCCCCTCCCTGCAAGGGGTAAGATGGTATATCCCCTTTCAGCCTTCTACTGGGGTGGAGAAGTTTGCAGAGTCACGTGTGTGGCGTTAAATTGAACACACGTGTTAATGCAGACTGGCGGGGCGGGGCGCAAGTGTAGGCTCTGGGGACCCAGGGCAATGATGTCTGGTCCTGCCTGCTCCAGACTCTGTGCCCCCCAGTCATGGGATGTGGATTTTCCCCTAGCCCATCCCCCCCATGTGACCCCTAGCCCACTGCCCCCTCTGCCCCACACCGAGCTCCTATCCCATTTCCCCCACCAACTTCCCCCTCTTCCCCACCCCCAGCTCCTCTCCCAGTGCCCCTCCCAACCACCACCCCACAGACAGCTCATATCCCAGCAACTGAATGGACTGGCCCCCTGAAGCCCTCCACACGGGGGAGTTGAGAATGATGGGTTTATCCACCCCTCTGACTCCCCATTAAAGTGCAGCTGAATATAATAGTGGGGGACTGAGGGAGAGGCATGTGTGTGTCCCCCTGCTGGAGGGGATGAGCCCTGCTCTGTGTGTGTCCATCCAACCTCCCCATCCATCTTTGAAATAAATTAAGTACAACTGAAACAAGGAGGGCGGTGGCACCTTAAAGACTAACAGATTGATTCGGACATAAGCTTTCAGGGGTAAAAAACCCACTTCTTCAGATGCATGGAGTGAAATGCCTGTACCTGTAATTTCCACTCCATGTATCTGAAGAAGTGGTTTTTTACCCACAAAAGTTTATGCCCAAATCAATCTGTTAGTCTTTAAGGTGCCACCGGCCTCCTCCTTGTTTTTGTGGATACAGACTAACACGGCTCCCCCTCTGATACTAAGTACAGCTAGTGAGGGGTGTGTGTGCACCTAACAGCCAGGTGGTGAGCTAACGGCAAGTGGATTTGGACGCAAATGTTGCTGTGCGTAGGGTTGGATGTAGGTTATGGTGCCATGTCTGCATTGTGTGGACGCAGGTTTCAGCATTGCGCGTGCGAGAGGGTGAACGTTGGCAGGTTGCTGTGTGTAGTTACGGTGTTGTGTGCACGCACATACATTAGAAACACCTAGAAAAAACACCTCCCTGAACCCCCCACAGCCCAGCTGATGGGATCGACCCCCACATCCCCACCCCTGCTACAGCACACCCAAAGCCCTCCTCATTGTAGGGACATGATTCCATGGGGGCTGGGTGAACTGTTTAGAAACCAGGGTGGGGGAGGGGGAAAGGGGCTGGGGGCAGGGGCGGTGCCAGTTTTTTTGCCACCCTAGGCAGTGGCGGCGGGAGAGCCTCTCCCGCCGCCACGGGACCTGAAATGCCACCCCCCAAATCCTGCCGCCCTAGGCAACCGCCTAGGGTCGCCTAATGGTAGCGCCGGCCCTGGCTGGGGGTAGCACTCAGGGTAGGGTTGTGGGGGGCTGGGAAACATTGGAAGGGGGCACATTGTGGGGGTTGAGTAGCATTGTAGGGGGGACAGTGGGCGAAGGGGAGATAGGACGGGACGGCATGGGGGGGAAGCAGGTTTAATCCTCTCCCGTCGGTGTTGGGGGAGGGGGTAGTGATTTGTGAATCCTTCACGCCATGTCCCCCCCACTGCCCCTCCCGCCCATGGTGCAGCCGGCCTCTCAGTGCATCTCCTCGAAGAATTTGTAGGTGGGGTTCTCGTAGCCATGGTTCTGCATCTTGCTGAGCTGCCGCTCCTCGGGGCTCACCATGGGGTCCACCTGCCCCAGGGACGGACAGACAGACACAGGGATTAGGGGTGCCGGGGCTGGAGGCTCTGCCCCTTTCCCCACAAATGAAAAGATTTAGGGTGACTGCTCCCAAACCCCATCGCTAGGAGGCAGCACAGTAGGGCTGAGAGCCGGAACTCCTGGGTCTGTCCCCAGCTCTGGGAGGAAAATGGGGTCTAGTGGGTCAGAGCAAGGCCCGGGGCTGGGAACCAGGACAGCTGGGCTCCATCTCTGGCTCTGCCTGGCTGGGCCACCCCACCCCGTGTCCTATGAGGGCAGCGGTCCCTGTGAGGAGTTGAAGGGGTCGTTACCTCGACAATGCCGTGGCTGATGGTCCCATAGGGCTTCCGGCGAACCATCAAGAGACTGATGATGATTACCATGGCGACCGCCACCGCCACCACCAGCAGGCCAATCAGGGCACCCCTGTTAATGGTTATCAGGGTGTCCGGCTCCTGTGGGGAACAGAGAGTGTCATGTGCCACCTCCCACTTCTTGGTAGGCTCACTGGGGGAGGCTGGGGAGCTTAGCAAGGAGGGGGTGGGTCCCACAGCCCTAGAGGGGGGAGTCCCAGTTTAGGGTTCAGGTTAGTCTCACTACCCAACCCCCCCAGGGGCAGAGGGGTGCAGGTCATCAGGGACTCCCTAGACTTTCTAGGGCTCACGATGGGGCGAGGGTGAGGTTGTAGCATTTGGGGGTGCACAGCAGAAGGACTGGGGCTGCAGATGGGGGATGCACTCACCAGCGCGTATGGGAGAAGGTGCTACTGGATGGGGATTGCATCCAGTGGTGGTGGAGGGGGCAAGTGAGGAGACACCATCACGGGGGGGGGGGGGGGCAAGCTGAAGGGTGCACACAGCTGTGGGGGCATCAATGCAAAGGGGGACATTGTGGTAGAGTGTACATAGCTGTGTGCGCGCGCAGGAGTGGAGGGGCTTAAGGGAGAACCACATGGGGGAGGCAGTTCTGCAGGGGGACACAGATGCAGAGCGCACAGTGGGGGGTGGGGGTAGGCAGTGCTGCAGGGGGACACAGATGTGGAGTGCACATGGCGGGGTGGGTTGAGGCAGCGCTGCAGGGGGACACAGATGCGAAGTGCACATGGCGGGGTGGGTTGAGGCAGTGCTGCAGGGGGACACAGATGCGAGGTGCACATGGTGGGGTGGGGGTAGGCAGTGCTGCAGGGGGACACAGATGCGGAGTGCACATGGTGGGGTGGGGGTAGGCAGTGCTGCAGGGGGACACAGATGCGGGGTGGGGGTAGACAGTGCTGCAGGGGGACACATGTGGAGTGCACATGGCGGGGTGCGTTGAGGCAGTGCTGCAGGGGGACACAGATGCAAGGTGCACATGGGGTGGGGGTAGGCAGTGCTGCAGGGGGACACAGATGTGGGGTGCACATGGCGGGGTGGGGGTAGGCAGTGCTGCAGGGGGACAGAGATGTGGGGTGCACATGGCGGGGTCGGGGGACGCAGCGCTGCCGTTGCGGATGTCGCAATTGCTCACCAGCTCGTCACGCTGGATCTCCGGGGACTTGTACACCACTTCCTTGATGTCCCCCACGGAAATGTTTACCTGGGGGAGGCGGGGGGAGAAAGAGACATTAGAGCTGTGAGGGGGCACCTATCCCTCCATGGCAACAGGGTGCAAAGTATTGTGTGGAAATGGTGCTTAGCTGCATTCCCCTTCCACACCACCGCCATCATATAGTCTTAGAGAAGATCATGTCTCCCATAATGCACTGTGTCCTCATTCCGTTTAGGGGGAGTCACATCAAGCTGCTCCCACAATGCACAGCACCTATCTCCCATCATGCATTGCACCCACATCCACAGCTGAGGGGGGTCATGTCAAGCTGTGCCCTCATTCCATCCAGGGGAAGGTCTTGTGCACCCCAGAGCAGCTGTTCCCCTCGCACCCCGACTCTCTAATGTGGGGTGGCCCCCAAGTCCCCAGCCCTGCTCACCCTCTGCTCATCCTCGCCCAACGGGGTCTTCTCGCTGGTGAGGTAGTCATACTCCGCCACGATCCCCGAGGCTGTGGGGAAGAAAAGAGTCCCGTAGGCAGTGGGGGAAGTAGTCCTGGGGTGTAAAGGTCAAGCAGGTTAACCCCTGCGAGGGGTGGGGTGCATTCGGCCACCCCCAGGCACTCACCTTTCTTCCCGGCTGGCTGGGAGTCTGCCGAGGAGAGGTCCCCGCAGGAGTGGCGGAAGGAGACGGCCCGTGGGGTGGAGGAGTGACAGGATGAGAGAGAGAGCAGAGACAACAGATGTGTTGAAGTGGGGGCTGAGGGGGCCATGCTGACCCCCCCCCCCCCCCCCCCCCCGAAAACAAGCTGCCCTGTCCCCCACCACACACAGCCTGGGGTAGGCACAGGCACATGGGGGGGGTGGGTATCCCCTTCAAATCCCCCTCCCTGCCCCACAGCACTTCTCCCACCAGCTTTAGCCCCTTCCCTGCCCTTGGCCTGATGCTTTGGGTTCTGGCCCTGCCCCATTCACCTTCTCTGCACTCCCAGCCCTGTAGGTTCTAGTCCTGTCCCAGCAGGTTGTGGACTCCCGATCAGTTCCTGCCCCACAGGCTCTGGCTCCGCCCTTGCAGATTCTGGCCCTACCCCCTCACCTTCCTCCTGGAAGAGGTCCCCGGCCTCCAGGTGGTCAGGATGGTCCTCAGGGCTCAGGTCCTCACTGCTGTCCAGTGGCAGGAACTCCTCGGTGGTGCGTGTCTCAGAGATGGATGTGGTGAGCAGGCTGCTGGTCCCTGCCCGCTCCTCCCGCAGCAGCTCCTCTGAGGAGATCGGGGGACACGGGTCACAGCAGGGGGAGACCTTCCCCAGCAAGAAGCAGCCCCCCCACCTCTTGGGAACCTGGCACACTTGCTCTAACCACTAGACCCCACTCCCCTCCCAGAGCTGGGGATAGAACCCAGGAGTCCTGGCTCCCAGCCCTCCTGCTCTAACCACTAGACCCCATGTGACGTTGCACTCCATATGTTTTATGGAAATACGCTAACGAGTGTGAATATAATATAACTGGAATATACTTCATATAAAAGGTCTCTTGTAAGGTATCATTACAAATCTTATAATCTACTGACTGTGTTCATCCTATTTGTATAAATGTATCATTCTTGTATCTGAAGCTAGAAATATGAAGTATTACTCTGAAGTCCTATTGTAACTATGCAAAGTGTGGGCCATTAATGGTAGCCTGGAATCTTGATGGCTCCCATTAACTAGGACAATTGGTTGTAAACGGCTCTGTTTACTTGTACACCTTCCTGTGGGCGCCAGCCAGTGAGTAATGAAGTCTCACAGGACATGTGAACATGTCACATGATACTGGAATCCATCTTAAACCTGGTGCTTTTCCATTTAGAAGGAAGGGTGGAAACCCAGAGAGAGACAAAGGATTTCCGCCTTGTGCCAAAGATATAAAAGGGGGTGGGACCAGAACAAAGGGGGCTACCTGTCATGAGAAATCCCCTAGTTACCACCTGAGCTGGAACTAACAAGAACTGTATCAAGAGAAAAGGATTGGGCCCAGACTGGAACAGAGTCTAGTCTGTGAAAAAAGCTTATTGGAACATCTCTGAGGGTGAGATTTACCTGTATTCAGTTTCTTAAACTGAATTAGACTTGTGTGTTTTGTTTTATTTTGCTTGGTAATTTACTTTGTTCTGTCATTACTTGAAACCACTTAAATCCTACTTTTTATACTTGATAAAATCACTTCTGTTTATTCATTAACCCAGAGTAAGTGATTAATACCTGGGGGAGCAAACAGCTGTGCATCTCTCTCTATCAGTGTTCTAGAGGGCGGACAATTGATGAGTTTACCCTGTATAAGCTTTATACAGGGTAAAATGGATTTATTTGGGGTTTGGATCCCATTGGGAACTGGGTGTCTGGCTGCTGGAGATAGGTGACTTGCTGAGCAGTTTTTGGTTAAAGTCTGCAGCTTTGTGGGCATGGACCAGACCTGGGTCTGTGTTGCAGCAGGCTAGCATGTCTGGCCCAACAAGGCAGGGTTCTGGAGTCCCAAGCTGACAAGGAAAATGGGCTCAGAGGTCGTTTCAGCACATCAGGTAACAGTCCCAAGGGGGTCTCTGTGACCAAACCCATCACACCCCACTCCCCTCCCAGAGCCAGAGATAGAACCCAGGAGTCCTGGCTCCCAGCCTCCCTGCTCTAACGCACTAGACCCCACTCTCCTCCCAGAGCTGAGCACGAGGGTGTCAGGGCAGGGTGAGGGGTAGAAGGCATCCCAGATGGGTGTGGGCAGGGGCGGCAGGTTTGTATAATTTTTAGCGGTGCCCAGAATGGGTCCAAGTCCCCATTAGACCCCCGCCCCCTCCCCCTCCCCCAGCTGCCTAAGGCTCTGGGAGGGAATTTGGGTGTGGGGCTGGGGCAGGGGAGTGAGGTGCAGAAGAAGGTGCAGGAGGGTGGGCTCAGAGGGAGTTTGGGTGAGGGGTCTGGGCTGGGGCAGGGGGTTGGGGTGCAGGAGGAGGTGCGGGCTCGGAGGGAGTTTGGGTGTGGGGTCTGGCTCGGAGGGAGTTTGGGTGTGGGGTCTGGGTTGGGGCAGGGGGTTGGGGTGCAGGAGGAGGTGCGGGCTCGGCGGGAGTTTCGGTGTGGGGTCTGGGCTGGGGCAGGGGGTTGGGGTACAGGAGAGGGTGAGGGGTGCAGCGCTTACCTCGGGCTATCCCCGCAAAAGTGACCCGCACCCCTCTCTGGCAGCAGCTCCCTAGGCGGAGGGACGGAGGGGTCTCCACATGCTGCTGCCCGCAGGCACTGCCTCCACAGCTCCCATTGGTCGCTGTTGGCAGAGTCAGCGCTCGAGGTGGGGGCAGCACGTGGAGACACCCTCACCCCCTGCAGGGACGTTCGAGATGCTTCTGGAAGTGGAGAAGGCTTATCCCTGTTGCGCTGCCAGTGGGGGCGGCAGGGGCTCCAGGCCCCTTTAAATTGCCCGGGGGTGGCAGGCGGGGCCAGGGGAGAGACCTGGCCCTGAACTTTGGTGGAGTGGGGCCCCCGTGCTCTCATATTGGTGGAACACGGACACTGCGGACCCATACAACTAGCCGCCCCCGGGTGTGGGGATACGTACATGCCAGCTCCCACAGCCCCTCAGAGCTGGGCAAGGGCAGCACATGCACGTAACTGGTGGGTTGGGTGTCATGGAGGAGGGGTGGGAGTATTAGGGGTGGAGTTGGCAGGGGGGGTACACACAGGTCCCGCACCCCCTCCAAGAGCCAGGGGTGGGTGAAGGGGATGTTGAGGGGGGTCATTGGGGGAAGGCGATGTAAGGGGAAGGGAGAATCGGCGGGGCTGGGCCATCGGGGCCTGGGACATTGGGGGGCGGGGTGTCAGGTGGCCATCGGGGGCAGAGGCCTTTGACGGCTGGGGACATTGTGGGGGGGCCAATCAAGAGATATCGGGGGGCCAGGCCATCAGGGTTTGTACAAATCTTGTCCCGCAGCCCCATGGAGAGCCAGGGGGGCTGTCAGGGGGGAGGGATGTCAGGGGCCTAGGGCCACCAGGGAGCCGTTGGGGTATGTATGTATGTACGTATCTGGTCCCGCAGGCCTGTGGAGAGCCGAGGGAGGGATCGTCAGGGTACATATGTATCTGGTCCCACAGCCCGACGGGGGAAGGGCCGTCGGGATACGTACGTATCTGGTCCCGCAGCCCCACGGAGAGCCGAGGGTTCTTGTAGAGCAGGGCCAGGCTCTGGTTCATGCGCTCCTCGATGACGTGCAGGTGGGTGTACACCTGGGGACAGATGGAGGGGGACAGACAGACGGGGGGGCTGTTAGGACAGGCTGCCCGCCAGGGGTGGGGGATGGTGGCGGGCACAGAAGGGGTCCCCACCTGGAACTTCATCTGCTCGGCCTTCTCGGGGTCGACGGCGCAGACATGCTGGTAGTGCCGCAGCGTGTGCCGCTGGTCCTTCTGCTCCGCCCGCATGTACCGCCTCAGCGCCTGCAGCACCCGCTCTGGCTGGGCAGCCAATCGCAGGGGAGAGGTGGAGTCAGAGCTGGCCAATCAGCACCCCTACTCTAGAGCACATTCTAGATTGGCCCACCTCTGCCAATACACTCAGCACTTGCTCTGGCTGGGCAGCCAATCGCAGGGGAGAGGCAGAGTCAGAGAAATCAATAGAAATCCCAACTCTAGAACCTGTTTGAGAACCAGTTCTAGACTGACCCACTCCCACCAATCCATGCAGCTCGTGCTCTAACTGGGGCAGCCAAATACAGGAGAGAGGAGGAGTCAGAGCTGGCAAATCACTACTCCTACCCTAGAACCCCTTTCTAGAACCTGTTCTAGACTGGCTCATCCCACCAACCTATGCAGCACTTGCTCCAGCCGCGGCAGCCAATCCCAGGGCACAGGGGGCATCTGAGCCAACTAATTGGCACCCTGCTCTAGAACCCATTCTAGGCTGACCTGCCTGCCTCCCCACCCCCCCCGGATCCAGACTGCCTGGTCCACCTGTGGGTTGTCGCTCTGCACGGCGCTCAGGTAGCTCTCCAGTGCCACGCGCCGATTGTCGTTCAGCAGGGCCACCACCCGGGCCAAGTGTGTCTCCACCAGCCGCTGCCGCTCGCCCGCCACCTGCTCCTCCAGCGTCTGCAGGATGGACTGGAAATGCTGTGTGGGGAGGGGCTGAGGGTGAGCAGGGGCCGGGCCAGGAGCCCTCAAGGGGGCGGGGCTGAGAATCCAGGGGGAAGATTATTCGAGGTGGGCCAGGGACCCTCCATGGGGGAGGAACAGGGGGGCAGTGGGGCCATGGTCAAGAACTCAAATGGGTGAGGCCCAGGAGGTCAGAAGAGGCGGGGCCAGGAACCCATAGGGAAAGACTGAGGGGCCCCAGTGGGTCTGGGGCAAGTTAGTGGGGTCCCCTGATCCCTCAGGCAGACTTGGTGCCACTGCAGGGTGGCTGTGGGGCAGCCCTGGGTGTCGGGAGTGAGCGGCTGGAGAGGGGGCGGGGTCAGGAACCGGGGGGTGGGGTGGGGTGGGGGGGGTAGCCCCACCCTGCTGTCCCGGCAGACATTGGCCTTACCTCGTTCAGCGCCTGCCGGTCAGCCTTGGGCAGCTCCTTGGCCTGGTTGTCCGCCTCGGCCCACTCCTTCATCACCTGGGGGGGACCGAGGATGAATGGGGGGCCTGGCCCTACGCCCAGCACCCTCCCTGTCATCAGCCTGCAGCCCCCAGGCTTGCAAGCTCCACAGTCCCGCTGGGGATGGGGCGTGTGCTCGCTGGCACACAGACCACCAACATGGGCCACATACGGACATGGTAACATGTCCCATGGCCCAAGGCAGCAGGGGGGTCAGAACCTGACAGGACCTGCTGACAGGCGAGTCGGGGGCAGCCCAGGCCATGTGGAATTGGCCATGGAGAGACCCCCGCAGACATGGGGGTGGAGCCAAGGTTTGGGCTACCGTGCCAGGGAAGACCAAGGGGGGCCAGGGTGGTGGATGCCGAGTCCCTCCCCCACAAGCACCTCATTAATCTGTTTCATCCTGCGCTCCTCCAGGTCCATCTTGGCTCGCAGGAAGTTGGCATGTTCACTCCCATCGCCTGGCATCTCGAAGTAGATATCCACGCCGTCTGTGGGGCGCGGGGTAGGGGTGGCTGTGGGGAGAGGGGCTGTTAGCATGGTGCCCCCAATGAGCCCCCATCAGACCATGCCCCACAGCTCAGCGCCCTGTCGAGCCCCGCTGCCCCCTCAGCACAACGTCCCCTGCCTCACTCCCCGCAGCACGGCGCCCCCCGCCGAGCCCCCCGCTCCCCACAGCATGGTGTCCCCTGCTGAACCCCCCGCAGCACAGCACCCCCCGCTCCCCACAGCACAGCGCCCCCTGCTGAGCCCCCGCTCTGTTCCCTGCAGCACGGCACCCCCCACCGAGCCCCCGTAGCTGAGCGCCCCCTAGCACTGTATTCGGGCATTGGGCTGCAGTTTCTCCTGAGCCCGGGCAGGGTGGAGGGGCTCCGGTGGCTGCCTCTGAGCCTGGCACAGCTGGGCACTGCGCCACACAGAACAGGAGCTGCATTGTGATGTGGGGAGGAGATGAAAACAGTCCAGGCAGCTGAGCATCCCATCTCCCACCCACCAATCCGCAGGTGCATCAGCTCCATTCCATCCCCCTTCGCCTGGAAACTCCCGCCCCGCCTGAACGGGTCAGCACAGCAGAGCCAGCCCCAGGGGATGGGAAACCGCCAGCTCTTTCCCCCCACCCCACAGCAATGCCCAGCCCTAGAGGATTGTAGGAAACTTCCAGCTCTGCCCTGGAGGACTGTGGATGACCGCCACCGCCCCCCCCCCCCCCCCCACACACACACACAACCCCACACAGCTGCACCCTGCCTGGGGACTGGGTCTCACCTTTGCCCTCCTCCTCAGTGCTCCGCGTGGTGGTGGTGATGGTGGTCTGGGTGACGCTGTCGTCGTAGTAACCGGGCTCCACGAAATAGTCATCCCAGGTGGCGGGGAAAGGGTCGGTGTCAGCTGCGCTGTCCCTGGGGCCTTCGTTCTCTTCCTCCTCCTCCTCCTCAACATCCTCCTCCCCATCCCCATCTGCCTCCAGTGTCTCCTCTTCCGTGGGGGCCCGGCCTGTTGGCAGCCTCTCACTACTGCAGGGTTGAGGGGCAAAAATCAGGGATGGGCTGTGAGCTTCCCTCACAGTGGTGCCCTGAGCTGCAGGGGATGGGGATGCTGTGAGCTTCCCTCACAGCGGTGCCCTGAGCCGCAGGGGACGGGGATGCTGTGAGCTTCCCTCACAGCGGTGCCCTGAGCCGCAGGGGACGGGGATGCTGTGAGCTTCCCTCACAGTGGTGCCCTGAGCCGCAGGGGACGGGGATGCTGTGAGCTTCCCTCACAGCGGTGCCCTGAGCCGCAGGGGACGGGGATGCTGTGAGCTTCCCTCACAGCGGTGCCCTGAGCCGCAGGGGACGGGGATGCTGTGAGCTTCCCTCACAGCGGTGCCCTGAGCCGCAGGGGACGGGGATGGCTGTGAGCTTCCCTCACAGCGGTGCCCTGAGCCGCAGGGGATGGGGATGGCTGTGAGCTTCCCTCACAGTGGTGCCCTGAGCCACAGGGGATGGGGGTGGCTATGAGTTTCCCTCGCAGCGGTGCCCTGAGCAAAGGAGACAGGGTGAAAACTCCCCCTTAGCAGTGCCCTATATGTCCCCTCACCTGCGCCTGGGCTCTTCCTTCAGATGGGCCAGGTTGCGGGGGACCAGGGTGGGCTCCTCCAGCTGGACAGGGAGGGGGCGCGAGGGGCAGCACACGTACTCCACGCCCCGGAAGCGGTCGGCCCCACAAGGCAGCAGCATCCCATAGCTGTGCAGCTCCAGCTCCTCACCGCTGCAGGCCTGGGGGGGGGGGAAGAGAGGCAGTATCAGACACCCCTACACAATCCAGGATTGGTATATCCACAAGCATCCCCCTGCCTACCTCCAGGACAGTGGTATCTCCCAATAACTCCTCCCCAATAGCAATGGTATCTCCTGAGAGCTCCCCTCTCCCAACTGCAGTGGTATCTCCTAACACCCCTAAATAGCAACAATATTGTCCCCAAAACTCTCCCCGGCAATGTTATGTCCTGAAAACTGCCCACTCCCCTACAGCAATGGTATGTCCCCAGACTTACCGTCCCCCATGAACCCTTTCTGATGGCCCTGGTATCCCACTAGACATTGGTTCTCAAACCTTTGTACTGTGACCCCTTTCTCACAGCAAGCCTCTGAGTGTGCCCCCACCCCTATAAATTAAAAACACCTTTTTATATATTAAACACCATTATAAATGCTGGATGCAAAGCGGGGTTTGGGGTGGAGGCTGACAGCTTATGTAATAACCTTGCGACCCCCTGAGAGGTCACAACTCCCAATTTGAGAACCCCTCCACTAGACCTTTCCCAGATGGCAATGATATCTCCCTTAATAGCAGTGGCATCTTCCAAAAACTGTCCCCCACCCTATCTCTCCAAAACTCCCTGCTCCCAAATGGCAATGGTATCTCCCAAGAATTCTCTCCCAGATGGGAATAATATCTCCCGAGAACCCCTTCCCCAGATGGCTGTGGTATCTCCCAAGCCCCTCCCCCGCATTGTCTGTCCTGAACCCCTGCCTACCCCCCCTGAGCTGGTATCTCCCGAGAGCCCCACCCACAACTCTCCCAGAAGGCAGTGGTACATGCTAGTGCCTGAAAGGGGCAGTCTCCCCAAGGGGGGTGCACTGGCGGCCCGGGGGCAACATGGGGGTCCTCCGGCACCCCTGCCCACTCACCTCCTTGGCCACGCCGTGCCAGTAGACGTAGCTCTCGCATGAGTCCATCTTCTCCTGGTGTAGGAACTTGCAGGTGTCAGGCACAAGAAGAGCTTCACTGACAAACTCACCCACTGTGGGGAGGGGGGGAAATGACACACACACATGGTCAGCATGGCACCCCCACACCTGCTTGCACCCCCAGACCCTCCTCCCCTCCCAGAGCTGGGGAGAGAACCCAAAAGTCTTGGCTCTCAGCCTCCTCCCCACTCTACCCACTAGACCTCAGTCCCCCGCTAGAGTCCGGGATGGAACCCAGGCGTCCTGCGCCCTATCCCACTCACCCAGGCACCTGTAGGGCACTACGATGTGCCGATGCCCCTTGCACTGGGGACGTCCTTTCTTGCACCAGTTGTCAATGGTGACTGGCTGAGTGCCTTCCACCGCATTGGTGATCTGCAGCTCGGGGTACACCTGTGGGGCAGACGAGGGGCAGGCAGTTATCACCGGTGGGGTCAACAGAGGCATAAAATCCTGCCCCCCCAAAGATGGGGGTGGACAGCAGGGGCTGTGGGGAGGAACCATGAGGCATCAGGGATTCAATAGCGGTCTCTGTCCCTTTTTCCTCACCCTGGGTCTCCTCCAGGAATGGATCAGCCACCCCCAAATATCTTTCAGCCCTTTGCACTGTTGTGTGAAGAGCACAGCATGAGGAGACCCCATCACCGGGAGGGGAGGGGGACCAGACCTTGGAAAAGGATCTGGTGGGAGGAGGCCACTGTGAGGCTGCATTGGGGGGGGGGGGGGGGGGCAGTGGTGGTGGTGTGTCAGGGAGTGTGGAAGAGAGGGGGTGGGTACCTTCTGGCAGTAGGCAAGGATCTCAGGGCAGGGTGCAAGTGCGGAGGGTGCCAGGGGAGACCATGGGATGTGGGGGAGCTGTGGGGCAGGTACCTCCTGGGAGTAGGCGAATATCTCCTGGCGGGGGGGGGGGGGGGGGAGAACCATAGGGCAGGGGCCCATGGGGTGGGTACCTCCTGGCAGTAGGCGAGGATCTCCTGGCGGCTGCGGAAGCAGCTGCGGGCGCCGGCAGCGTCGGGGTCCCACCCGCCCGTCTGCAGGTTTCGATGCATGGTCAGCTTCCCACAGAACACAGCCACCTGGGGCTCGGACACAGGTGCCCCTGCCACGCCCAGCGCCTGCCACGGGGGGAGGGGTTAGTAACCATCCAGCCCCACCCCCGCCATGCCCAGTGCCTGCCATGGGGGTGGGGGTTAGAACCTGGCCTCCCCTGCCCGCACCACACCCAGCACCTGCCATGGGGAGGGGGTGGGGGTTTAGAACCTGGCCACCCCCGCCCCCACCACGCCCAGCGCCTGCCACGGGGGAGGGGTTAGCACCTGGCTGGCCCCGCCCTGCCATGCCCTGTGCCAGCCATGGGGGGAGGGGTTACTGCCCAGCCTGCCCTGCCCCTGCCGCACTCAACCCCACTGCACCTGCCACCCCTGCCCATCTTGCTGGGATGAGAGCAGGAGATACCGGCTCCCTGCGGCCAGGTGGGGGAGCCCTGGTCCTGACCCTGGAGCCGGATCGGCCCCCCAGCTGATCCCGCCCCTCTTCCCCTTCGGTGTGCACTGAGCAGAGGCTGAACCCGGGGCCTGGAGACACAGGCAAGACAAGCCCGACTGCACCGGCCCAGCTGTCCCCCCATCGGCCCCCCCCCCCGAGGACGGGGGCAGGACACGGGGCCTTTCCCCTCGAGGGGGCACCGGCTGCAATCTGCGCAGGGCAAGGACTGGCTGGCTCATGGGGGGCAGAGAATGGGACACGGGGCCTTTTCCCTCTAGGTCAGCAACTGGAGGGCTGTGGGTCGGGTTGGGGGGCCACTGTCAGAGCTGGGGGGCCCCTGGGGGTGGCTCAGTGACACATTTGTGCCCCCCCCCCCCAATCCATCTCTCTCTCTCTCTCTCTCCCAAGCAAGCCCGGGGATGTTGTTGCGGTAATTGCTCCCCATGGAGTTGCCCGATCTTCCTGGTCTCCATGGCGACCATCTCCCAGAAGGAATTTTAAATAACCCTCCCCTCATCATCCTCTCCCGCCCCACCAAGTAACCCCCTCCAGGATCACCCTCCCCCATCCCAGCCCCCCTCCGCTCCCTCACCCCAGCCCCTCTCCCCACCTCCCGCCCCCCAGGATCACCCTCCCCCATCCCAGCCCCCCTCCACTCCCCCTTCCTTCTCCCCCATCCCAGCCCCTCTCCCCACCTCCCGCCCCCCAGGATCACCCTCCCCCAGCCCAGCCCCTCTCCACTCCCCCATCCCAGCCCCTCTCCCCACCTCCCGCCCCCCCAGGATCACCCTCCCGCAGCCCTCCCCTCCCTTTGCCCCAGCCCAGCCCCATCCCCTCTCACTCATTCCCCCATCCCCCACTATTACCTCACCAGTGCTGAAGAAATGGGATCCCCACCCCCCATTTGCCCCAATACCCCCCATCTTTCCCAGGGAGGAAGGTTCCTAGCAGGGCATGAGGGTCATCCCCCCCTCCCCCACAGAGCCCTGGGGCTGAGGAACCAGGTGCCATCCCTGCCCCGGCCGGGCAGGGTGCCAGCCTTGGCCCTTTAACAAACCGCCTTTCACAGCCTCACCCGGCCCAACCAAAACAACAACAACAAAGGGCTCATTCTCGACCCTGCCAGGGCAGCCATGGGGCTGCGGGTCGGGAGTGAGGGGCACCAGCAGGGCTGGGCTAGCGGGGCCCGTGGGTTGGGAGTGAGGGGCACTGGCAGAGTGGTGGGGGGCAGGGCTAGGCTAGCAGGGGCTGCAGGTGGGGATTCTCTGCCCTGTTTTGTGGCACTGGGCCATAACCCCAGGGGCCTCACCCTTGCCCCAAGCTCAGATGCCCCAGTGAAGGTCAGAGACCCCAGGATTTTGGGGGGGCCTCCACAGATTCCCCCCCCCATGTGTGTCAGGAGGGCTCTTCCTTTCTCAGCCCCCACGTGGGTACCCACTGGGGGGGGAGTATCAGGTTTTGGGGGGAGGGGTGCAGAGTGTTTCCCGTCCCATCCCCAGTAGGGTGACCCTCATCTCTCTGTGTGCTGCATGGAAGATGGGGATCCCATAGATGGGGGGCGAGGGAAGTGGGGGGCAGGGAGCTGTGTCTCTGTGGAGGAGGGGCACTGGCTGGGTAGGAATGGGGAGGGGGCAGGTGTCTGTGTCAATGCAGTGAGGGAGGAGCACTGAGGTGGGGGGACATGTGGCTGTGTCCTGGGGAAGGGCAATAGCTGGGCAGGGGGCTGTGTCTCTGTGGGGGAGGGGCACTGAGGTTGCAGGGTAGGGAGCTGTGGAGGGGCAATGGTGGGGCAGGAACTATGGGGGGCAGGGACTGTGTCTGTGGGGGAGGGGCACTGGCTGGGCAGGGGGCTGTGTCTGTGCAGTGGGGGAGGGGCAGGGCTGGCACTGGTGGGGGATGCCGGCCCCTGTTCAGCCCGGATTAGCCCGGCTCTCCCTGGCTAAGCTGCTCACTCTCGGCTTTTCAGCAGCTGCCACGATTTAGCCTGGGCTGACTACGGCCTCCCCCCAGCCCAGTACCTTGGGGGGCGGGGGTAGATGCTGCATGGGGCAGCTAATGGGATGGATGGGGGCTGCGGCAGGAGGGGGACAACAGAAGGAACGGAGGCTGCCGGGGTGAAAATTACGAGCTGTGCCCCCCAACCATCCCCTTCCCACCCCATCCACCCTTCCCCCTACTTTCTGTCCCTCCCCCACCCGCCTCCATCCCTGCTCCTTGTCTCCCCCCAGCCCATGAATTATCCATGCTACATCCATCAGTACATTAAGGCACCAGATGGCGAGCTGGAGCACATGTCCTGGGGGACAAAGGGGGGGGGGGGGCAGAAGGTTACTAGCAACAACATAGGACCAAGGGGCAGATGGAGGGATCTTCCCAAATTCATGGGGGGAGCAAAGGTAGCCATGGGGAGCAGCATCCCTCACTACAGAACCACCCCCTCCCCACACACATAATCTGGAATAGAGATTATGACACTCGACCCCACTCCCCTCCCAGAGCTGGGATAGAACCCAAGAGTCCTGGCCCCCAGGCCCCCTGCTTTAACCACTAGACCCTACTACCCTCCCAGAGCCAGGGATAGCACCTAGGAGTCCTGGCTCCCCACCCAGTCCTCCTCACCTCTCTCCAGTTTGGCTTTCTGGTATCAAGGGGCCCAGAGCCAAGAGTCAAGACTCCTGGGCTCTATTCCAGCTCTAGAAGGGGAGTGGGGTCTAGGGGTTAGAGCAGGGGAGCTGGGGGCCAGAACCAACCCCTCCAAAGACCCAACCATCAACTCAAGAGCAGCAGGGCACTGAATGGGGGAGGGGGTTAAAGCCCCCCAGAGATAGGGTACAGCAGGGCAGAGGGATCCTGCACCAGCAGGGGGTTCCCTACTCTTCCCCTCCTGCAGCGCTGATGGGGCATGGGTGGGGGGAATCTAGGTTCTCAGGCCCCGATTGCCCCATTCCGCCCAGCCTGATCCAGTGGCTGGCATGGGATAGAGCTGGGTGCCCAGGAGGATGGGAAGGGGAGAAGATCCCCCCCCATGGCTCCATAGCCCAGCGGGCACGAGGCCCACTTACCACCACCCCCAGGGCCCACTGGCAGCAGGACAAGCATGGCCATTGTGGCGCTGCCCCATGTGCCGTGCCAGCCGATGGCACCAGGGATGTGACTGCTCACCAGGCCTGCCTGGGGTCAGCTGGGGGCATCGCCAGAGACTGGGGGCTCCCGGGGGAGCTCAGCAGCAGCTGGTGTTCAGCGGGGCTCCCCTGTGCAGGGCTGGAGCCCCAAAGGCCGGGGGGGCCCACAGCTCAGCAGTGATCGTGCCATCCAAGGAGGTAGGCTCCCCTCCCGCAGCCACCAGGCTGCCCCATGGTCATGGGGCACAGCAACCCCCTCAGGAAACTCTCATGGGGGGCAAGAGGGTTGCTCCAGACTTGGCCCATCGTATGCTGTGGGACTACCAGGCCCGAGCACTGGGTCCCAGAACGGAGCCATGGGGAATGCCTGGGGAAAAGGGATGCTGCAGGGATGCCCCCACATGAGACCTGGAGCCCGGGGTCCAGGGCATCGCCCACTGCTGCTGCTACCCCCTATCACATCAGAGCACTAGTGGGGCACCACATGGCATGGGGCACCAGGCCCCTGCGAGTAGGGGGCCAGGACTCCTGGGTTCTCTCCTGGTTCTGGGAGCGGAGGGGATCTGGTGGGTTGGAGCAGGGGGCTGGGAGCCAGGACTCCTGGGTTCTATGTCTTGCTCATGGGGTGACCTTGGTAAGTCACCCTGTGCCTCACTCCCTCCCCCCAGAAAACACCTTCATAAACAGTCACATCTGGAGAGCCCCCGCTAAGAACCCCCCAACCACACCCAGGGGCGGGGGGCTCAGCCTATGTCGTGGCCTGCCCCAGGAGAGGGAAGTGGGTGATTTACACCCTCTCCGCTGCCCCCCCGCCTCCATCTGACCCCCGCCCGCCTCCAGGCCGCCCATGGCTGCCCAGGACCAACGCCCCCTCCACAGGGCGCTGCCTGTGCCCCCCTCGCCCAGCCCCTCACCTGGCTGGTGGCTCCGGCGCTCAGCACCAGCTGGATCCAGGCTGCCCAGAGCCCCGCGGGCAGAGCCATGGCCGCGGCTCCCCCCGCGGGCCGGCCGCAAGCTCGCCTCGCCGGGCAGGCGAACCTGAGCTCCCCGCTGTGGGCCGGGCTCCCCCGCGCTGGGCGCTCCCGGGCTCGCTTCCCCCCCGCTCCGAGCTCGCCTCCCCGGGCTCGGCGATCGCCGCGGATGTACCAGCCCCGGCGCTGCGGCTCCCTCCCGGCTGCGCTGTGACAGGAGGAGCCTGGCCCGCCAGCTGCGGCGGCTCCCGGCTGCTGCAGCCCCCCCCCCCCCCCCCCCGGCAGGCCCCGCCCCCGCCCCCGGCAGGCCCCGCCCCCAGCCCGGACCGCCGCCCCCCCCCGCCGACAGACGCACAGAACCCAACCCCTCCTCCCGACAGCCAGCGAGCAGGGACAGACCCCGCCCCCGCCAGACCCACAGATAAGCCCCACTCCTGGGGATGTGGCAGCCCAAGCCCGGAGGGACAGGCCCACGCTAGCGCAGGATGGACAGACACCCCTGCCCTGCCCGGGATGGTGCAACCCAACCCCCCCCCCCCACACACACACACCTCCCCCCAGGACAGGGACAGTGGTCCTAGCAGCACAGACCAAGCCAGACCTGGTCTGCAATGGGGGGGGGAGACCATGCAGCCCCGAGAGAGGGAGGGGCATGCAGATGGGGACAGTTTCTACACACACACCCCCAAGCAAGGGACACAGGCCCCAGACACTGCAATGTGGGGCCTGCACAGAGCGGCCCACACACCCTGTAGCAGGGAGTTCCACAGGTCAATGTGGTTCTGTGCTCTTCCCAGGACACTGAGCAAGGCCTGGCAGATGATGGGCACCATTGCCTTATAGACTTGGGGCTCTAACCCAGCAGTCCTGAGTCCCACCCCACCCTCCTACACTCCCCCACTCCCTTCCCATAGCCAGGGACAGAAGCCAGGATTCCTGGCTCCCAGCCCCCCACTCTAACTCACTGGACTCCCTTCCCTTCCCAGAGCTGGAGATAGACCCCCAGTGTCCTGACTCCAAGCCCCAGGAGAGAGGCACCCCCTAACAAGACAACCTGGCCCTACACCACCAACCCATTAGAAGCCAGTATTCCTCACATGGGGGTTTGAGCTCCTGCCAGAACTCAGCCTGGAAGCCAGGGGACCAGTAGCCCTGGTCCGAGACAAAAGCCACAAGCACTACGTTCCCAGACGGGATGATGGCCAGGGGGCTGGAGGCTGGCTGCTGCCCACATTGCCTGGGGAGACAGAGGGGAGCTTAGATCAACCCTTGCCAGGGGCTGCCACGAGCTACTGAGCAACACACTGTGGGGATGGCTCGCCTGGCGCTGAGATGCAGCCACCTCTGGGGCAGTGCAGCTGGGTTAGAGCTGTGGAAGCTTGGGACAGGAAGTGAAGGAGGCCCAGAGGGGGATTTTAGGGAGGGAGCAGAGACTTGCCCCATCTAGCGTCCAGCCAGGACACCTGGGTTCACACCGGGGCACTTGGGGAGAAAGTTTTGAAATTCCAGGCATTCAGAGTTTGCTTCTATAGCTCATTAAAACACACACGCCCTGCCAGAGGCCCTAACGAGTCCCCACCCACCCACCCCTGCGGTGCACCCGCCAAGGTGCCCCTCACTGAGCCCCCCCCCCCGCGGTGCCTCCCCCACACCCCAGCAGCGTCCCCCGAGCCTCCCCTGCCCCCCTCACTGAAAGGAGGGAAGTGCCGGAGGCCAGGACTCAGGGCGTCGTACACCCCCACAAATGCAGCCCCACAGTTCTGGGCCAGGCAGAGGCTGCCTAAGGCTAGGTGGAGAACATAGCCCGGGGCGACCCGCATGTGGTGGAGGCAGCGCCAGGAGGGATGGGGGAATGAAGCCACCTCTGGGGTGGAGCAGCTGGGGACCAGCCACACATATCACCGCATGGGGACAGCTGGCCTGGCACTGAAATGCAGTCAGCTTTGGGGGGGGGGGGGGTTCGCCTCAATCAGAAGGAGCCATTGGGGGGTCACTGCACAGCTGTATCTAAGGGGTTCCCTCCTGCAGTTTCAGACCCCCAGAAGTCTCTGCCCCTACCCCCACTGTTCAGCCCTGTGGAAAGGTCCCCAGGACACTGGGGTAGAAATGCCCCCATGTCCCTGCGTTTCAGGGGTCCCTGCGGGGGAAGGGGGCATTCACAGTCACCCAGTGGTTTCACAGTGCAGAGGTCAGCAGCTGAGGAGAGGAAAGGGGGCAAGTCCAGCTGGGAGAACCCCCCGTCCCTGGTGCAACCCCTCCATGCAGGCTGGGAAAATCAGAGCCCCAGCCCCAAAGAGCCCCCCATCCCAGAGTGTCCCCCCACCTCACAATCTAACCCCCTGTCAGGGTTCCCTCCCCACTCTAAACTCTAGGGTAGAGATGTGGGGACCCACATTAAGAGCCCCTAAGCTTATTTTTACCAGCTTAGGTTAAAACCCCCAAGGTACAAAATTCCCTGCACCCTGAGAAATGCTTCTTCCACTGCCACCATCAAGTGTTCTAAACAGGAATCCAGGAAAGGGGACCACTTGAAGTCCCTTCCCCCCCCAAAAAAATATCCTCTCAAGCCCGTACCCCTCTGTCCTGGGAAGCTTGGGGATAATCTCCTAACCAATTGGTTACACAGTGATCTAAAACCCCACCCCCTGGGTTTTTAAAAACCATAGAAAACAGTCAGCTTCTTAAAAGAAGGATTTTATTAAAAACAAAGAAGGTAAAATCATCTCTGTAAAATCCGGATGGTAACTATTTTACAGGGCACTCAGAGAGATTCCCCCCTCTGGACAAAACCTTAAAGTTACAGAAAAACAGGAATAACCCTTCCCTCTCCCACAGGGAATGTGTCAAGCAAAATAAACAGAAATCTACTCGCTATGCTATCTAAACTTACTTTAGAAAAGTGAGTATTGGTGAGGAGGCGGGTTTTCTGTAGGTTCTTTCTGTCTTCCAAGATCACTCTGACTCAGACAAAGACACACACAAAAACCTTCCCCCCTCCCAAAGTTTGAAAGTATCTTGTCCCCTTATTGGTCAGATGCCAGCCAGGTCAGGTGTCAGTCTGGCTACCTGCATTTCTTAACCCTTTACTGGAAAGAGGATTTTATAGCACTGCATCAGACCCTCTCCCCCTTCCCTTCATATTTATGACACCCCCCCTTTCCCAATGCCCCTCCCGGTGCAGTCTAGGCACCCCTCTCCCCTCCCCCATGTCCCCCCTTTTTGGGACCCCCAACACTGCTCCCCAGCCCCTTCACCCCACTGAACCCCTTCCTGGTGCAGTGATTAACCCCCCACAGCACCCCGCATGCCCTGGCTCCAGCTGGCAGAATCTGGGCAATCCCCCCCATGCCAGCCCCACTGCCCGACCCAGGCATCTCACCCACCAGAGAGCTGGACACCTGCGATCGATGTGCAGGGTTTGCAGCAGGCTGGCATGGTCCTGAGCAATGTCCAGCAGGGCCCTCGTGGCCGGGGGCAGGAGGTCGGCAGCAGGCGTTGGCCCCTCGAATCACAGCCAGATGTAGCAGAGGATGCTGCCATTGCTGCAGAGAGAGAGAGAGATGGGTGGATGAATCCCTGCGATGCAGCCAGCTCTGGGGCAGGGCAGCTGGGAACAACCACACATAACACCACACAGGGATGTCACGCCCAGTGCTGAGATGCACCCACCTCTGGGGCAGGGCAGCTGGGGAATTCACCTGAAGGCTGTGACAGCAGAAGCCCTGAAGAAGTTAGGCAGACCAGAGACCCCCAATCATTCAACTAGGCACAAGATAGAAAGGAAAGTGGGTTAGATTCCAGCCTCAGTGCTGGAGATAGAACCCAGAAGTCCTGGCTCCCATCCCCCCTGCTCTAATCCCCTGGCCTCCCTCTTTCTGGTGGACAGTAGGACATGTGGGTTCGTGGTGCCCCTTCGTGTCAGGGATCTTACAGCCTCTCCCTATAGACTAAGGGTCCCAGCTGCAGCCAAGCCCTGGCAGAGGGGGCTGGGTGTGGGGCAGAGGGAGCAGGGGGTGCTGCTTACCAGCTTTCCCACAAAGTCTGCCAGCCCCTGGAAGGTGGCCGACCCAGGCTTCTCCAGCTCCAGGGTGTAGCCCAGCTCAGAAAGGGTTAACCGGTCCCCTCCCATCTCACAGGGATCCTCTGAGCACCACCAATCAAGTAGCCCCCCCCCCCATGCCCATGACACCCTCCATACCCCTTCCCTCAAACCAGTAGACCCTGGCCACTGCCCGAGCCTGACCCCTGATCTAACCCACTAGACCCCACCCCGCTCCCAGAGCCAGGGAGAGAACTCAGGAGTCCTGGCTCCTAGCCCCTCCGCTCCAGGTACCCCCAGAGCAGCTGCCAGACCAGGAGGCCAGCAATAAGGGATAGTGGCCAGGGCAACAAGGCTGGGCAGGGGTAGGCTGGGGCACCTGGACACCCCCAGTCATGACCGTGCCATCACAGATCCCACCAGGCCCCTGCCAGGGACAGAGACCACAGCTGGCAGCAGCTAGACCAGGGGGCTGGCTTAAGGTTGCTGACCCTCCCGGTTTGGCCAGGAGTCTCCCAGAATTGGGCTTGATCTCCTGGAGGCTACTGAAGTCAAACCGGGAGATTTTAGGCCGCTAAAAGTCCTGCGGTGCAGCTGGGCTAAGGCAGGCTCCCGATCCGCTCCGGCTCCGTGCCGCTCCCAGAAGCAGCCTGAATGTCCAGCTGTGGCTTCTAGGAGGAGGAGCGGCCAGGTGGTCTCCATGCACTGCCCCCGCCCCGAGCACTGACTCTGCAGCTCCCATTAGCCAGGAATGGGGAACCACGGCCACTGGGAGTTCTGAGGGTGGTGCTTGCAGGCAGGGCCAGCACACAGAGCTGCCGGGCCACCCGTGAGCCTAAGAGCTGCTGCTGGACATGCCATCGCTTCCGGGAGCCACCCAAGGTGTCATGGTTCCCTCCCCACTCTGAACTCTGGGGTACAGATGTGGGGATCCACACGAAAGACCCCCTAATCTTATTTCTACCAACTTAGATTAAAAACTTCCCCAAGGCACAAATCCTTTCCTTGTCCTTGGACGGTATTGCTACCACCACCAAGTGATTTAGACAAAGATTGAGGAAAAGAACCACTTGGAGTCCCTATTTCCCCAAAATATCCCCCCAAGCCCTTTCACCCCCTTTTCTGGGGAGGCTTGAGAATAATATAATAACCAATAGGTTAACAAAGTGAGCACAGACCAGACCCTTGGGTTTTTAGGACACTAAAAACCAATCAGGTTCTTAAAAGAAGAACTTTATTATAAAGAAAAAAGTAAAAGAAGCACCTCTGTAAAATCAGGATGGAAGGTAATTTTACAGGGTGATAAAAAAGATTTAAAACACAGAGGATTCCCCTCTAGGCTCAACTTCAAAGTTACAAAAAGAGGAATAAACCTCCCTCTTAGCATAGAGAAAATTCACAAGCTAAAACAAAAGATAATCTAACGCATTTCCTTGCTATTACTTACAATTTCTATAATTTTAGATGCATCATTTCAGTAGGAGCTGGGTTACCTGCTTGGTCTCTCTCTCTGTAACCAGAGGGAACAAAACAAAACAAAAAAAAAGAGAACACAAACAAAACCTCCCTCGGCCCCTCTTCCCAGATTTGAAAGTATCTTCTTTCCTTATTGGTCCTTTTGACCCTGGTGCCCTTGCGTCTGTCCTCAGTTCCTCCCTAGAACATCTGGTCTGGTGATGGCCTTCACACTTATCTTCTAACACACACACATTCCTCATTCACACACAAAACAGAATTGATTTACACAGAAAATTTGAACAGGAACATCAAGTTGCAATGCAGAAGAAACACAATCAATGCATTCTTTTCTTATTTTAAAATGCTAAACCTACAACAAAGTGGTGACCCTAAAAGGTCTGTTACTGCCTTGAAATCAGCTCAGACACAGATTCTGGCTGAGGCATCTCTACCAATGGCCCCTTAGGCCATTCCTTTCTGCTATTCAAAAAGGGTGGCTGGCAGGATATGGTTAAATCATACGCCAATACATTTAATACATGCTACATCATTATTCTTTATCCTTCATTCTAAATTATACAAAATTCAAACATAAAATCCTATTACTACACCATCCCTGTGAAGTCTTGTGTGGCGTTGAGAGTGTGGTGGGATCATAGAATCATAGAATCATAGAATCTCAGGGTTGGAAGGGACCTCAGGAGGTCATCTAGTCCAACCCCCTGCTCAAAGCAGGACCAAACCCAATTAGATCATCCCAGCCAGGGCTTTGTCAAGCCTGACCTTAAAAACCTCTAAGGAAGGAGATTCCACCACCTCCCTAGGTAACCCATTCCAGTGCTTCACCACCCTACTAGTGAAAAAGTTTTTCCTAATATCCAACCTAAACCTCCCCCTCTGCAACTTGAGACCATTACTCCTTGTTCTGTCATCTTCTACCACTGAGAACAGTCTAGATCCATCCTCTTTGGAACCCCCTTTCAGGTAGTTGAAAGCAGCTATCAAATCCCCCCTCATTCTTCTCTTCTGCAGGCTAAACAATCCCAGTTCCCTCAGCCTCTCCTCATAAGTCATGTGCTCCAGCCCCCTAATCATTTTTGTTGCCCTCCGTTGGACTCTTTCCAATTTATCCACATCCTTCTTGTAGCATGGGGCCCAAAACTGGACACAGTACTCCAAATGAGGCCTCACCAGTGCCGAATAGAGGGGAATAATCACGTCCCTCGATCTGCTGGAAATGCCCCTACTTATACAGCCCAAAATGCCGTTAGCCTTCTTGGCAACAAGGGCACACTGTTGACTCATATTCAGCTTTTCGTCCACCGTAACCCCTAGGTCCTTTTCTGCAGAACTGCTGCCCAGCCATTCGGTCCCTAGTCTGTAGCAGTGCATGGGATTCTTCCGTCCTAAGTGCAGGACTCTGCACTTGTCCTTGTTGAACCTCATCAGATTTCTTTTGGCCCAATCCTCTAATTTGTCTAGGTCCCTCTGTATCCTGTCCCTACCCTCCAGCGTATCAACCACTCCTCCCAGTTTAGTGTCATCTGCAAACTTGCTAAGGGTGCAGTCCACACCATCCTCCAGATCGTTGATGAAGATATTGAACAAAACCGGCCCCAGCACCGACCCTTGGGGCACTCCACTTGATACCGGCTGCCAACTAGACATGGAGCCATTGATCACTACCCGTTGGGCACGACCATCCAGCCAGTTTTCTATCCACCTTACCGTGCATTCATCCAGCCCATACTTCCTTAACTTGCTGGCAAGAACACTGTGGGAGACTGTATCAAAAGCTTTGCTAAAGTCAAGAAATAGCACATCCACTGCTTTCCCCTCATCCACAGAGCCAGTTATCTCATCATAGAAGGCAATTAGGTTAGTCAGGCATGACTTGCCCTTGGTGAATCCATGCTGACTGTTCCTGATCACTTTCCCCTCCTTTAAGTGGTTCAGAATTGATTCCTTGAGGACCTGTTCCATGATTTTTCCATGTTGGTGATGTCAGGACTCCTGGGTTCTTTCCCTGGCTCTGGAAAGGGAGTGGGGTCCAGTGGTTAGAGCATGGGGGCTGGGAGCCAGGACTCCTGGTTCTAGCCCTGGCTCTGGGAGGGTAGTGGGGTCGAGCACTGGTGGATACTATTCAGCTCTAGAAGGCACAGAACCCAGGAGTCCTGCCCCCCTGCCCCCCAGTTTATGCTTTCTCTCCCGCCCTGCCCCCAGCTTTCTGTTGTTCAGACCCCACAGTCCTGCATCAACATCTTAACACCCTTGTCTCAACTCCACAGGCCTGGTGCTCGGGGGGGGGGGGGGAGGGGCATCCACGGGCCAGCTCCCCTTAGGGTCTCTCACTGTTACCAGGGGAAGCCAGTCAGCTTCTCTGCCCCCTGGGACTGAACCTTGGCCCCTCCAGCCCCCAGCTCCCCACCGAGTGCTCCCTCCAGCAAGTTCGCCTGTGGGACCCTGAGGGAGATGTGTACCCCCAGAGGGGGCCCTGACCCATCCCCCAGCATTTGCTGGGGTTCCCAGCCAGCGGGGAAAGGGCAGGCGGGTTTGTTAGGTGGCTGGACCCAGCGGGGCCAGGCCTTGGGCAACCCGGAGAGCAAGAAGCTGCAGCCGCAGGGTTCCCAACGCTCAGGATTTCGTCAGCAGTCTTGTGACCATTATTGTTTTCCTTCAAGCCCCAGCAATAGGAGTCCCGGGGCGCTGCAATGATTCTGCCTTGCCAAGAACAAGGGAGTTTCTAGCCTTCCCCCGCCCCGGCGCCTCAGCCAGCAGGTGGCCAATACACAGCTCATCTCGCTACAGACACTCATGGGGTCTGGAGAGCCACGCTCATGAGTCTGGAATATGTGGGGCTGGACACTTCAGCCTGGAGAGCCCACGAGTGATCCATGTGACACAACCCCTAGTGGAGAATGCTGCTCTGGATAGGCCCAGGGATCTGATCCGGGGGGCAAGGACGAGGGGGATAATGAGCTGGTTGGGTCAGCTCCAGGGGGACAGGGAGGGGGCGGGTACCGGGCTGGAAGCGTCTGCTCCATGGAGCAGGGAGGGGCTGGTACTGGGAGTCACGGACTCACAGGTCGTGGCCACTCTTGGCCCCGTATGGTCCCTGTGGGGAACCCCCTTCAGTGCAACAGCCCTTCTCGGGGGTCCGTTCTCTCTCTGGGGTTAAGTCCCTCCACCTCCTGGAACCTCTCTGAGCCTTAGCACGCCTGTCTCTCAGCCTCTCAGACCAGCTAACGCCTGCCCTACAGGCAGAGATCAGAGAGGTGCTACATTCATACCAGCAGCTGTTCTCCAACCGGCCTGGGCTCTCTAACCTGGCTGTTCACCGAGTGGAGCCAACCCTCCCATCAGGTGTTCCCCATTCAGGGCCAATGGGAAAACAGCCCAGGACCTGGAGAGGGAGGTCAGAGACATTCTAGCTTTAGGGGTGATCCAGCCGCCCTCCAGTCCCTGGGCCTCTCCCGTGGTGCTGGTCCCCAAGGACGGGTCGATCCGCTTTTGAGTGGACTATCGGAAGCTCAAAGCTGATGCCTACCCCATGCCTAGGATTGATGAGATGCTAGACAAGTTGTAGGGTGCTCGGTACCTCACTACCATGGATCTTCTCAAGGGCTACTGGCAGGTGGCCTTGGACCTGGAGGCCAGGGCGAAGTCTGCCTTCACCACCACCTTCACCACCTCTGGGGGGTGGGGAGGGGGCAGGTACTGGGCTAAATGGGTCAGCTCTGGGGGGCAGGGAGGAGGCGGGTTCCAGGATGGATGGGTTGGCTCCGGGGGAGGGTGGTACTAGGCTGGATGGGTTGGATCCAGGGGGCAGGGAGGGGGTGGATACCGGGCTGGATGGGTTGGATTCAGGGGGCAGGAAGGGGGTGGGTGGCGGTCAGATCCAGGGGGCCGACCCAGGCAGTCTTTGCCAGGCTCCACCCCGTCAGACTGGTTCCCCAATAAAAGTCTCACTGCATCTTTCCATGTGTTTTATTAAATATAAATTATTTCAGCTGCACGATTGTGACAGGAGATTGACAGGTCGGTGGGGCGGAGAGGTGTTTCACCCTGAGAACTCCCATCCCTCCCGGGGGGGACCCCAGTGCCTGGGCATGGCCGGGAAACGGGGTGTTTTTAATGGTGGGAAAAACCCAGACCCCACCTGGATCGATTTGGCCCTGCTCCGGTTACTGCCAGAGGCCTGTGGCTGGGGCCTGTCTATAACATCAACATCTCACCCCCGTGACCTTGCAATGGGGAATTAGAGCTGGTGCCCCATGGAGCTGAGAGGTCCTGTGCCCCATTCCCTCCCCGCCAAGCCAGCCAGGCCGCTGCCCAGGGGCATGCCTGAGGTTGCACGCTCTGAGGGGGAAGCTGCCCTTAGCATCCCCAGGGGCTGTTAGTTCCCAGCCCCACAGCTCTGTGGGGCCCCTACCAGCCCCACCCCAGAAGAGGGTGGGTGTGGGGCAGAGGGCAGCAGTCCCAGCCCCCCCATTGGTGGTGTGTGGGAGGGTGCTGCCATCGGGGGGATTCACGCATACGTCCACTGTCCCCCATGAGCCCCATGGTTGGGTCCCACAGGAAAGTTGAGAGCTGCCATTTTTACTGAGCCTGCAATGCCGGCAGGTGGGGCCTAGCATCAGCCACCATCTTGGCCCTGCGGTCACCATCTTGCGTCCAAGCCTGGCTGATCCAGGGCCAGCAGCGGTGGGGGAAGCCACTCAGAAATCCAACATCCATTGGCTCTTCCCTCCACTAGTCTCTGTAGGAAGCTGATTGGGCCGTCAGCCATTTTGAGCCCCTCTTGGTGGCCATTTTGTTTCCACCTTGGCAGCCTCGGGCTAAGCCAACCAGCTAATTTCACGAAGTGAACGGGACCATCAGCCATTCTGAACCCATCTCAACGTCCCAGGGATAAGCCTGACTTCTTCCCCAGCCAATGGGATTCAGCGCCAGGCCCAACCGAAGAAGTAAGCTGGGCTGTCGGCTATCTTGAACCCAACTCAATGGTCATTTTGAACCCATTTTCGATGGCCATTAGTGTATCCAACCTCGTGACTTCTCCCCTATCCAGTGCGAATCCATCCCCATCGTCCAACGGAGGAAGTCAACAAGGCCATCAACCATCTTGAACCCCCCTCGTCAGCCATTTTGAACCCATGCCCTGATTCCTACCCCCAGCCAATAGCCACTCATCCCTGCCTCTAGGAGCAAAAGTCAATTGGGGAGACAGCCATTTTGAACCCAGTTTGTCATCCATTTTGAACCCCTTCCCCCAGCCGATGGCCACTCATCTCCACCTCCAGCAGCACGTCAGCTGGCCTGTCGGCCATTTTGAGACAGTTGGCTAAGCCGAACCGCCACCAACCCCCTCCCACAACAGGGACGGCCCTGGGCGTCTGTCCCCCAATGGCTTGATGTGTGTTGGGGAGGAAGAGTCACACGTGTGTCTGCATGCGCTGCTGGGCAGGCCGCCCGTAGTCCGACTGTTGCGAGAGAGAGGTGTAGGAGAAGCGGGAGCCACCCGACACCTTGCTGGCCTGGTCCGACTGTTCGTAGCCGCTCTCTGCCTTCTCGTAGGCGCTGGGCTTGACGTAGCTGGTGAAGGCCCGGGTGTAGGGGGCTGTGAGGTAGCCTCCCCCGTACACCCCATCCTGCGGGTAGTGGGGCTCGTAGGCTGTGCGGGAGCCTGGCGCCCCCAGGGTATAGCGGTGGCTGTAGGGCTGCCCTGAGGTGGGGAACATGGTGGCGTGGGACCCGGCGTAGAGGGGGCGCGCGGCCGGGGCATACTCCGAGAAACTGCCAGACAGGTGGGGCTCCTCGTGAGCACGGACCTTGTAGTAACCGTTGGTGGGATCCTGTGGGGGAGGGTAGGAGAGAAACATCAATGAGCTAGAGATTGGGGGGCTGCCCCTCAAAGGAGGGGGAACTGCCCCAACTGCGACCGACACAGCGACGCTGCCTGAGTCTGCAGTGAGCCTGTGCCCCTTGCTGTTGGGGAGAGAGGAGCGACTATCTGCAGCCCAAGGAGGTGTGAATTCCCAGTACCCCTAGCCTGGGGGGACCCCCAACCCCACGCCAACAGGGCACTCTATGTGGGGCAGGAAGGGGCGAGGGGAAGTGCAGGGGGCCATTGTGCCTTTAAGAGAGGGGGAGGAGACACCATGGCATTGCCTCTTGGGGGAAAGGGGGCGGGGCCTGGGTCAGGGGTGGGGCTGCCCACCTTAATGTCCTGGCTGCCCTCTTCCTCCTCCAGGATCTCGCTGTGCTCCGTGTGCGACGTGGCCGGGGACTCGCTGCTCGTGGCCTGCGGGGGTGGGGGGGAGGGGCTGAGTCTCGGGGTAGGGGGGTCCAGCCTTGTCACCCACCCCCCACTCCCTGCAGCCAGATCCCGGGGCTTCCCCCCCCCCACACACGAACCAACTGAACCAGGATGCATCGCCCAGCGTGGCATTATGGGGTGCCAGGGAGCAGGGTGAGGGGCTCAGTAGCAACCCCGGCTCCAGGCACCAGCAAAGGAAGCAGGTGCTTGGGGCGGCACATCTCAAGGGGCGGCATTCCGGCCATTCCTGGGGCGGCACATTTCAAGGGCCGTTTTGTTTTTGCTTCGGCAGCTCTGGATGTGGATTTTTTTTTTGCCACTTGGGGTGGCAAAAAAGCTACAGCCGGCCCAGTCAGTAGGGGGCGCTGTGCCATGGGGAGCAGGAGGTTCATCGGGGGCCCTGACATGGGGCAGGGGCACAGTAGGGGGTGCAGTGCTGTGGGGACCATGGGGCTCAGTAGGGGGTGCCGTGCCGTGGAGACTGGGGGGCTCAGTAGGGGGTGCCGTGCTGGGGGGGCTCAGTACAGGACACCGTGCCACGCTCACCATGGGCTCCTTGACGTCGTCCTCTGTATCGCTGGGCCGGCTGGGGCTGATGTCGCTCGTGGTGATCTGCACCAGGACATCCGTCTTGGAGAGCTTGGTGCCTCGTTTGGCTGCTGGACACAGACAGACGCAGGAGCGTGAACCTCTCCTGGGTCCCCAGCTCCCCTATGGGCCCCACCCACTGCTGGCTTGACGGGGGGAATCTGTGCGCCCCATTGGTGTGATCCCCCATTCCACCTCTGGGCGGGGCAGCCGGGGAACAGCTGTATATAATACCGCACGGTTATGACTCCCCTGGTGCTAAGATGCAGCCATCTCTGGGGTGGGGCAGCTGGGGAATATCCCCAAATAACGCTGCATGGGACCAGCTCGCCCGGTACTGAGATGCAGCAACTGCCATTGGAACTGGAGGAGTCGCTCCATCGGTGGATAGCAGTAGAGGGCTGTTATCCTGCCCCAGCTACTGGAGGGAGAGGCTACACTTAGCCAGTGAGCTGTCCAGATCCAGTCACACACGTGTGTTAAAAGAGACATGGTTACCAAATCAGTGCAGACGTGTCTGAGACATGTCATGGCTCCAGGTGCACATGGGAATGACTCGTATGCTCATGTGTTGGGGGCCTAGGCACATGTTAAAGGGGCTGCCCACGTATGTGAGGGTATGTTTGTGTGACCTTTACATGGGACATGTGTTTCATGCCTGTACAGGCATGTTCTTGGGAGCATCAAGCCTGTCCATGTCACCACGAGACTGCTAATACCAACCCGTGTTGGTGCTTGTATCTAAACTGGCATGTCCATGTGTGTCCTCATGTGTCCCTATGCACAGAAGCACGGGTCTGTGTGGTACCATGTCAGGGCGTGTGTGGATCTATGTATTAGCCCAGGCGTGTTAACACGTGTTAGAAGCGTGTCTGCATATGAAGGGGGAAAGGCCCATCTCAGCCTTGCGGGTGATCATGTCTGTAAGTGGGGAGGGGCGGAGCTAGCCAGTGACCTCACCTTTCCCGTGGCACCAGCGCAGGCAGCAGACAGACACGCCAACGACCAAGACCAGCAGCAGGGTGACGGCGGCCGCGGCCGAGGCCCCGATTATCATGATGGGCAGGACCTCTGTGGGGGAAAGAGCAGGTGAGAGAGGGCCCCTGCTGCTAAAGCACACGGACGGCTCGCCCAGCACTGAAATGCAGCCACCTCTGGGGCCAGGCAGCCAAGGAGCAGCCGCACATAATGCCTCACGGGGACAGTTCATCCGGTGATGCCGCCACCTCTGGAGTGGGGCATCTGGGTAAGTTATAGCTGGTTTGGTGTGGGAGGGTGGGGCAACTGGGTGAGGGGTTGGAACCCATGGGACCCACCCTGTCAGGATGGGGCTAAGTGGTGCCAGTGTGTGCAGCTGTTGCAGGGTTGCGTGTGGGCGGGGCCAGCGGGGCTGTGGGCAGGGCTAAGGGCCAGGGGGTGGGGCTCACCCTGCCGGCGCAGCGTGACGGCCGCCGAGCGGGCCCCAAAGCGGTTCCAGGCCGTGCAGTTGTAGGGCAGGGCGAAGTCCTCCAGGTGCGTGGGCTGGATAAGCAGGGCTGAGAGCAACCCCCGCTCCGTCAGCGCCGTGTCCACTGTGAAGCGCTCCTCCGAGCCACTGTCCAGCACCCGCTCGCCCCACGCCCACACCTGCCGCGAGACCGAGACACGGGCCCTGTCAGCGGGGGGTCAGGCTGGGGGGTGGGCGGGGGACAGCAGCACTCATGATACGATCAGGGGTAGGTTGGGGAGCTGGGGGTGAGCTGGGGGGTAGGCAGAGAGCCACACTCAGTGCAGTCGGGAGCAAGTTGTGGGTTTGGGGTATCAGTGGGGGCAGGGGGCAGCACTCATAGACTCATAGACTTTAAGGTCAGAAGGGACCATTATGATCATCTAGTCAGACCTCCTGCACAATGCAGGCCACAGAATCTCACCCACCCACTCCTGGAATAATCCTCTCACCTATGTCTCAGCTATTGAAGTCCTCAAATCATGGTTTAAAGACTTCAAGATGCAGAGAATCCTCCAGTAAGTGACCCGTGCCTCAATGCAGTCAGGGGCAGGTTAGGGGTCTGGGGGGTCAATGGGGTTGGGGACAGCACTCATGATGCAGTCAGGGGCAGGTTAGGGGTCTGGGGAGGTCAATGGGGTTGGGGACAGCACTCATGATGCAGTCAGGGGCAGGTTAGGGGTCTGGGGGGTCAGCGGGGGCAGAGAACAGCACTCACGATGCGGTCAGGGGGGGGTGTGCTCCTCACTAGACACTCCAACCGTGCCTTGTCCCCCAGTGCTGTTTGCTGGCCGGACTCAGTGGTGATGATGGGGGGCCCTGCAATGGGGGGGAGGTAGAATTAGGGGGGCGGCACCTACTCGTACCCCTCCCTAGCAAAGAGCCACCCCCCACTTCCCCAGACGCCTTCCCCACACCCTACAAGAAACAACCCCATGGGGATGGGCCACCTGAGGCTCTACCCATAGAATGCCCTACCCCCAAGGCAATGTCCCTCTCAGGCAATGCCCCACCCCCAGGCAATGCCCCTAGGATGCCCCACCCTCAGGGAATGCCCCCTAGGATGCCCCGCCCCCAGGCAATGCCCTGCCCCCAGGGAATGCCCCACCCCTGCCCTCACCGTTGACCGCCAGCGTCACCTCCTTGTCAGCCACGCCGATGCGCGGCACGATGGCCTTGCACACGTAGGTGCCAGCGTCCTCCTGGGTCACAGCCTTTAGGTGCAGGGTGTTGCCATTGCTCAGCACCTGCAGCCACATGGCGGGGGTTAGAGCGGGGGCCAGGACGCCTGGGTTCAATCCCTGGCTCGGGGAGGGGGGGTCTAGCAGCTGGAGGCGGGAGCCAGGACTGCACCCAGGACTGCACCAGGCAGGTCACTCACCACACTGGATCCCTTCTTGGTCCAGGCCAGAGTGAGGGGCGGGTTCCCAGCCCAGGTGCAGGTGAAGGAGGCGTCGGCCCCGACATCCACGGTGAGGGGCTTGGGCTGGGAGACCAGGCGGGGCCCGACTGCAGGGAAAGGATCCAGTCAGTGCAGGGGTGGGGCTCGTGGGAGGTGGGACTGAGGCATCTTCCCAACACTGCCAGCCCCACCCCCTATGGCTCCCTGCCAATACTGTACCCCTCTCCCATGCATGCCCCCCTTCAGTTGTCCTCCCCTGCTCAGTGCCCAGACCCTGCAGCAACCACAGCCCGGCTCCCTGACTGTGCCCTGCCCCCCAACCCGCTGCCCCCTACTCATCCCTCACCCTCCCATCCCATTCCCAGCCCGCTCCTCTCCCCCACCCCCTGCACTGACAGCCCCCAGCCCCCCTCACAACACCCTTCCCCCACTCCTGCCCCCTGCAACCCCCCACTTCCCCAACCCCCTCATAGCACCCATTCCCCCTTCCCCCCACTCCAACCCAACATCTGTCCCACAGCACCCATCCCCCACCTCCCCTGCAACCCAGTCATAGCACCCCTTCCCCCACACCCAGCCCAACTCCTGCCCCCCAAAACCCATCCCCCACATCCCCGGTACTCCCCTCCATTTCCAACCCTCTCACAGCGCCCATTTCCCCTGCCTCCCACCCCCCACGAGCCCCACCCCCGCTGAGTTGGGACTCCACCCCCCAGCACCCATCCCCCACCTCCCCTGCAACCCCCCACAGTGCCCATCCCCCTCACAGCACCCATCCCCCCTTCCCACTCCCACCCCAAGTCCTGCCCCCCAACACCCATCCCTCACATCCCCTGTAACCCCTCCATTTCCCCAACCCTCTCGCAGCGCTCATCCCCCTGCCTCCCAATCCCACCCCTCCCTCCAGCACCCATTCCCCACCTCCCCTGCAAACCCCCACAGCACCCATCCCCCACAACTCACAGCACCCACCCCCCAACCCCCTCACAGTGCTCCCCCCCAACTCACAGTGCACATCCACCAGGGTGCTGACGTTGGTGCTGCCCACGGCGTTGGCCACCTCGCAGGACACGGGCTGGGTGAAGAAGGAGTGATCCACCCTGGCCTCGTAGCTGTCCCCATTGGCCTCGGCGATGGCCACGCCGCCCTTCGCCCACCTGCCCCACAGCCGGCGTGGGGAGAGAGACGCAGAATTAGTGGGAGCCGCTGCTGCATCAGCTGGGAGCAGTACCGCCTGTGCCCACCAGGGGGCCCAGATTCCCCTCTGCTCCCGGCAGGTAAGGCAGCAAGAGCCGGTGGGAGGGGGCCTGCATGTCCCCAATGCAGCCACCAGAGGGCAGTGCAGCCCCGCCCCCGCCCCTGGCTGGGCCTCCCAGGTAGGGTGACCAGACAGCAAGTGTGAAAAATCGGGACAGAGGGTGGGGGGTAATAGGAGCCTATATAAGAAAAATACCCCAAAATCGGGACTGTCCCTATAAAATCGGGACATCTGGTCACCCTAGGCACCCGGACGCCGGGGTTCACCAGCGGCTCTTACCGGTAGCCGGTCACCTCGGGGTTGGCAGTGGAGGTGCAGAGGAAGCTGACCTTGGCTCCCTCCGGGACGGTCTGCGGCTGGACGGAGAGGATCACGGTGGGGGGGTCTGGAGGGGGGAAGGGGAAGACGGTCAGTGACATGCGACCAGCTCTGGGGTGGGGCTCACCTGTCCCCCACCCAGCCCCCGCCCTGCCCCTCGCAGCACAGTGCACCCCACCAGGCACCCCCACCCGCTGGAGCACAGCTCCCCCCGGCCCCCACAGCACAGCGCCCCCCACCGAGTCCCCTCCCTGCCCCTCACAGCACAGTGCACCCTGCTTGGCCCCCCCACCCCCTGCAGCACGGTGCCCCCCAACAGACCCTCCCCTGCTCCCTGCAGCACGGTGCCCCCCACTGAGCCCCTTGCCCAGCCCCCCACAGCATGGTGCCCCTTGCCCAGCCCCCTGCAGCAGGGCACCCGATGCCAAGACCCGGCCCTGCCCCCCCCACGGTGCAGTGCCCCCGCCCCCCAGGTCAGGACTCACACAGCACGTCGAGGGTGATGGAGGTCTGCTTGCCGGTGGGTGCAGCCGGATTGGCGACGCGGCAGGTGTAGGCGCTGCCCATGTCCTGGGTGCTGGGCGTGAGGAGCAGGGTGCTGACGGCCGTCGTCCGCTTCCCGTCCTCCATCAGGGCCTGGGGGGAGGAGAGGTCAGGCCTCAGCCTGGGGCCCACTAGGCCCATCTCCCAATGGGTCCCGGGGGCTGGGAGGGAGAATCCCCTCACCCCCCACTGGGCCGTCCTTTCATGCCATATCCCACCTCCCCTTTAATACCCTAACCTCCCCCCCCGCCCCGACTGCCCCTTTAATAGCCTGTGTCCCACCACACACCCGGACTGCCCCTTTAATTCCCTGCACCCCACACACCCCAAGCTGCCCCTTTAATAACCCTGGGTCTCCCCTTTAATGCCCTACCCCTGCCCCCTGGCCCCTCACCTTGGTGTAGAGGGCAGAGCCTTGCAGCTGCCCATCGCGGTACCAGCTGATCTCAGGGGCAGGCTTGGCACCGGACACCTGGCAGGTCAGATTGTAGGGTACGCTGGCCTGGACCCGGACGATGGGGCCATTCTGGATCACGGGGTCATTGGGCGGTACTGGGGGGGCAGATGGGAGACAGAGGGGGTCAGTGATGGGGTGGGAGTCCCCAGGGCGGTGCCCCAGCTGTGGGGAGAGGGGGCTCCAGTGCTGTGAGCTTCCCCAGGCGGTGCCCCAGCTGGCGGGGGAGGGGACACTCACGGAGCACCGTGAGCTGGGCACGCTGGGAGCGCAGCGCCGCCTGCGTAGCCTGGCACTCATACACGGCGTCGTCGCCCAGCTCAGTGGACTCGATCCTCAGGTTGTGCTGCCCGGCGGCCGGATCCCCGACGATGGAGTACCGGGCCCAGCCTGCGGGAGAGGGGGACAGACTGCAGGGACTGGCACAGCACCCCCCAGGGACCCCCAACTCCCCCCCCCGCAGCACAGTGCCCCCCGGAACCCCCGGTCCCGCCTCACAGCACAGCTCCCCCTGGGCACCCCCAGTCCCATCCCCCACAGCACGGCACTCCCAAGGGACCCCAGGTCCCACCCCCCACAGCATGGCTGCCTATGGGGTCTCAGGGTCCCTCCCCCAGCAGAACAGAGCCCCTGGGGGACCCCCAGTCCGTCCCCCTGTAGCACGGCGCCCCCTGGAAACCCCAGTCTCCCCCCACAGCATGGCGCCCTATGGGATCTCCTGGTCCCTTCCCCCTGAAGAACAGCACCCCCGGGGACCCCCAGTCCCCTCCCCTGCAGAACAGCACCCCCAGGGACCCCCAGTCCCCTCCCCGGCAGCATGGCACCCTGTGGGGTCCCCTGGTCCCTCCCTCCCTGCAGCACAGTGCCCCCCCAGGAACCCCCAGGACCCCTCGCAGCACAGCGCCCCCTGCTGACCCTCCCCCTGCAGCCGCATACGTACCAGGCAGGTCTCGCTCTCCGCCCAGTGCCAGGCCATCCTTGGTCCACTGCACCATGCCCTGGTAGCCCACGACCACGCAGGCCAGCGTCACCGACTGCCCCGCCACGATCACCTGGTCCATGGGCTGCTGAAAGAAATACGCCCCCCAGCCTGGCGGGAGGGCGGGGGGAAGACGTTAACCACCCAGGTCACCAGACGGGGGCCCAGGGATTAGTGGGGGGGAGGGCTGGGAGCCAGGACTCCTGGGTTCAATCTCATCTTGGGGAGGGGAGTGGGGGGGAGTTCATGAAGGAAGGCTCCTAACAGGAGCACAAGGTGGGGGCAGGTTGGATGGGGAAGAAGGGCAACAAGGGGAGCGCAGGCTGGGAGATCCCATCAGCAGGGGAGGGGGGCGTGGGGAGCGCAGTTGGGGGGGAGGGGGCATCCCAGCAGTGGGGGAGAGGTTGGTGTGGGGAGTGCAGGCCGGGGGGAATGGGGGATCCAGGAAGGGGGGGAAGGGGTGTGTGGGGAGCGCAGGATGGGGGGATGGGGGATCCCGGCAGCAGGGGAGGGGGGCGTGGGGAGCACAGGATGGGGGGATGGGGGATCCAAGCAGCGGGGGAGGAGGGAGCTGGGATGAGGCCCCCAGTAAATCCATTTGATATTGCAGTTGGAGGGGCCTTTCTGTGGGGCCTGAATGGGGTGAGGCAGGGTGGGGGCAGGAAGACAGAAGAGGCAGGCAGAGAGGGGTGTATGGAAGGGCAGCTGCTGTGGCTGCCGGTGGGGCAGGGAATGGGGCCTGGGACCTTTCCCCTCTAGGGGGCGCTGGCTGTGATCTGGACCAGGGCGGGGGCCTTGCTGGCTGGCTGGGGGCGGGGGAGGGGAGGGAGCTGATCCACCTGCACTGCCCCCCCCCAAGAGGTGTCCATAGGGGAGGGAGGGGGTTATGGGGTCTCTGCCAACCTCCCCGCCCCGGGCACCTTAAGCAGGGTTGTAAGGGCGTTGGGATGCCGATCCCCACGGAGCTGGCCCAGCCTTTCTGTGGGGCTGGCAGGCTGGTTGTGGGGGGACATGGGGGAGGGATGTAGGTGCCAGGGCCCAAATGATGCTAGGGCTGGGGAACAGGAGTCAGAGACTCCCGCAATGTACTCAGGGCTCTCTGCCCCCCACAAGGTGGGGGGAGATTAGATGGTGAAGGGCCCCCTCCCCTGGGCCCCCCAGCTCAACCCCCCACAGACACACCCTCCCCCAGGGTCCCCCCAGCCCTTCCCCAGAGACCTCTGTCCCCTAGCCCAACCCCACAGATACTCACTCCCCTAGCAACCCCCAACTGTCCACTCCGTCCCACTATAGATACCAGGGCCGTCCTTAGGATTTATGGGACCCTACGCAGTATTATTAAACTGCTGCCCCTATGCCCGACTTGGGGCACAGCCACCACCCCTCCCCCACCCCCCACCCCCAATGCTGACACACATTGAGTGGCCTACGCAGCAGACGCAGGACAGGAGGGATGAGGCAGCAGAGGACACGGAGCCGCCCGGCCCAGTCCCCCGCCCCGTACCTTCCGCGCTGGGGCATTCAGCTCTGCGAATACGGCCCCTGCCTAAGGAGACTGCAGCGCGCGGCGGGTGTGTGGGAGCCGACCTGCTCTTACCTGCTGTCCCGGCGGTGCCCCAAATTTTCAGGTGCCCTACGCAGCCGCATATGCCTAAGGACAGCCCTGAGAAATACGCCCTCCCCCCACCCAATTCTGCCCCCCACCCCGATTGCCCTGCAAACTCTCCCCACGGCCCCATTCCCCCTAGGCCTTGCCCAAGACATCTCCGCCCCCGCCAGCCTTCTACGCCCCAGCCCCGGCACCCCTGGGACAGAAACTGCTCCATTTCTGCAGGGAAGGAGCCAGAGGCTGAAGGGTGAAAGATCCTTTCTGCGCCGCTGAGATTCCTCGGCTCTGATCTCCTGGCTAAACCCTTCTTAATTCCAATCCAATAACACCGCCCTTTGTCCCGATTGTTTCCAAGTTTACCCAATAAACCAGGATCTGAATAAGGGGATAATCCTCTGAGGAGGGTCAGGAGGGGCTGGGGTGGGATATGGGGGTGGGGGGAAGCTGGAGGGAGCGAGACAGAACAAAACAGAGGGAGATGCACATATGCCAGGCTTTCTGCAGCACAGGGGATCCAGGACTCCCAGCTCTAACCCATTACACCCCACTACCCGGGCCAGAACCCAGGAGTCCTGGCTCCCAGCCCCCCTGCTCCAACCCACTAGATCCCACTCCCTCCCCGAGCTGGGGATAGAACCCAGGCGTCCAGGCACGCAGCGGGTTTCCAGGGGCAGGCAGGGAAGAGTGATGGGTGGGAAGCAGGTCATGACCCCCTGCAGAATTGGGACGGGGGATGACGTCCTGGTTAATTTCCAGCCCACCTTGTTAATTTCACCCCTTGACTGGTTTTGGCTTCACTCATACTGAATCCTCCCCACCCACCGACCCCCCCCACACGCTAATTAGATTATGGCTCTGAAATTACAGGGGGAGTTAATGGGATTTCTGTGGGGTGGGGAGATGCATGAGGGATTCCCCCCGCGCACAGTGTCAGGGGATGGACACCAGCCGCGGAGCAGGGACAGATGGGCACTAAATTCTCACCCACTTGCAATGCCCAGGGGGTTGGGGGGGCTGGGCTCGGCGTGCGCTGGTCATCGGGGGAGGGCAAAGGGGGCTATGTATGCACACACACAGATGTGCCACACACACACACACATGGAGATGCACACAGACACACACATACGCAGGGCTATCACACACACACACACAGAGCTGTGCCAGACAGACAGACACACACACAGATGCACACACAGGGCTCTGACACACACACAGGGCTCTGATACTCATACACACACTGCTCACTGACACACACCGAGCTTTTAGCTTGATACACAAACACACCTCTCTCCTCTGTAGCCGGTGACACTGACCCCCTCCCCATCACACGCTGACTGAGACACACTCGGTGACATTGCCAGATTTACAGATATACAAGGGATCCCGCACAGTCCACACCCTGACCCAGATTCACCCCTACTGACACCCCCCACACACTGACACACACACAGGCTCCCCCTCCCACCCCCCCGCAGGGACACAGCCATGCACAGACTCTCACTGGCGCTGGGGTCTCACACACACTCCAGGGTTGACCCGGACTCACCCCCAGGCTCCCCGAGAACATTCACACCCTGTGACGCAGACCCGCAGCAACAGCCGCAGCGCCTCAGGCTGGTGCCCACAGCCTGGCACACCCGCCCACCAGCGCTCAGCTCACTGGGCTGGCCCCGTGCCCCCACTCCCGGCCTGGGGGGAGCAGATACATGGCACTTCATGGAACCCCCCATGGGGGGAAGACCCCTGCTACAGCACTCCACTCTTCTCCCAGAGCTGGGGAGAGAACCCAGGAGTCCTGGCTCCCAGCACCCGCCCTGCTCTAACCACCAGACGCAACTCCCCTCCCAGAGACAGGGATAGAACCCAGGAATCCTGGCTAGAACCCACTCTTGACCCACAGCTGGAAATAGGGGGAATGATTCCCAGTGATTAGAGCAAGAGGGGGGCTGGGAGTCAGGACACCTGGGTTCTCTCACCATCCCTCCTTCCCCACTTGTGAGTTCTCCCACCCCCTGCACTCTGAGATACTCAGCTGCATTTCCACACTCAACAGCAAATCCCCTTGGAAGCTGCACAGAGGCCTCAGATTCCTGCCTCCTAACAGGCGTGAAATCTGGGCCCATTGTGTGCCTGGCTCTGGGGAGGGGGCGCTGGAAGCCGCGCGGTTCCAACAAATAGCTCTGTGCAGAAAGTGGGGCCCTGCTGATCCCAGCCTGGCCGGGCCCCCTGCCCCCCAGTAACCCCCACCCTGCACAGAAGGCGGGGACAGAGTGGGGGAAAGGGCCAGCGGAAAGCGCTGAGCCTCGCAGGATGGAAATAGCCAGAGGGAGGGTGGGTTAGCGGTTAGAGCATGGGACAGCGAGTCAGGAAACACAGACTCCACCATGTGAGCTCCGCGCGGCGGGGTGGGGGGGGGGAGGGGGGGTGGGGGGGCTGGGAGCCAGGCTCCTGGGTTCTCTCTCTGGGCTCTGCCCAGGTGATCTTGGACAAGTCCTATTGCTTCTCTGTGCCTCAGTTTCCCCCATCTATATAAAGGGGATAATGAGAGTGACAGGCAGAGGAGGCCGCCCCACGAGGCTGTCCCATTCCCCACCCGCCTGGGCCACCCAGTGCCCCCCGTTAGCTCCGGGGCCAGTATCTTTTCTCTCGGGGGGCAGGGAGGGGTGGATGGGGCAGTGGAGGGCCAGGCAGACCGAGGCCAGGCCGTGGGGGGCTGTGGGGCCCACACAAAGCCGGTGTTGTTGCGCTGGGAGTGGTACTGGGAGGGTGCAGGGCAGGGAGGAACGCCGGGGGCCTCACCCTGGGGCAGGCAGCTTGTGAGAGCGGGAGCTGCCAGGACCCACAATGGACCCCTTTGTGCCGGGGCTCATTCAGCGCCCATCCCCCCTCCTCCATGCGGCCACCCCAACGCCTGCTGCCTCGGCAGCCCAGAGCAGGGCCGGCCACTCCCCACCCCTTGCCAGCCTGGCTCTCCTGCCCCACAGCCTGTGCCCCCCTTCCACTGGCCTGCACCTTCCATGGCCTACACCCCCCACCTCCGCCAACCTGGTGTCTCCACCGGCCTGGCCCCCCACAGCCTGTGACACCCCCAGCCCCACAGCCAGAACCTCTCCACCTATGCTGGCCTGGTCCCCACACCTCCACCAGTCTGGCATCTGTGACCCCCCTAGCCCCCCTGGTGGCCTGGCCCCCCCACCTCCACTGGCCTGACTCCCCATAGTCTGCACCTCCCCCACCTCCACTGGCCTGACTTCCCCAGCCTGTGCCCCCCCACACATCTGCCAGCCTGTCCCCCACTGCCCAAGCACAGTCCAGCATTGCCCCCACCCCCACCGCAGCCCAGCCCACTGGCTAAAGGGGGGGCTGCAGGAGAGAGAAAGTGTGGGGGGGGGGGGCGGAATGCAGGATATGGGGATAGATAAATGGATGGGTGTCCGTGTGTACGTAGATGGATGGACTGACAAACAAACCCTGCACCTTCTCTTCCCTCCTCCCCACTTTCACTGGGGGGGGGCGTGTCTTGCAGCTGCACAGGGTCACCTCACTGGCATGAGAAACCCCCCTCACATCCAGCCGGGGGCCCATGGCAGGGGGTGGAGGGCCCACCTGCCCCCCAGCCGGCCTTGCAATGGGCATAACACCCCCTGGCAGGTTTGCCAGCACTGGCTGGCACCAGCTCGGCCCCCAGAAATTAGGTCACTTCCAAACAGCCAACAGATGTTAATTTTGAGTGTGTGTCTGCAAAGCCGGCCCCTCCCCCATGCCCAGAGGAAAGGCAACCGCCCCCCCCCCCCCCCCAGCCAGGGATTAGAACCCAGGAGTCCTGGCTCCCAGCCACCCCCCTCCCCATCCCCAAGCTGGGGAGAGAACCCAGGAGTCCTGGCTCTCAGCCCCACTGCTGTAACCTACTAGACCCGACTTCTCTCCGGGGATGGAACCCAGGCATCCTGATCCTTACAGAAAGTATCACCAGAGCCCGACTGGCCAGACCATCAGGGCCCCTGGGTTTGGGAGGGGGAGGTACCAGAATCCGTGGGTCTGATCTGGGGCGGGGGGGGGGGAGAGATATGGGGCTGGATGGGCCCATGGAGAGCTGCTACAGAACAGTTACAGTCCCCTCTCCTGACCCCTCCCACCAACCTGACCCAAGCAGCCCTGGAAACCCTCCACAAGCACCTGGGCCCCCATCCCTCCCCTGTCAGACCCCAATGCCCCGCATCCTCATAACCCCCCTGATTTCCCCCACAAGCACCTGGGCCCCCATCCCTCCCTTGTCACACCCCAATGCCCTGCCAGCCCCATAACCCCCACTCCCAATTTCTCCCGCAAGCACCTGGACCCCCATCCCTCCCCTGTCAGCCCCTGGTGCCCCCCAGCCCCATAACCCCCCTCGATTTCCCCCACAAGCATCTGTGCCCTATTTCTCCCCATCAGACCCCAATGCCCCCCCCCGCCCCATAACCCCTCCGATTTCCCCCACAAGCACCTGGGGCCCCATCCCTCCCATCAGAAGACCCCAAACTCACTTCCCCAGTCCTCACCCAGCCCCCTGCCAGCTCCTCTGAGCCGAGTGAATGGAAAACGATGCCTAAGGGAAAGACACTCCCTGCTCCATCCAGCACCCCCACACACACACCCCGACACCCTGCCCCGAACCGCTCAGGATTCATTAGTGTTTCCTTAAAGGGATTCATAGCTGGGGGGCTCAGCAGCTCAACCAGGCGTATAAGTGTGAGCTCAGCTCGGCTCCCCTGACACCTCCAGAACCCCCCCACACTCAGCCTGGGGGCGACTGGCACCCAGCCCTGCCTGGGCACTCCCGCACCTGCCCCAGGGCAGGTCTGCTCCTTTCTCTGTCAGCGCAGGAGGAGAGGAACTGACAGACACACTGGGAAAGGGTGGGAGTGTGGGGGGGAAATGGAGCTGAGATTTTGCTCTCCCCCATCCCCCTCTGTATCCCTGCCAGAGCGTAGGATGGCCCACAATGCTCTGGGCCTCCAGAATGGGAAATTGAGGCAGATTTAGCAATGGAACCCAGGAGTCCTGGCTCCCAAACCCCCCCTCCCCCCCAACACTGGTCCCCACTCCTCTCCCAGATCTGGGACGGAACCCAGGAGTCCTGGTCCCCACTCCCCACCCAGAGCTGGGACGGAACCCAGGAGTCCTGGTCCCCAGGAAGTCTGTAGGGGATGATCCCGGAAATTGCACTCGCAGGACTCATCTGGTTCTTTCCCCGGAGTGCCCTATGGGGTGGAGGAGAGGCTGGGGGGACAGCTCCCCACTGCCTGCTCTCCTTCTCCCCCCATGAGGGCCATATCACAGCACCCCACTATGGGTGCTCATTGGGGCCCCTTCCCAGTAAGATCCTGACGGGGCGGGACAGGCACTGGGGAGCAGGATAATTATCCCACCCTGGGCTTAGTGCATTTACTCCCCCCCCCACACACACATTCACACACATACATATCCCCCGCCCCCCCCGCCCGCCCCCCCGCAACACATCAGCCTGAATTGCAAAGGCCAGAGAAGCTCGCTCAAGGTCAGGATGCCAGTAGCAGAGCTGGGGAGAGAACCCCGAAGTCCTGGCTCCCAGCGGCCCCCCTCCTATAACCCACTGCACCCTATTCCCCTCCCAGAATCAGGGAAAGAACCCAGGAGTCCTGGTTCCCAGCCCCCACTTCTATAACCCACTGCACCCCACTCCCCTCCCAGAGCCAGGGAAAGAACCCAGGAGTCCTGGCTCCCAGCCCCCCACTGTAGCCAGTGGTGTGTGTGCAGAGTCTTGGGAAGGAAGCTAAGAAGACCCCTCCAAAACCAGCCATTGCTCAGCCCACTTCGGGGACAGTGGGGGATATGGTCTGGGGGGACCCAACTGATCCCCACCCCACAAGCCCAGGTCCCCATCCCCCCAGCTCCTACCTATGTGGGCAAGGCAGCTCAGGGCCAGGATGCAGGGGAGCAGGGCTGACATCTCCGTGCTGGGTTGGGGAGCCCCCGGGGGATCCAGCTCCTGGTTCCGGTCCGCTGCTGGCACTGGGACAGGGATCGGTAAATCCACACTGCAGCTCTGCGCTGGATTCCTCTACACGCACCAGGGGAGGGTGGTGGTCAGGACTCCTGGGTTCTGTCCCCACTCAGGGAGGGACGAGGAGGGAGGTCTAGTGATTAGAGTGTGTGGGGGCTGGGAGCCAGGACTCCTGGGTTCTATCTCGAGCTCTGGGAGGGGGTTTCTAGTGGTTGGGGGAGCTGGGAGCCAGGACTCCTGGGTTCTATCCCCAGCTGTGGGAGGGGAGTGGGGTCCAGTGGTTAGAGCGGGGGCTGGGAGTCAGGACTCTGGCGTTCTATCCCTGGCTCTGGGAGGAGGGAATAGTAGTTGGGGGGAGATGGGAGATATAGGACTCCTGGGTTCTCTCTCGATCCCGAGGACCCGCTCTGCACAGCCAGGCTGCTGATGCTCTGGAGTCCTTCAGCTCTGGGGATAGCGACTCATTGAGGCCAGCAGCCGGCAGGCCCCGCCCAGGGTGGGCGCTGATTGGTGGAGAGGGTGCTCTCATTAATAAAAAAGATCACACACACACAGAGCCTGGGTCATCTGCTGCTGAGTGGGGGGAAGGGGTGAGCCCCTCATCCCAGACAGAGGGTTCTCCCCCCCACGCACACGGCATGAGAAGGGCATTAGGGGATATAGGGGTGTGTGCGCGTAGGTAGGTGTGTAACACAACACAGTGCACACATGCATGGCTCAAGCCAGCTCACAAGAAGAGTAAACGGGAAAGTGGGCACACAACACGTGCACCTCCACAACCCCAGGAGGAGTGTGTGTGCAGTGAGGGTTGTGTTTGTGCGGCAGTGTTGCTGTGCATAGCGGGATGCATGAGAGTCTGTATGTGGGTTGCAGATTCAGTACGTGTGCACATGCTGGGTGTTGTTTGTGTGTCTCTGTGCTGTGCCCATGTGTTGCAGTAGGTGTGTGTGCGGTGTCTGGTGCTGTGTGAGCACAACCAGAGCTGGTTGCTCCCCTGTCCCCCCACCCCGGCAGGAAGGCCTAAGAATAGGAACTGGGAATCCCGGGAGACAGTCACTGCACAACAATCTGACGCAACCCCCAGCTTCCTGCCAGCTCCTCACCAGGCACAGCCTACTTGGCTTGCTCCTCAGCCCCCAGCCCCACTGGCTCCCTCTCCCCCAGCCTGGCCTGCTCCTCTTCCGTTCCACCCTCTTTCTCTGGTTGCCCCTGTTCTTTCTTGGCCTTTCCCAGCTGCCTACCTACCCTCATGCCCCCTCTCTCTGCCTGGGCAGGTAGCACCAACTGAGAGAGCACATCCCCCGCTCTGCGACCCTGCCGCCACAGGAGCGGAAATGCCATGGGGCTGGGAATTCTGTCCCCATCTCTTGGGAGTTTGTGCAACAGGGGAAATGGGGGAAGCTGAGACCTCATGGAGTTGACTCACCCCACAGAGGGGGATAGAACCCAGGTATCCTACATTCCAGCCACCCAGGCATCCTGGCTCCTAGCTCTAACCTACTAGCCCCCACGCTCCCCTCCCAGAGCCAGGAAACAAACCCACTAGCCCCCACTCCGCTCCCAGAGCTGGGGATAGAACCCAGGAGTCCTGGCTCCCAGACCCCGGCCGCTGCTCTCCGTGCTAGTGCTAGGCCATGTTGCAGGCACATGCCTTCCCTGCCAGTCCCCTGGGTGATGCGGGTGAATGGGAAGCAGATTGTGCTGGGGTGTGTGTGGAGGGGGGTGGGATTTAAGGGGATTTTTGCTGGTTTGTGTTTTCTTTGCTAGGCAGATTTAAGCCCACACCTCTGTTTCAGCATGTTTGTGCAGTGCATATAGTTCTGTGTGTTCATGTGTGTTTCGGCGTGTTTGTGCAACATGTGTGCAGCTCTGAGTGTACCACACCCTAGTGTGTGCATTGGTGTCGCTGTAACTCTGGGGTCAGTGAGCAGGGCTGTGTCTGGCTCTGGGTGTGTCCAGAGGACTGTGGCAGAGTGCTGAGAGTGGGGGTGTAGCTTGGAGACACCCAGCGAGCCGCCGTTGGAATCCGTCCCAAGAGGATTTGGAAAGAATATTCTGAAGATTTGGGGATTAAACGAAAAAAAAAATTGGCATCTGTATGGAGTGGGGGAGGGGAAATCACTGGGGCTGGGGGCAGGGCCCAGCCACACCAGAGCTCTCAGGGCACTGGGAGGCAGGACTCCAACATACAATTCCCAGATCCCTTGAGTCTAACCACTGCACCCCACTTCCCTCCCAGAGCTAGAGGGCGAAGCCAGACGTCCTGGCTCCCAGCCCCCAACACCTGCACCCCTTTGCCCTCCCAAAGTTAGGGAGAGAACCCAGGCATCCTGGCTCCCAGACCCCCACCACCACCTGCACCCCACTTCCCTCCCAGAGTTAGGGAGAGAACCCAGGCGTCCTGGCTCCCAGCTCTCCCTCCCCCCACTCCAGCCCTCCCCGAGCTGGGGATGGAACCCAGGAGTCCTGGTAGCACAAACTCTTTCTAAGAGACCACCGTAGGTCCCAATCCTTCGCTGGTGCCATAGGCTTACAGTGCGGGGGGGGGGTGGGTACTGCCCCCCCCCAACACCTGCCCCCCACCCCGAATCTGAATGGCGAGCGGCCCATCAATTGGCGCAGGCGTCAGGAAAAGCTGTCAGGCTTCCCAGGCCCAGCAGGGCCCGTCGCCCCGGTAACAGGGCCTTGTGGGAACGGAGCCTGCTGCGGCCCTATTGAGGGCGGGTGATGGAGGAGGGGGACAAAGTCCCCAAGGAAGGAGTGTGAAAAGGCCAAGGGACACCCCCCCAGCCCCTGCAACATGTGGCTGCGCTCCCACCCAGATCTGCGCCCCACAGCTGCCCGACAGTCCCGCCAATCACCAGCCCCTGCCAAGAGCGGGGGGCTGGGAGCCAGGACTCCTGGGTTCTCTCCCTAGCTCTGGGAGAGGAGTGCGGTCTGGTCGGTTAGAGCAGGGGGGCTGGGAGCCAGGATGCATGGGTTCACTCCCTAGCTCTGGGAGAAAGATGGGGTGCAGGTGTTGGAGTAAGAGGACTGGGGGCTAGGATGCCTGGGTTCTCTTCCTATCGTGGGATGGGGCGGGAGTGGGGTCAGCTGAGTTAGAGCAGGGGAGGCTGGGAGCCAGGATTCCTGGGTTCTCTCTCCGGCTCTGGGAGGGGAACGTGGTCTAGTGGATTAGAGCAGGAGGGCTGGGAGCAAGGACTCCTGGGTTCTATCTATGCCTTGATGTGTTTTGACTCTTGGGGTATGTCTACACTGGAAACTTCAACGCGCTGTGTGCGCGTGTGGTCGCGCACAAGGGCTGGGAGAGAGTTCTCCACCTCCACCTCCCCTGCACCAGCAAGTTCGAGTGCTATAAAATGTCAGTGTAGACAAGCCCTTAGGTGATGGTTCTGCCCAGCACTTGGGAGGGTTCCTGTTTGTTGTGGGGGCCCTGTAATGAGTCAGTGAGTTCTCACACCCCAGTTTGATTCATGACAAGGGCCCAGCTGATACTAAACTGGGCCCCTCAGCAGGAAGGTAAGGGCTGAATGGACTAAGGGGAGAAAACTCCTTCCCCACCCCACAAGGCTTCCCTCCCTTGCCCAGCACTGAGATGCTGCCACCTCTGGAGCGGGGCAGCTGGGGAACAACCGCCCAGTGAGGGTTTGGGGCAGGAAGTTAAGGAGAATCCCGTACCTGAACACAACCCGTGGGGGGGAGGGGGGGGGGCATCAGCCTGCAGATGTGGCCTGGAGATTGGGGCTAACAGGCCACAGCGTCATGTCCCTTGGGAGCTTTTTTCCGAGCGCGTGCCTGGGGGGACTGTGGGGTGAGATCATGGAAGAAAGCGGGGCAGAGCGCAGAGGGTAATTACCTCCGGAGGGAGGCCGGCTTCATGCCACGCATGGAGCCGAGGCTGTGGCCCGGGCACCGGGTCCAGGGGGAGCGCAACGTGTGGAAAATAAACAGCGCCTGGTGATGGGGCTAATTAAAGCACCTTCTGTGAGCTGCCTGGGGACAGCATGCCAGGGCTTCTCCGCGCTGGCTGTGGGTTCAATGGGAGACCCTCGGGGTGGCGGTGGGGAGGGGGCGGGGGTAGTGGATGGAGTGCAGGGAACAAGGGGTGTGTGGAAGTTGGTAGAGGGAATTTTTCTCCGAGAGGGGCAGCTGTATGCGGCGGGGGGATAGGGGGCCTGGTGTCACAGCTTGTGATTGATAGGAGATTGACCCCCTAGCTGGAACCTTGTCCCAGAGTGCACCCCGGTATACCCTGCCTCCCACTGCACCTCCATTATATCCTTCTTCCCCCTTCTACCCTCCACTGTGCCCCAATATAGACAGCCCCATTATATTCCCATGTACCCTGCCCCTCAATATACACTGCCCCATTATATCTCTATATGCCATGCCCCAAGTGTACCCCAATATACAGAGCCCCATTATATCCCCCATGTACCCTGCCCCAACTGCCCCCATATACACAACCCCATTATATTCCCATCGTATCCTGCCCCCAGTGCCCCCCAATATACAGAGCCACATATATATCCATATACCCTGCCCCCACTGTGCCCTACCCCCACTGCACCCCACTATACACAGCCCCATTATATCTCCATATAACCTGCCCTCACTGTGCTCCCCCACTGCACCCCCAAGACTCCCTGCTCCCCCAGACTCACTGGGTACCCTGCCACCCATCTCTTCTCCCCCCACCTTGGCCTGACCTGCCCGTGGCGCCCTGTTGCCATTCAGGGGCTGACAGGCGGTGATGGACGGTGTGGCGGCCATCTGCTCCCCGTGTGGGGACGGGCTGGGAGTTGTCTGCCCTCGCCATGGGCCGCGGAGGCCTCCAGATGGGGCTAGGCCTCGGCAGCCATCGTGGGCCTCGTGTCCGCAACAGGGACTGAGCCTGCCTTGATTGTGGGGAGTCCTACCCTTTGCTCCCCCAGCGGGGCAGCATGGATGTGATGTGATCCCCACAGCCTCCTTCGACTCACAGGGGAAACTTGGGATCAGAGAAGGGATCCCAGGAGTCCTGGCTGTCAGCCCCCCCTGCTCTAACCACCAGACCCCACTCCCCTCCCAAAGCCAAGGCAGAACCCAGGAGTCCTGGCTCCCTGCCCCCCATGCTCTAACCACTAGATCCCACTCCCCTCCCACAGCCAGGGGGGCAGAACCAGGGGTCCTGGCTCCGAGCTCCCATAGGCAGACCGGTGAGGGGCACATCCTGGGTGTCAAGGGGAGGAGGCCGGGGTGCTGGGCTTTGCAGCAGGCTTCCCCTCTGTTCTCCATGCCAGGCTCTGTCCCCTAACCCCCCCATTCCTTCTCCAGGAGCTATCTCATGAGCTGCCCATTTCAGTTACAGGCCAATGGATCTGCCGCAGACAGTGGGCCTAGTGGGTTAGCACAGGGAGGGCTGGGAATCAGGACTCCTGGGTTCTAGCCCCAGCTCTGGGAGGGAGTGGGGTCGAGTGATTAGAGCAGAGGAGCTGGGAGCCAGGACTCCTGGGGTCTGTTCTCAGCTGTAACCTTGTAGAACCTACTGCCTAAGCTGTGCCTCAGTTTCCCCATCTGTGCATTTGACACAGTCGCCCAGAGCAGGATGGGAAATTTCAGCCTTGCGCAGAGGCTGGACAGCAGCTGTGAGTACAGACACTGAGCTCCCTCTGCCATTAACCAAGCACCTCTCCTATTGGAGCGGGGGGAGGGGAAGGAGGGTAGGCTGAGACCAGCCCCAATCCCTAGGCCCGTAGGCTGGGCTGCTGGGACTTTAACTTTTCATGAGCACTTCCCTGCAGGGCTCCAGAGCCCCCAGGGCTGCCCCTCCCCATCTGGATATCTGCATCTGGGAGTGGGAGGGGGGAACTGCCCCTCACCCAACTAGCTAGTTATCATCCCCAGGCACATCTATCTATCTATTCCCAGACACCCCCTCTATCTATCTATCTATCTATCTATCTATCTATCTATCTATCCTGGCAGTTGGTTTACTATATAACCAAGTGCCGGCCCCTCCTCTCCCTTTTGTCCCTGTGAGGCGAGGCGGGCGGAGGGGGGCCCCGCTCTCACCATGACGACCTCTGCCCCCCTCCGCGGGGTCAGGGACCCCGATTGTACTGCCATGTCGTGCTTCATTAAATCTTGATCGGAGTTCATTAAAAGTGTGGTTTGGACATTCCTGCATAGTCTATTAATCCTGGCCCCCCGCCCCCACCCTCTCCCCCTCCGCTCCCAGCCTGCGGCACCATTATCCCCCGCAGGGGTCACAAAAGTACCATCTGTTTCTGCCGCGTTCATTCCCTCCTGACATGTTGGCAGCACGGGAGGGAGGGGATGGGGGGGGATGCGTAGCGGGCCTGCCTGCCTTCCTCTGGGCATTGCCCTGTGGCCTCCTTCCCTCGCTGGGGTGAAAAGCCCGGGGACTGGCGAGCTACGGACCTAGCTAACCCCAGACACCCCCTCTGTCTGTCTATCCCCAGACCCCCCCATCTATCTATCTATCTATCTATCTATCTATCTATCTATCTATCTATCTATCTATCTATCTATCTATCTATCTATCCCCATCCACCCCCTCTATCTATCTATCTATCCCCATCCACCCCCTCTATCTATCTATCTATCTATCCCCATCCACCCCCTCTATCTATCTATCTATCTATCTATCTATCTATCTATCTATCTATCTATCCCCATCCACCCCCTCTATCTATCTAATCTATCTATCTATCTATCTATCTGCCCTGTCTGTTTGCGGTGCAGGCCGGTCGGTCTCCATGGCCCATTCTAATAGGCTGTTTCCCTATAGAACGTGGCACCTGTTAAAGGACGCAGCAAAATGTAGTTCACCCAAAATCTTCATAGACAGTAGAGACAGGAACGGCGTTCACTCCCCTCCCTGCCCTGGGGCTGGATTACAGCCATCACCCCCTGGAGGAGGAAGGCCCCATCTCCCATTCCCCACCCACCTTGATGGGTAGGTCTTACTGTCGCGTGGGGCTGCGTGTGGTGGGGGACACAGAGACAGGCTCACCCCACGGGGGACCCCTTCCGTCCCAACAGCGGCATCATTGTCCATGCTCTGCTGGCTGGGAAGTATTTGATTTGTGTTTTCGGGAAGCTCTCTGATCCCTTCGAATGGATGGAAGATGGAGGCCAATACCCCAGCCAGGGGCATGGGGCCCAGCAGGGCAGGCTTATTGCAGGGCTAGGGGAAATACCCCAGCGGTGGCTTCACCACACCAGCAGGCCTCATTTGAGTGACAGGACCAGGGCTAAGCTACAGGACAGAGAGTGGGGGAGTGAAGAGGGGCAAGATGCGTGGGCAGGACCCCATTTTCCTCATGGGGGGATCTTTCAAAATTTTGGGATGGCCTGTAATTTGTTTGGATTCCACCGACCACCCAGAGATCCCAGCATGGGGATCTAGAGGTGGATGGTGGATTCCTTATGGCCCCATGCCCCACAACACCCCTCATCCTGGCGTCTGGGCACATGTCCAATTTCATGCCCGCCGTCCAAGAGGCTGGTGCGTTTGGGGTGGGGGGGAGGGGCAGGTGGCCCCTTGCTAATCCTGTAATCTCGTTAAGAGAAGCTGATTAATTGCCAACAATCCTTACAATTAATTAGAAAAGGGGACAGAGAGAGGAGAGGCTGGTGAGGGGTGAGGGCGGGTTGGCTGGCAGTGCCAGGTCACCAGACTGTCATTGTTTGTGTGGGGTGGGGGCAGGTATTCGGGGGGGGGGGGCTGTGGTGAGAGGTGGCACCAGCTGGAAACAAGGCGGGAGGGGGCGAGGGGGACGATCCTGCCCGTTGATCCGTATTTCCTAGCTGTGGATTTTCGCACAGTCGGTCGGTTTAAAGCACGCGGCCTTAAACCCCTCGCTCTGCTGGCGGATTAAGCCCTCAGCCCGTTTGCACAGGGCATATGTCGTGCCATTATGTTCACTTGCGCGCGCACACACACACACCCACACACACACACACCCACCCACCCACCCCCCTCTGTTGGCGTTTTGCCGCCACCTGATGGCCAAGCGGGGCGATGCCGGGTGACTCCCACCCGCTGGGCCTGTCTCACAGCAAATTCTTTACAGGCTTAACTAATTAATGGCTGGAGGGAGGCTCTGGCATGGGGCCACGCAAGACGGGCATCCCCCAGAGCTCCAGGTGGACGAATTCTTCGCCCCTTCGGAACACCCTGGGAAAATGCCGGGCAGGCGAGGGAATGAATCTCCTGCCCATGGCCCCAGTAACTCCAGTGCTCTGTGGAAAAGGAGAATCTCTGGGCCGGGAAGCGAGAGCATCTGGCACGGCGCTGGGCACACAGCCGGGCCAGTCACAAGAATCCCCCCTCCGAACAGCTCCCAGAGAGGGAAAAGTTGAAGGGTTCTGCACTGTGCAGGCCAGGAGAGGTGGGGCTAGCAGACCCTTGGTCCTGGCCTTCCTTCACGGGCCTTGGGGGGAGCCAGGCGGCCTGCAATGCCCTTCACACGCTCCTACATTGGCAGCTCTGCCGTTATATCATTGGGTCTCAGCCAATCATATGCTTCAGGGTGGCAGCCGAGCGGTCAGGAAGAATCCCCCCCGCCCCTGCTCCCCACAATGCACAAGTGGCCAGATGGCTTCTGGGTTTTTTTTTTCCTGCCTTCCTCTGCAGCATCAGGGATCAGCCACAGCTGGGGACAGGACACAGGGCGGGCGGGGTTACCCACTGCTAGGGAGCTCTTTCTGGCTGCCTGGCTGGTGGGTCTTGTGCACGTGCTCAGGGCAGGCTGATCGTCAGACTCGGGGTGGGGCAGGGATTACCTCCCCCCCACTGGGTCAGATTGGTAGGAACCTTAGGGTAGCAGTTTGGGGTTTTTTTATGCCTGTCTCTGCAGCATGGGGCGTGGTTCTCCCAGGCTGCTCTCACCTAACCAATTCCCCACCGTGCCAGCGGGGTTGGGCATCAGAGCACCTCAGTCCCTCCTGTTCTCTGCCTCGGCACTCAGCCGCTGAGTCTCCTGAAATGCTCCAACCTAAAGTTAGGGGGCTCGTTATCTAGGGTTCTGTGGTGGCCCCCGGCCTGGGATCTCCCTGGCACTCTGACTAGACGGTCGGGCACTGAACTCCATGGCACTGTGAATGGCAGATACACGGGGGACGGCGAGGCACGGAGGGCGGGGGATGCAGAGGGGAAGGTGCCTGCACATACAGCCAACAAGCTCTGGCTTTCTGTCCCCACCCCAAAATCCCAGGACACCCCCCGCCCCCGCCAGAGCCTGCAGGTCCTGTCTATGTCAGGGCCGGCAGTGGACAGTAGGGGGGACACCCAGGGCCTGGAGCCACCCAAGGCATGGCGATGCCGTGGATGCCCACGGCTGTAATGCCAGACTGGGCGCCGGGATCCCCTCACCTGGGGAATGGGCCCTGCTGTTTGTGAGTGTGTGTATGTGTCCCTGCCATCCTCTGCGGTAGAGGACGGGCCCTGCTCTGTGTGTGTGTGTGTGTGTGTGTGCGCGGGCGGGTGTGTATGCCCTACTAGACGGAACTAGGCCTGCTCTGTGTGTCATACCCCTTGTACTGCTCATGGCTGCAGGGGATTCTCCTGCAGCTGATCCCTGAGCGGTGGGGCAGGGCAAGTGCTGAGCTCTTGCCCTGAGGAGCTCTGGGCCCAGCCAGCCCCTCGCTGGCCTCTGCCTCATCCTGTAATTAACTGAGCCTCCCCCAGGGACTCCAGCCGCATCCCGGGTTCACAGGAGGGTGGAGGCAGTGCTGGGAGATGTCCCAGCTGGTGCCAGCTGGCGGGAGGGACCGGGGGAGGGCAGGGGGCGTCACCCAGGGCTGGAATCTCATCCCTTCCCCTCACTCTGCAGGCAGCCGGAGGCTGGGCACACACGGGCTGGTGTAGCCCCACAGGGATTCTTCTGCCCAGAGCTGGGGACGCTGTGTGGGCCTGGGCACTGGGTGAGTGGGGGGATACTGGGTGGGACAGACCCATAGGTCTGATGGTTGGGTGGTGATATGGGATGGGAAGGGCCCATGGGGCTGATCGTGTGGGGGCGGGGGGTGGATACGGGGCTGGATGGATCCATGGGTCTGATCGGGCCGAGGCGTGGGGGGCGGGGGGGGAGGATACAGGGCGGGACGGGCCCATGGGTCTGATCAGGGGCGGGAGGGAGAACACGGGGCAGGATGGGCCCATGGATTTGGTCAGGGGTGGGGCAGGGAAGCAGGATACGTCCCCAGCATCTCCCACCGGCAGCAGGACTGGCCTCCAGGCTGGGGAGATGGGGCACAGCCAGGGGGATAAAGGGCAGCGCCCCCCACGCCAGACAGGGATATGGGGCAAGGCCGGGGTCAGGGGTTGAAGGGCAGCACCCCTTAATGCCAGGCTGGGGACAGGGGCACACCCAGGGGGTGAAGGGCAGCAACCCCTAGTGCCAGGCTGGGTAGATGAGACACAGCTTGGGGGGGGTGAAGGGCAGTGCCCCTAGCGCCAGGCAGGGGATATGGGGCATCGCCAGGGGGAAGAAGGGCAGTGCCCCCTTGCACCATGCTGGGGAGATGAGGTACGTCCAGGGTATCATGGAGTGTGGGGGAGTCAGGGCCCTGCACCCCGCAATTCCTGCGATTCACCGTGACTCTCAGCCAGTAAAACAGATGGTTTATTAGACGATGGGAACATGGTCTAAAACAGAGCTTGTAGGTACAGAACCCAGGACCCCACAGTCAGGCCCATTTTGGAGCCCAGACCCGGTTCTGAGCCTCCCTCCATTTCCCCAGCCAGCTCCGACCTGAAATCCCCTCCAGCCGCCTCCCCCAGCACTGCCCCCGACCCCGGCTCCTCCTCCAGCCTTTGTCCAGTTTCCCAGGCAGAAGGTGTCACCTGGTCCCAACACCCTCCTGGGCTCAGGTTACACGCTCACGTATCATCCCTCAAGTGAAGTCACCCCCTGATACCCTCCACCATCCAGCACCAATGCAGCCAGGGCCAGTAAAACTCCCACGCAACCTTACCAGGTCAATACACCCACTCCTTCACACAAGGGAATGAAGGACAGCGCCCCCTAGTGCCAGGCTGTGGAGATGGGGCATGGCCAGGGGGATGAAGGGCAGCGCCCCCTAGTGCCAGGCTGTGGAGATGGGGCATGGCCAGGAGGATGAAGGTCAGCACCCCTTAGCGCCTGGGTGGGGATATGGGGCATGGACAGGGAGATGAAGGGCAGCGCCCCCAAGCGCCAGGCTGGTGATATGGGGCACAGCTGGGGGGATAGAGGCCAGCTCCCCCTAGTGCAAGGCTGGGGATATGCAGCACGGCCAGGGAGATGGACAGTGCCCCCTAGTGCCAAGCGGGGAAATGAGGCATGGTCACGGGGGATGAAGGGCAGCTACCCCCAGTGCCAGCCTGGGAAGATGGGACAGGGTTGTATTTCAGTATATCTCCAATTGTATTTCAGATTCGCAGCCATCCACGGTGGTCCCAGTTTATCCTCCCAACCTGTCCCAGCAGCACTGGTGGGAATGGTGTCCAAGGGACCAGTCACCACGTTCCTCTGTCTCCTTGGTGCCTTCACAAGAGGTGAGAGAACTTCCACTGATATTCTCTGCAGACCATCATCTCCAAGTAGCGACAGGAGCCAGACATGGACCGACTTTTCCCTGCCACCCAGCCACCCGTTCCCCTTTGTTCACAACTCTCCCAAACAAAATCCTGCCAGGCTGAAGTTTTCCATGATGGGTCTCGCTCCAGAGAGCACCTTTTTTTGGAAGTTTTGTTCAAATCTGTCTCAGCTTTTCTGAGTTACAACCAGAGGATCCCAAACCCCAAAAGTCATCAGTGTTTGGTTTTTTTGCCCAGCTGTCACACCAAAACACCTGTACCAATTTCCTTCAGACTTGGCTTGTTTTGGAGCTCTCACTGGCATTTAAACAACAAGCCAAGCAGGATGAGAAATGTAATAAGGGGATTTAAAGTTACGGATATTTCCATCTCTATTTCCACCAATGATTCCATCAGAAATTTTGCATGTAAGTCAATTGAGAAAAGCTGGGCCAATTTCCTTCAATCTTGGCTCGCTTTGGAGTTCACAGGAAGATCTAAACAACAGGCCAAGTTGGATGAAAATGGAATAAGGGATTTAAAGTCACATGGTGCTTCAGCATATCGTATCTTTCTGAGCTTGGGTGAGAAGATGGGCCAGAGTGAGGGATTCTGGTGTGTGATTTCCTGGAATAATTAATGAATACTCAATTTTGACATGAAATCTTTAAAAAATTAGAGGTTAATTAAGTCCCTCCTGTGTTTCCTCTCTCAGGGGCCAGCCCCCAGCAGGCTTTCCGAGTGGAGCCAGATAACATCACAGTCCTGGAAGGGGCTGTGGCTGTCTTGCAGTGCGAGGTGGACAATCCCTCAGGCGTGATCCAGTGGGTGAAGGATGGGTTGCTGCTAGGACCGGACACAAACATCCCCGGATTTCCCCGCTACAGTATGACAGGAGACCCCAGCAAAGGCAAGTGGGTCAGTCTGGCCTCCAGACAACCAGATGGGGCTGAGTGCGTCTATCCCTCCTACCCCCAATTCAGCCATTGTGGCTGTGAACCAGCTCTGGGGACAGCTGTGTGTGTGAGAGCCCTGACTGGCCCAGTTCTAGGACTCCTGGGTTCTATCCCTGGCTCTGGGAGGGAAGAGGGATCTAGTGGTTAGCGCAGGGGGGCTGGGAGCCAGGACTCCTGGGTTCTATCCGTGGCTCTGGGAGGGGAGAAGGGTCTAGTGGTTAGAGCAGGGGGGCTGGGAGCCAGGACTCCTGGGTTCTATCCGTGGCTCTGGGAGGGGAGAAGGGTCTAGTGGTTAGAGCAGGGGGGCTGGGAGCCAGGACCCCTGGTTCTGGCTCTGGGAGGGAAGCGGGGTCTAGTGGCTAGAATGGGGCTGGGAGTGTGGGGCAGAGCTGGGCACAGAACCCAGGTGTCCAGGCCGTATAGATTCACCATCCTTTCTGTGTCCTGCCCAGCAGGGGAGCACCACCTGCGGATTGTGGGCAGCCAGCTGGCAGACGATGGGGGCTACGAGTGCCAGGCGGGGCGCTCCAAGGATAGCCCAGGCATCGTGTCGCACACGGCACTGCTCAGTGTGCTGGGTAAGCTGCCAGGCTGGGGGCGGGAGGGCAGCCTTGCCGCTGGGGAGCTGGGGGAGGGGTGATTCTTCAGGACTATTCCTCCTTTCCCCTTCCCCACAGTGCCCCCCAAGATACCCGTCTTCAAGGAGTACGAGGCCAACAGCACGGTGACCTGGGTGGCTGGCGTGGAGTACAGGGTGACCTGCAGCGTCGGGGATGCCAAGCCGGCTGCAGAGATCTTCTTCAGCAAGGGTGAGTGCCCCCCGTGGGTCTGATCGGGGGGGGCTATTATATGAGGCCAGCACTCACTGTATTGGACCATAATGTGAAAGGGTCTTTCTTTTTCCATATACACCCCTCTATCTACTCCAGCCCCTCTCCCTGGTATCTGGGTGTCTCTCCTCGGGACACACAGCTGTAGGGTGTCTCTCAGTGACCCCATCCCATCCCCCTGGTATCTGGGTGTCTCTCCTCGGGACACACGGCTGTGGGGTGTCTCTCAGTGACCCCATCCCATCCCCCTGGTATCTGGGTGTCTCTCCTCGGAGCGTTCAGCCGTGGGGTGTCTCTCAGTGACCCCATCCCATCTCCCTGGTATCTGGGTGTCTCTCCTCAGGACACACGGCTGTGGGGTGTCTCTCAGTGACCCCATCCCATCCCCCTGGTATCTGGGCATCTCTTCCCAAGGACACACCGCCGTGGGGTGTCTCTCAGTGACCCCCTAGCCCATCCCCCTGGTATCTGGGTGTCTCTCCTCCGGACACACGGCCATGGGATGTCTCTCAGTGACCCCCATCCTATCCCCCTGGTATCTGGGTGTCTCTCCTTGGGACACACGGCCGTGGGGTGTCTCTCAGTGACCCCATCCCATCCCCCTGGTATCTGGGTGTCTCTCCTCGGAGCGTTCAGCCATGGGGTGTCTCTCAGTGACCCCATCCCATCCCCCGGTATCTGGGTGTCTCTCCTCGGAGTGTTCAGCCATGGGGTGTCTCTCAGTGACCCCATCCCATCCCCCTGGTATCTGGGCATCTCTTCCCAAGGACACACTGCCGTGGGGTGTCTCTCAGTGACCCCCATCCCATCCCCCTGGTATCTGGGTGTCTCTCCTCGGAGCGTTCAGCCGTGGGGTGTCTCTCAGTGACCCCATCCCATCCCCCTGGTATCTGGGTGTCTCTCCTCGGGACACACCGCCGTGGGGTGTCTCTCAGTGACCCAATCCCATCCCCCTGGTATCTGGGTGTCTCTCCTTGGGACACACGGCCGTGGGGTGTCTCTCAGTGACCCCATCCCATCCCCCTGGTATCTGGGTGTCTCTCCTCGGGACACACGGCTATGGGGTGTCTCTCAGTGACCCCATCCCATCCCCCTGGTATCTGGGCATCTCTTCCCAAGGACACACCGCCGTGGGGTGTCTCTCAGTGACCCCCTAGCCCATCCCCCTGGTATCTGGGTGTCTCTCCTCCGGACACACGGCCATGGGCTGTCTCTCAGTGACCCCCATCCCATCCCCCTGGTATCTGGGTGTCTCTCCTTGGGACACACGGCCGTGGGGTGTCTCTCAGTGACCCCATCCCATCCCCCTGCTATCTGGGTGTCTCTCCTCGGAGCGTTCAGCCATGGGGTGTCTCTCAGTGACCCCATCCCATCCCCCTGGTATCTGGGTGTCTCTCCTCGGGACACACGGCTATGGGGTGTCTCTCAGTGACCCCATCCCATCCCCCGGTATCTGGGTGTCTCTCCTCCGGACACACGGCCGTGGGGTGTCTCTCAGTGACCCCATCCCATCCCCCTGGTATCTGGGCATCTCTTCCCAAGGACACACCGCCGTGGGGTGTCTCTCAGTGACCCCCTAGCCCATCCCCCTGGTATCTGGGTGTCTCTCCTCCGGACACACGGCCATGGGATGTCTCTCAGTGACCCCCATCCCATCCCCCTGGTATCTGGGTGTCTCTCCTTGGGACACACGGCCGTGGGGTGTCTCTCAGTGACCCCATCCCATCCCCCTGGTATCTGGGTGTCTCTCCTCGGAGCGTTCAGCCATGGGGTGTCTCTCAGTGACCCCATCCCATCCCCCGGTATCTGGGTGTCTCTCCTCGGAGTGTTCAGCCATGGGGTGTCTCTCAGTGACCCCATCCCATCCCCCTGGTATCTGGGCATCTCTTCCCAAGGACACACTGCCGTGGGGTGTCTCTCAGTGACCCCCATCCCATCCCCCTGGTATCTGGGTGTCTCTCCTCGGAGCGTTCAGCCGTGGGGTGTCTCTCAGTGACCCCATCCCATCCCCCTGGTATCTGGGTGTCTCTCCTCGGGACACACCGCCGTGGGGTGTCTCTCAGTGACCCAATCCCATCCCCCTGGTATCTGGGTGTCTCTCCTTGGGACACACGGCCGTGGGGTGTCTCTCAGTGACCCCATCCCATCCCCCTGGTATCTGGGTGTCTCTCCTCGGGACACACGGCTATGGGGTGTCTCTCAGTGACCCCATCCCATCCCCCTGGTATCTGGGCATCTCTTCCCAAGGACACACCGCCGTGGGGTGTCTCTCAGTGACCCCATCCCATCCCCCTGGTATCTGGGCGTCTTTCCCCGGGGAGCACGGCCGTGGGGATGCCCTCAGCGATGCTGTGATATATTGGCCCGGGTGGGAATGCTGGGAACCCCCCTCCCCTCACGGCCTCTCCCGCCCCCAGGTGGCAGCCCCCTCTCCGAAGTGTCGCACGAGGTGCACTCCGGATCCAGCGAGAAGCTCTCCAGCACCGAGGCCGTGCTCAGGTGAGAGAGTCCAGGGGATGCTCCCCCGCCCCAGTGCCCCTTTGAGACACCAGCGAGTGCCCCCTTCTCTCCCTGGCCTCCGCTAGGAGACCTGCGCCGTCTACAGCTCTGCCGGTGCCCCTCACTCCCGACCTGCAGCCCCTGCCAGCCCAGCCCTGGGCTTCCCGTCAGCTCTGCTGGTGCCCCTCACTCCCGACCTGCAGCCCCTTGTAGGCGCTAGTTGGTATAGCCCATTCCCCTTCTGTCTCCAGGGTCATCCCACAGAGCTTGGACAACAGGAAGCGTCTGGTCTGTGCAGCCACAAATGAGGCTGTCTCGGCCCCTGTGGTAGCTGGCTTCACCATGAACATCTTGTGTGAGTAACGCCCACCATGCCCTGGGCGTCCCTCCAATCTCTCTGGGGACTCACTCACAGCTGGGGACACCAACAAAAGGGTTAAAAAGATCCCCCATAGCCATATGGGGGAGGGATAGCTCAGTGGTTTGAGCATTGGCCTGCTAAACCCAGGGTTGTGAGTTCAATCCTTGAGGGGGCCATTTAGGGATTTGGGGCAAAAATTGGGGATTGGTCCTGCTTTGAGCAGGGGGTTGGACTAGATGACTTCCTAAGGTCCCTTCCAACCCTGATATTCTATGATATTCTCCTGCATATACATCAACTCCACCTATCAGCTGACCCTCAATGGCTCCCCACCTAAAATATAAGCCTCACCCTCTTCTCCCCTGGGTGTCTTCCCTTCCATAGCCTGCACCCAGCTGTAGTGTTTGCTTCTGGCTCTTCCTATTTGCAGGCTTTCTGGTTTACCATAATTAACTCATCAAGGAGACTCATGTATATAAATCGACCCCTCAGCCATTAATCCTTAGGAAAACGAGGAGTCAAAGATCAGGAGGTGACATGTATATAAGTCAATCCTCAATGGCTCACCCTTAAAACAATGAGGTCCTGGAGACTCCTGCTGGCTCATGTATATAAGTCAACCCCTCAAAGTTTAACCCTTCAGACAATGAGGCTGCAAAGACCTGTGTATATAAGTTGGCCCTTCAATGTTTACCTGTTAGAACAATGGGGATTGGAAGATAAGGAAGCGTCACTGAAGGAGGAGGGGAAGATGAGTTGGGTCTACAGTATTTCAGTTGACCCCTCAACCACCAGTCTGTGGCGCCCTGAGGAGGTGACTCATTGGTAATCCCTAGAGCAATGATTTTCTGAAGCGCTGAGGTTGGCCCATGGATGTACTTGGAGACCTCAGAACAAGATGTGGGATCCCTTCCCTCTATCACCTGACCCTTTCCATGATCAACTCTCAGGAGAATGAGGGGTCAGCTGTAGTGTATATAAATTGGCCCCTCACCACTTAACCCCTACAGCCCTGAGGAGTTGGGGCCTGTGTCTCAGTCAACCCCTCCTCGGTTACTCCTTAAAACAATGGAGAGTCAAAGCTGAGAATGTGACCGTCACCCTACCACCATTAACGTCACTCCTTATATAAGTCGACCCCCCCTTAACCATCAACCCTTACAAGACTGAGGTTCTGAAGGGGAAGACCTGACATATATAAGTTGACCGTTCAATAAGTAATGCTGAGAGCACCAAGGAGCTGTATCTTGAGTATATAAGTCGATCCCTCAACCGTTAACCCTATGAGTGCTGAAGAGATGAATTGGGTATATAAGGCCAAACCCTAACCATTAACCCATACAGCACCAAGGAGCCAGAGATGCTGGGAGGGTCTGTCTCTAGCTGGCTCGGGGAACATGGGATACATTGGTGTTGAGTTGGAGCGGGTGGGGAATTCTCCCTGCTCCAACCCCACTCTGGGGACACCCAGAGGCATAGGGCTCTGTCCCCTAGTTGGCGAAGGGGATGGGGGAGATTATTTGATGCGGGGTGTATGTGTGTGTGATTCCATGTCCCCTCATCTCCCAGCATGAGCGTCATTAGGCAGCTCATTAATTACCCTAATTATGCACCCAGCACCCTGGGCTGTTCCCCTCCTCAAGCACCCTCATGAGCGAGCAGCTGCAGGGGGCCCCAGGCCATGGAGGGGGCCCTGCAGTGGGGAGAGGACCGTGCATGTTTCATGCATCCTGCCCATCCCCTTGTCTGTCTGTCCAGGTCCATCCCCTTCTCTGTCTCCCCCTGCCACCCCCCTTCTGTTCTGATGCCCCAAGTCAGCTCCCTGCCCCCCTCCCCCAGCTACAAGATCTGACTTCCTCCCGGAGCGGGGGTGGGGGACAGCATGTTTCAACTCCAATTAACTGGGCCCATCTATGCCCACCTCCCCAGCCCCCCAGCTGGCCCCACTGACTCCCCACCCCGGTGGCAGCACGTGGCATTGTCATGCCACAAGGGGGTGCCCCTGAGCACAGGCTGCACCTGGGTTCCCCCACCACCCACCTTGTCTCTTCCCCCAGTCCCACCTCAGCCACCCATCATTGAAGGATACAAACGCCCCGAAATCAAAGCTGGAGAGACCCTGAAACTCACCTGCATCTCGCTGAGCGGGAACCCACTGGCCACGCTGCAATGGCTAAAGGTAACAAGGAGAACAGACAGCAGGGGCTGTGGGTCGGGAGTGAGGGGCACTGGCAGAGCTCGGGGGAGCCCAGTGCTAGAGTAATAAGGGGCTGCGGGTCAGGAGTGAGGGGCACCGGCAGAGCTGAGGTGGGGGGCAGGGCTGCGCTAGCTGGGGGCTGCGGGTCGGGAGTGAGGGGCACCGGCAGAGCTGGTGGGGGCAGGGCTGCGCTAGCTGGGGGCTGCGGGTCGGGAGTGAGGGGCACCGGCAGAGCCGTGGGGGACATTAGCCCATGTCCCCACAGAACGGGAACGTGGTTTCCACCAGCTGGGAGACTGAGGACGCCAGCGGCGCCTCCCGCAGCCTCCTGACCCTCAGCATCAAACCCGAGGACAACGGGGCTCAGCTGGGCTGCGAAGCCATGAACCAGGTGTCACCCCTACCCCTGCTGGCCAGCGTCACTCTGCGTGTGGTCTGTGAGTGCTGCACCCCCACCCCTAGCAACCCCCCAGCGCCTCCGGACTGCCCCCGGCCTTAACACCGCCCCGACCTTAACCCCAACCCCCCCCCCGCCACCTTCTGCTCCCCCTAGCAACCCCCCAGCGCCTCCGGACTGCCCCCGGCCTTAACACCCACCCGGCCTTAACCCCAACCCCCACCGCCGCCCTCTGCTCCCCCTAGCAACCCCCCAGCGCCTCTGGACTACCCCCGGCCTTAACACCGATCCGGCCTTAACCCCAACCCCCACCGCCGCCCTCTGCTCCCCCTAGCAACCCCCCAGCGCCTCTGGACTGCCCACGGCCTTAACACCCCCGACCTTAACCCCACCCCACCCCCCGGCCGCCCTCTGCTCCCCCTAGCAATGCCCCCAGCGCCTCCGGACTGCCCCCGGCCTTAACACCCACCCGGCCTTAACCCCAACTCCCCCGCCCCCGCCGCCCTCTGCTCCCCCTAGCAACCCCCCAGCGCCTCCGGACTGCCCCCGGCCTTAACACTGCCCCGGCCTTAACCCCAACTCCCCCTCCCCCCACCGCCCTCTGCTCCCCCAGCAACCCCCCAGCGCCTCCGGACTGCCCACGGCCTTAACACCCCCGACCTTAACCCCACCCCACCCCCCGGCTGCCCTCTGCTCCCCCTAGCAACGCCCCCAGCGCCTCTGGACTGCCCCCGGCCTTAACACCCACCCGGCCTTAACCCCAACCCCCACCGCCGCCCTCTGCTCCCCCTAGCAACCCCCCAGCGCCTCTGGACTACCCCCGGCCTTAACCCCCATCCGGCCTTAACCCCAACCCCCCCCCCCCCCCGCCGCCCTCTGCTCCCCCTAGCAACCCCCCAGCGCCTCCAGACTGCCCACGGCCTTAACACCCCCCCGGCCTTAACCCCAACCCCCCCCACCCCGCCGCCCTCTGCTCCCCCTAGCAACCCCCCAGCGCCTCTGGACTGCCCACGGCCTTAACACCCCCGACCTTAACCCCACCCCACCCCCCGGCCGCCCTCTGCTCCCCCTAGCAACCCCCCAGCGCCTCTGGACTGCCCACGGCCTTAACACCCCCGACCTTAACCCCACCCCACCCCCCGGCCGCCCTCTGCTCCCCCTAGCAACGCCCCCAGCGCCTCCGGACTGCCCATGGCCTTAACACCGCCCCGACCTTAACCCCAACCCCCCCCCCCGCCACCCTCTGCTCCCCCCAGCAACCCCCCAGCGCCTCCGGACTGCCCCCGGCCTTAACACCGCCCCGGCCTTAACCCCAACCCCCACCGCCGCCCTCTGCTCCCCCTAGCAACCCCCCAGCGCCTCTGGACTGCCCCCGGCCTTAACACCGCCCCGGCCTTAACCCCAACCCCCGCCCCCTCCGCCCTCTGCTCCCCCTAGCAACCCCCCAGCGCCTCCGGACTGCCCCCGGCCTTAACACCGCCCCGGCCTTAACCCCAACCGCCCCCCCCGCCGCCCTCTGCTCCCCCTAGCAACCCCCCAGAGCCCCCGGACTGCCCCCGGCCTTAACACCCACACGGCCTTAACCCCAACCCCCGCCCCCGCCGCCCTCAGCTCCCCCTAGCAACCCCCCAGCGCCTCCAGACTGCCCCCGGCCTTAACACCGCCCCGGCCTTAACCCCAACTCCCCCCCCCCCGCCGCCCTCTGCTCCCCCTAGCAACCCCCCAGCGCCTCTGGACTGCCCACGGCCTTAACACCCCCGACCTTAACCCCACCCCACCCCCCGGCCGCCCTCTGCTCCCCCTAGCAACGCCCCCAGCGCCTCTGGACTGCCCATGGCCTTAACACCGCCCCAACCTTAACCCCAACCCCCCCCCCCCCCCGCCACCCTCTGCTCCCCCCAGCAACGCCCCCAGCGCCTCCGGACTGCCCACGGCCTTACCACCCCCCCGGCCTTAACCCCACCCCACCCCCCGGCCGCCCTCTGCTCCCCCTAGCAACCCTCCAGCGCCTCCGGACTGCCCCCGGCCTTAACACCGCCCCGACCTTAACCCCAACCCCCCCCCCCCCCGCCACCCTCTGCTCCCCCCAGCAACCCCCCAGCGCCTCCGGACTGCCCACGGCCTTAACACCACTCCGGCCTTAACCCCAACCCCCACCGCCGCCCTCTGCTCCCCCTAGCAACCCCCCAGCGCCTCTGGACTGCCCCCGGCCTTAACACTGCCCCGGCCTTAACCCCAACCCCCACCGCCGCCCTCTGCTCCCCCTAGCAACCCCCCAGCGCCTCTGGACTACCCCCGGCCTTAACACCCATCCGGCCTTAACCCCAACCCCCGCCCCCTCCGCCCTCTGCTCCCCCTAGCAACCCCCCAGCGCCTCCGGACTGCCCCCGGCCTTAACACCGCCCCGGCCTTAACCCCAACCCCCCCCCCCCGCCACCCTCTGCTCCCCCTAGCAACCCCCCAGAGCCCCCGGACTGCCCCCGGCCTTAACACCCCCGACCTTAACCCCACCCCACCCCCCGGCCGCCCTCTGCTCCCCCTAGCAACGCCCCCAGCGCCTCCGGACTGCCCATGGCCTTAACACCGCCCCAACCTTAACCCCAACCCGCCCCCCGCCACCCTCTGCTCCCCCCAGCAACGCCCCCAGCGCCTCCGGACTGCCCACGGCCTTACCACCCCCCCGGCCTTAACCCCACCCCACCCCCCGGCCGCCCTCTGCTCCCCCCAGCAACGCCCCCAGTGCCTCCAGACTACCCCCAGCCTTAACCCCCCGGTGCCCTGCTCCCCCCCGCAATGCCCCCAGCGCTTCCAGACTGCCCACAGCCCTAACCCCCCGGCCCCCTGCTCCCCCCAGTGCCTCCAGACTGCCCCCGGCCTTAGACCCCCTGTGCCCTGCTCCCCCCCAGCAACGCCCCCAGTGTCTCTGGACTGCCCACAGTCTTAACCCCCCGGCCCCCTGCTCCCCCCAGTGCCTCCGGACTGCCCCTGGCCTTAAACCCCCCAGGAGCCCTGCTCCCCGCAGCAATCCCCCTAGCGCCTCCGACTGCCCCCAGCATTAACCCACCAGCACCCTGCTCCCCCCAGCGCCCCCTTCTGGCCAGTGTCACCCTGTGCATGGTCTGTGACTGCCCCCCACAGCGCCCCCTGCTGCATCAGGCTGGCTCAGGCTGGAGTAGCCGGGATCTGGGATCTCCCCCCAACCAGTGCCCCCCGCTCCCCTCCACAGCACCCCCTGCTGGCACTGGCTGGGGCTGCGGGTCTGAGGTCTCTCCCCCTCCCCAGTTCTCCCCACAGAGGTTTCCATCCTGGGCTCCAGCAGCACCCTGGAGAACAAGCCGATCTCGCTGTCCTGCTCCACCACCCCCAGCAACCCCGCGGTGCAGCTGCGCTGGTGGCTGGGCTGGCGGGAGCTCACCACCACCGAGGTCACTGTCACCGAGGTCAGTCCCCAGCCACGGCCCCCCGGAGCTCCCCTGCCTGCTGCCCCCACGGCCACCACAGGGGGAGACACTGAGCCAGGGGAAACTGGGAGGGGCTGGGAGCCAGGACTCCTGGGTTCTCTCTCGGAATCCTTTGTGAATTTCAATGAGCTCCTCCCATTATGGGTACCTCAGTTTCCCTCTCTGCATAACAATAGTGACTATCCCATTCCCTGCCCCCCCTGAGCCAGCCAGTCCCCGCCCTGGGACAGATCAGGGCCTGTGCCCGGGCCCCATTCCCCGCCCCCCAGCCCGCCGGGCCCCAGGAGCAGGGGCTGGGTGCCAGGTTCTCGCCCGCAGGCAGCGCACGGCGGAACAGTGACCATCTCCAACCTGACGCACACGGCCCGGCGCGAGGAGAACGGGCTGCCCCTCACCTGCGAGGCCTTCAACGAGGCCGTGCTCTTCACCCGCAGCGCCAGCCTGCCCCTCAGCGTGCAGTGTGAGCCCCCACCCGGGGCAGGGGGGTGCCAATGGGTGGTGGGGCTGGGCAGGCTGTGGGGGCGGGGAGGAGGGCTGGAGGAAGGGGAGGGGCCCGGGAGGGATGAGGGGGGAGAGTGGGGGTGGGGCTGGAGTGAGAGCAGAGGAGGTTGGGGGCAGAGGAAGTGGAGGACCAGGGGTGGGGAAACGCCCCCCTGTTCTGCCCCACAGCCCCCTGTGGAGACTTGAGACCCCCTCCAGCCCCCACCTATGTGGAAGCCCCACCCACCAGCAGCCCCATCCCATCTCACCCCAGCCTGGGGCTCATGGCCAGACCTACGGGTGGAGAGAGGCCCTGGGGAAGGGGGAAGGGGCTGCACCCCTGTGGTGCTGTTGGGGAGGGATGGTGGGGAAGGGCTGATACAGGTTGTCATGGCAACACAGGAGTTGATTGACATTAACCCTCCTTTTGTTCCCCATCCCCCTAGATCCACCCCAGAAGGTTTGGATCGAGGCCCCACCCCCTGACAGCCGATTCCGGGCCGGCACCAAGGTCAGGCTGACCTGCTTCGCCAGTGGGGGGAACCCAGCCCCCCGCCTCGTCTGGATCAAGGTCATGGGGGGGCACCGGGTTGTGGGTCGGGGGCTCAACAGGGGGAACTGGGCCATGAGGGGCTCAGCAGGGGGCGCTGTGCTGCGAGGAGTGGGGCAGAGAGCTCAGCGGGGTACTGTGCTGTGGGGAGTGGGGCAGAGAGCTCAGCAGGGGCGCTTTCCTGTGGGGAGTGGGGCGGGGGGCTCAGCGGGGGCACCATGCTGCGGGCAGTGGGGCAGGGGGCTCAGTGGGGGGAAGTGTCCCTTTGGAATGAGACCCACCCTAGCCCAGAGGTGGCTGCATCTCTGTGATGGGTGAGCCCTACCAATGGGGCGTTATATGCAGCTGTTTTCCAGCTGCCCCGCCCCAGAGGTGGCTGCATCTCTGGGTCGCTCACTGGGCTCTGGGCTCTCTCCCAACAGGACACCAAGTCCCTCAAGGAGGGGACCCAGGTAGCCTCGGGCAAGATCGTCTCCAAAGAGCTGATCCTGACCACCAGCCCCAGTGACAACCTGGCCATCTACCGCTGCAACGCCTCCAATAGCGGCAAGAATCCGGCGCTCACGGCCCAGACCCGCTTCCGCGTCCAGTGTGCGTCCTTGTCCCTCAGCGGGAGGGCGGGGGGGGGAGGAGGGGCGGTGTGTACACAAGGCGGAGCCAAGTAACCCCACTCCTTAAGGGCACAGCGCCCCCATTGGGTGGTGGCAGCAACGCATCAGTCTCAGTTCTTCCCCTTTGCTTCCCCCCCCCGCACCCAGTCCCCCCCATAGACGTGAAGATCACAACCATGGCCAAGGAGGTGCGACGTGGCCAGACGCTGAACCTGACCTGCATCACCGGCAGCAGCAACCCCTTCGCCACCCTGGCCTGGTTCAAGGACGCAGAGAAGTAAGAGAGGGTGCCCCTCACTCCCAACCCGCAGCTCCCTGCTGTCCCAGCCCTGGGCTCCCCACACCCAGCTCTGCTGGTGCCCCTCAGTCCTGACCCACAGCTCCCTGCTATCCCATCTTGTGCTGCTCTTTCAGGCTGAAGGGTGTGGATCTGGGACGGAAGCCAGCAGAGTTCGGGGGTCTCTCCACCTCGGGGAAGGTGACCCTGGTAGTGTCATCCTCTGACAACGGGCAGCGGGTGACATGCCAGGCCTACAGCTCCGTCCTGGCTGAGACTGTCAACACCTTCTACAAGCTCAACATCCTGTGTGAGAGCTTCCCCTGCCCGGGGAGAGGGGGCGCTGTGCTGCGGGGAGCAGGATGGGGGCTCAGCCAGGGGCGCTGGGCTGCAGGGAGTGGGTGGGGGGCCCAGCAGGGGGTGCTGTGCTGCGGGGAGCAGGGCGGGGGGCCCAGCAGGAGGTGCAGTTCTGCGGGGAGTGGGGTGGGGGGCCCAGCAGGGGGCACTGAACGGGGTCCCAGGAGGGGGTGCTGTGCTGCAGGGCAGGGGGCCCAGCAGGGGGTGCTGAGCAGGGCGGGGTGGGGGGCCCAGCAGGGGGCGCTGTGCTGCAGGGAGCGGGGTGGGGGGCCCAGCAGGCAGTGCTGAGCAGGGCGGGATGGGGGGCCCAGCAGGGGGCGCTGTGCTGTGGGGGGCCCAGCAGGGGGCGCTGAGCGGGGCGGGGGTCTCAGTTGCTGCTGCCCCCTGTGTGGCCCCAGATCCACCCGAGTTCTCATCGGAGCAGCCAGGCCTGGTCCAGGGTGTGGAACACGGAGCCGTGGAGCTGCCCCTGCGCGTCTCCGCCAACCCCCCTGAACTGACCTGCACCTGGAGCTTCCGCGGGAAGGCGCTGAAACCAGGTGTGTGTGTGTGGGAGGTGCTGAAACCAGGTGTGTGTGGGGAGAGGCGTTGAGACCAGGTGTGTGTGGGGAGAGGCGCTGAGACCAGGTGTGTGTGGGGGGGAGGTGCTGAAACCAGGTGTGTGTGGGGAGAGGCATTGAGACCAGGTGTGGGGGGGGGGAGGTGCTGAGACCAGGTGTGTGTGTGGGGGAGGTGCTGAAACCAGGTGTGTATGGGGAGAGGCGTTGAGACCAGGTGTGTGTGGGGGAGGCGCTGAGACCAGGTGTGTGTGGGGAGAGGCATTGAGACCAGGTGGAGGGGGAGGTGCTGAGACCAGGTGTGTGTGGGGGGGAGGTGCTGAAACCAGGTGTGTGTGGGGAGAGGCGTTGAGACCAGGTGTGTGTGGGGGAGGCGCTGAGACCAGGCGTGTGTGGGGAGAGGCGTTGAGACCAGGTGTGTGTGTGGGAGGCGCTGACACCAGGTGTGTGTGGGGAGAGACGTTGAGACCAGGTGGGGCGGGGGAGGTGCTGAGACCAGGTGTGTATGGGGGGAGGTGCTGAGACCAGGTGTGTGTGGGGGGAGGTGCTGAGACTAGGTGTGGGGAGGAGGTGCTGAGAGGAGGTGCTGAGACCAGGTGTGTGTGAGGAGAGGCCTTGAGACCAGGTGGGGCGGGGGAGGTGCTGAGACCAGGTGTGTATGGGGGGAGGTGCTGAGACCAGGTGTGTATGGGGGGAGGTGCTGAGACCAGGTGTGTGTGGGGGGAGGTGCTGAAACTAGGTGTGTGGGGGGGGTGCTGAGACCAGGTGTGTATGGGGGGAGGTGCTGAGACCAGGTGTGTGTGGGGGGAGGCGTTGAGACCCCAGGTGTGTGTGGGGAGAGAGGCGCTGAGACCAGGTGTGGGGGGGTCTCTGAGGGGCACTGGCCCCGCCTAAGCTGGGCATAGGGTCCCCACATGACTCCTCTCTCTGTCTCTCTCGCAGAGGGGTCCCCCCGGCACCACCTGCAGGTGGGGGGCAGCCTGGCCATCTGGAACCTGAGCCGGGCCGACATGGGTCAGTACCGGGCACGGTGCCAGAACCCCGAGGGGCAGAACGAGACCCACCTCCACCTGGACGTGCACTGTGAGTGCCACCCCCCGCCCCGCTGCCCCCTGACCTCAGTGCCCCCCTCTGACCCCTGCCCTCTCTCTGCCCCCCAGATGCCCCCTCCATCCGCAGCCTGGGGGACCCCGTCTACGTGGACCTGGGCGCCACGGCTGAGCTCGTATGTGTAGCCAACGCCAACCCCACCCCTGCGGACATGTTCCAGTGGACGTGGCTGGTAAGTGGGGCGGGCGGCTCTGGCCGCTTCTCTCAGAGGGGCACAAGCCACCTGTGACCTTTGCCACCTGGCCACCCCATCTGACGTTTGCCATCTCTTGCCTGACCTCTGACCCCTGACATCTCTTATGTGACCTTTGCCCCCTCTGACCTTTTGATTTAGCGTATGATCTTTGACCCTCATGTACACAGATCTGCCCTTTGCATCTTCCCGTCCCTGAACTGTGCCTTCTGACCCCTCTCTCCAAACGTTAAGGTTTGCTGTCACCTGTCTGGCCGTTGACCTCCCCAAGGTGGCTTTTGACCCATGCAGTTATATGGGCGACCTTTGCCCCGGTGGCAACCTTTGTCTCCACTCTAACCTTTGCCCTCCTCTATTTGACCTCTGCACTGAACTCTGACCCTTGATGTGTCTTATGACATTTGTCCCGCCTCTGCCTTTTTTATTGTTGTCACCTTTGACCCTCATATACCCAGATCTACCCTTTGCCCCCCATGACCTTTGCACCTTCCACTCCCTGACCTGTGCCCTTCGACCCTCTGCTGACCTTTCATTTTTCTCTAACCTTTAACCTTTGCTGTTGCCCGTCCCACTGCTGACCTCCCCAATGTGCCCTTTGAGCCATGCAAATATCAGGGTGACCTTTGTCATCTCTGTGGTGACCTTTTGACCCCTCTGACCTTTGCCCTCCCTGGTGTGTCCCCCTGCCCTTGCCCTCTGACCCTGCCCTTCCTGCAGGGGGCGGAGGAGCGCAGCCTGGAGGAGCTGGAGCTGGAGCCGGAGGTCTCGGGGGCCGTGGGGCGGCTGCGGATCCAGGGGGCCCGGCGGGCACAGGCCGGGCTCTATGAGTGTCGCGTGGACAACGGGCTGCCCCCCCCAGCCCGGGGCAGCGCCCGCCTCATTGTGCGCTGTGGGTGCCCCATGCAGACCCCCCCCACCCCAGAGACCCCCCCAGAAACCCCCACTCCCAGGGCCTCCCACTCACTGGCCCCCCACCTCAGAGATCTCCCCACCCTCTGCCCCTCCCCCACCCTGATAATCCACCCCATGCACTGCTTCTCCATCCCGGGGACCCCCTCAGCCCCCCCACCTTGGAACCCCCTCTCCAGGGACCCACCTCCCGATAACAACCCAGAACCCAGCACCCCTTGATGTGCCTTTTGCCCATCCCCTCTGATCTCTTCCCTCCCTCCCCCAAACTCCCCTCCCTTGGGGAACACCTTGAGGCCTGGGGGACCCCCCCCACAGAACATCCCCCTTCCCAGGGACTTCCTTGACCCTCCAAGGCCCTTTCAACTACCCCCCCGCCCAGATTCCCAGACTGCCCTTCACTCTCTCTCCCTGCAGTCAAGCCAGAGATCGAGAAGGGCATGGGGCTCGGGAAGGTGGCCATACCCGGGGACGGGAGCTCGCCCGCCGCCCTGCAGTGCCGTGCCCAGGGGGTCCCCAGCGTGCAGTTCAGCTGGGCCAAGAACGGAGCGGCCCTGCACCCTGACAATCCCAGGTAGGAGGTGGCCCAGCAGGTGAGGAGGGGAGGGGACATGAAACCCCACAGACCCGTGCACCCCCGCCAGTATGGGCAGAGACTCCCTGGGATCTTGGCCAAGCTGAGCGGGGTTGATAGTCCCCGGCACACAGGCATCGGGAAGGCCTGAGCTTGGCATAGAGAAGCAAAGTCAGAGACCCAGGCCAACACTGCACTGCCCCCGCCCGGCTCCATCCTTTTCCTGCTCCGTCTCACTGGCAGCGCCAGGGCACAGCTGGGCATCGCTCCAAAAGCTGGCCCTTATCTCAGGCATCCAGCCGGCCGGCCATCCACCTCCTGGAGACCCCAGGACCCACGTAGGGTGACCAGACAGCAAGCATGAAAAATCGTGACCCTTTTTTGGGGGGTGAGGGGGATAGTTGCGTATATAAGGCAAAGCCCCTAGTACTGGGACGTCTGGTCACCCAAGACCCATGTCCTCTGCCAGCCGGAGCTCACCGGGACCCTGTCAATTGGCTCCATTACAAAAACTCCCCCTCCCGAGCGGCTGGAATTTAGGGCCGCCTGCCAGTGACAGGAGAGGCAGGGCCGGCACTTCCACTAGGCGACACTAGGCGGTCGCCTAGGGCGGCAGGATTTGGGGGGCGGCATTTCGCTGCCCTTGGCGGCGACTCCCCGGCAGCGATTCTGCGGCAAGAAAAGCGGCCGGCAAAACGCTGTCGAGAACGTCACCTAGAACGCCGAGCTGCCGCTGAAGCGCCGCTACTGAGCGGAGGTGAGCTGCCGCGGGGTGGGGTGGGGGGGGGGGGGGAGGGGGGACTCCCCGGGCGGCGGGTTGGATTAAGTGCAGCAGCGGACGGGGTTAGCTGCCGCGGGGGGGGGGGGGGGCTCCTCTGGTGGGGGGAACGGGTGGGTGGAGTTAGCTGCTGCTGGGGGGGGGGGGGGGCAGCGTTAGGTGGGCGGGCGGGTGCGCGCAAGGTGGAAGTTTCGCCTTGCACCAGCCCTGAGGAAAGGGCTGGAAGGATCTGACTTTCACCCCTAAATGCTGATCACCATCGCTTTCACTGAGCACGCCCCAGCCAAGGGCGAGATCTTTGCAGCAATATGCCCGGGGATTTACGAACGAAGCTGGCTGAGACTTGGGAGAGGTGCTTTTCAGCAAGTTGTTTGGCATATTTTGGCAGGTGACCTTGGCGATTTGTGTTTTCACAGTTAATCAGGCTTTCACTTTTGGAATCTTACCGGCTCTGGTATTAAATCATGATTCCCTCTCCCCCATCATTTCTCACAACTGTGAAAACATCAGCTGATAAAAATAGGAAAAAATGCTTTAAAATAAACATTGCGATTGTCCGGCAAGAGTATCAAAACTACAAATCTGCAAGGCCGGGAGAGAAAAAGTTTCTTTGTTGAGAATTGTTGCTCCCAGCCGTAGCAGCCTGATTTCACCACTGGGGTCTCTTGAAGATAATCAGCTTCTGGGGACCCGGGTCGGTTCCAGCCAGTCCTTTAACCCACCCCAGCCAACTCCGTGACACACACGCCCCATGGCTCTGACGCTGCCCCCCTTTGCACCCCCTGGAGAGCAACACGCTTCGTGTTGGGAAACTGAGGCAGGCAGCAGCTTCATAAAAATGTCACAGAAAATTCCTGCTTTGTCACTGTAATGACTGGCGGACCCCCGTTCTAATGTACCCCTTGTTGCCTGGAGACAGGGTACCCCAGTGACCCCCAAACATTGACACCCAACCCTGGAGAGTGCCCCCCCACAACCCTTCCCCCTTAGAATAACAGTGGGGTCCCTGACCGCCCCTCCCCCCTTGATTTTGCTACTTCCATCCTGATTCTAATCTGGTTCCTGGTTCTCATCCAGTCTCCGTCCTGATCAAATCCTTGTTCTAGACCAGTCCCGGGTCTGACTCAGTGCCTGGCTCTGTGCCGGTCCCTGGTTCTGATTCAGCGCCTGGATCAGGGCCGGTCCCTGGTTCTGATTCAGCACCTGGGTCGGGGCTGGTCCCTGGTTCTAATTTAGTCCCTGGGTCGGGGCCGGTCCCAGTTCTGATTCAGTGCCTGGGTCGGGGCCGGTCCCTGGTTCTGATTCAGGGTCTGGATCTGTCCCTGGTTCTCATTCAGCGCCTGGATTGGGGCCCGTCCCTGGTTCTGATTCAGCGCCTGGGTCTGGGCCGGTCCCTGGTTCTGATTCAGCGCCTGGGTCTGGGTCTGTCCCTGGTTCTCATTCAGCACCTGGATCGGGGCCGGTCCCTGGTTCTGATTCAGTCCCTGGGTCAGGGCCGGTCCCTGGTTCTGATTCAGCACCTGGGTCGGTGCTGGTCCCTGGTTCTGATTCAGCACCTGGGTCGGGGCCAGTCCCAGTTCTGATTCAGCGCCTGGGTCGGGGCCAGTCCCTGGTTCTGATTCAGCGCCTGGGTCGGGGCCGGTCCCGGTTCTGATTCAGCACCTGGGTCGGGGCTGGTCCTGGTTCTGATTCAGCGCCTGGGTCTGGGCCCGTCCCTGGTTCTGATTCAGCGCCTGGGTCGGGGCCAGTCCCTGGTTCTGATTCAGTCCCTGGGTCTGGGCCTGGGCCTGGTTCTGATTCAGCACCTGGATAGGGGCCGGTCCCTGGTTCTGATTTAGTGCCTGGGTCGGGGCCAGTCCCTGGTTCTGATTCAGTCCCTGGGTCAGGGCCTGGGCCTGGTTCTGATTCAGCACCTGGATTGGGGCCGGTCCCTGGTTCTGATTCAGCGCCTGGGTCGGGGCCGGTCCCGGTTCTGATTCAGCGCCTGGGTCGGGGCTGGTCCTGGTTCTGATTCAGCGCCTGGGTCTGGGCCCGTCCCTGGTTCTGATTCAGCGCCTGGGTCGGGGCCAGTCCCTGGTTCTGATTCAGTCCCTGGGTCTGGGCCTGGGCCTGGTTCTGATTCGGCACCTGGATCGGGGCTGGTCCCTGGTTCTGATTTAGTCCCTGGGTCGGGGCCAGTCCCAGTTCTGATTCAGCGCCTGGGTCGGGGCCGGTCCTGGTTCTGATTCAGCACCTGGATCGGGGCCGGTCCCTGGTTCTGATTCAGCGCCTGGGTCGGGGCCGGTCCCGGTTCTGATTCAGCGCCTGGGTCGGGGCTGGTCCTGGTTCTGATTCAGCGCCTGGGTCTGGGCCCGTCCCTGCTTCTGATTCAGCGCCTGGGTCGGGGCCAGTCCCTGGTTCTGATTCAGTCCCCGGGTCTGGGCCAGTTCCTGGTTCTGATTCAGCGCCTGGGTCTGTTGTACTCAAAGTACTATACAGGATCTTTTCAGGGGGATTAAGGCAAAATGCCACATTTATTAGTAATACGGGTATCAATTAATACTTTATCATATGCATATGATATATATATATCACACACACACACACACACACAAGACTTCTGCCAGACACCTCACTTTTATAGCAGCTTCCCTCTCATGCAAATCTATCCCAGATTCAAAACCTAGGTCTGTGTTCATTGGTCCTTTGGGCTGTTTCTCTCTGGGGGTTGTCCCAAAGAAGTTGCTGGCTTCTAACCCCCAAGGCCGTCAATATGTCGCTCTTCTTTACTGAGCCCACTTGACAAGTTGTATTGTCCTTGGATCTGGCTCCCATCCCCTCTCCAACTGTTGCAGCTGTCTGGAGGTGCTGCCTTCCACGCCTTCCTCATTCACACCTCTTCACACCTCATTCAGTCAACAAGGCAATTGATTACAGAGTGGGGGAAGATCTTATTTTACTCCTAGCAAAAACACACAGTTTCTTCTACTTTAACTATACTATCCTTAAGGACTATAACAGCTGATACAAAGTTTTCTAAAAGTTTTTTATATAGGGATCTAATACAAAGTTGTATGAAAATAGAGAGGCACAATGCCAAGTCATATGAAATACAAAATAACACAATGCAACGTCATAGATATACTTAATACAGAGATTTCTCTACAGGTCAGGGAGGGTCCCTGGTTCTGATCAGGGCCGGCTCCAGGCACCAGCAAAACAAGCTGGTGCTTGGGGCGGCACATTTCTAGGGGCGGCATTCTGGCACCGGCCATGCCGCCCCTAGAAATGTGCCCCGGCCGGCCGCCCCAGCTCACCTCCGCTCTGCGCCGCCGGCTTTCGTGCGCCGCCGCCGGCTCAGCTTCTCCCCGAGCGGCGGCGCGCGAAACAACTATTTCACGCGCCGCTTCTCCCCGTCCCTCCCAGCCTTAAGAGCCTGGGAGGGAGGGGGAGAAGAGAACCCTAGTGGCCACGACACGCGTCTCCCCCTCCCTCCCAGGCATGCCCCGCTCGCCCCAGCTGGGGAGAGCGGGGCCGCGGGCATGCCACCCTCCCCGCCGGCTCTCCGGCCTGGGAGAGTGGGGCATCCAGCATGCCCCGCTCGCTCCCCGCCAGCCAGGGAGAGCGGGGCTGCCGGCATGCCCCGCTCGCTCCCCGCCGGCGCTCCGGCTGGGGAGAGTGGGGCCGCGGGCATGCCGCCCTCCCCGCCGGCGCTCCGGCCTGGTGTGAGCGGGGCCGCGGGCATGCCGCCCTCCCCGCCGGCGCTCCGGCCTGGGAGAGTGGGGCATCCAGCATGCCCCGCTCGCTCCCCGCCAGCCAGGGAGAGCGGGGCTGCCGGCATGCCCCGCTCGCTCCCCGCCGGCGCTCCGGCTGGGGAGAGTGGGGCCGCGGGCATGCCGCCCTCCCCGCCGGCGCTCCGGCCTGGTGTGAGCGGGGCCGCGGGCATGCCGCCCTCCCCGCCGGCGCTCCGGCCTGGGGTGAGCGGGGCCGCGGGCATGCCGCCCTCCCCGCCGGCGCTCCGGCCTGGGGTGAGCGGGGCAGCCTTGCTCCCCGCTGGCCGGGGAGAGTGGGGCCGCCGGCATGCCCCGCTCGCTCCCTGCCGGCGGGGGAGCAGGGTCGTGGACAGAGTGGTGGGGGCGGGGGGGGAAGGGTTGTTTCGGCGGGTGTTGGGGGGTTGTTTTTTTTTGTTTCGGGGGCGGTGTTTGGGGTGTTGTTGTTTTTTTGCTTGGGGCGGCAAAAGCATTAGAGCCGCCCCTGGTTCTGATTCAGTCCCAGGGTCTGGGCCTGTCCCAGGTTCTGATTCAGCGCTTGGGTCGGGGACGGTCCCTGGTTCTGATTCAGCGCTTGGGTCGGGGACGGTCCCTGGTTCTGATTCAGCGCCTGGGTCGGGGACGGTCCCTGGTTCTGATTCAGTCCCTGGGTCTGGGCCGGTCCCAGTTCTGATTCAGCGCCTCGGTCTGGGCCGGTCCCAGTTCCGATTCAGTCCCTGGGTCTGGGCCGGTCCCGGTTCTGATTCAGCGCCTGGGTCTGTGCCGGTCCTGGTTCTGATTCAGCGCCTGGGTCTGGGCCGGTCCTGGTTCTGATTCAGCGCCTGGGTCTGGGACGGTCCCTGGTTCTGATTCAGTGCCTGGGTCAGGGCTGGTTCCTGGTTCTGATTCAGTGCCTGGGTCAGGGCTGGTTCCTGGTTCTGATTCAGTCCCTGGGTCTGGGCCGGTCCCTGGTTCTGATTCAGCGCCTGGGTCTGGGCCTGTCCCTGGTTCTGATTCAGTCCCTGGGTCTGGGCCGGTCCCTGGTTCTGATTCAGTCCCTGGGTCTGGGCCGGTCCCGGTTCTGACCTGACCCCAGTTCCCCCCAACCCCCCAGGTACGCGGAGCACACCTGGCATGAGGGCACCTGGCACAGCAGCACTCTGACCATCACCAATGTCAGCGCTGCGCACGACTACGCCACCTTCACCTGCCGCGCCAGCAACGCACTGGGCACGGACAGCCTGGACATCCAGCTCCTCAGCACCAGTACGGCTCGGGGGCAGTAGCGTAGATGGGGGGGAGCAGGGGGAGTGGCTGCTCCCCCTGTGAGGAGAAGCGGCGCTAAGGCGCCGCCCGAGCCCCGGGCTCGGGGGCACTTTGAAAGGCCGGCGGCTGCTGCCGCTGCGGGGAGCTGCCGGCCTTTTAAAGTGCCCCCGCCCCGCTGCCGGAGCCGGGCTCGGGCGGGATTTAAAAGGCCCAGGGGCTCCGCAGCGGCTGGAGCCCCGGGACTTTTAAAGTGCTGCCGGGGTGAGTACAGGGGGAGCCGGGAGGTGCCTTTTTATAGCGCCGCTCCCCCTGTGAGCTAAACCTGGCTACGTCACTGCCCGGGGCGGGCTGCGGGTCAGGAGTGAGGGGCACCGGCTGAGGTGGGGTTGGGGGAGTCCAGGGCTGGGCTAGCAGGTTGGGAATGAGGGGCACGGGCAGAGCAGGGTGATCTCTCTCTCTCTCTCTCTTTCCCCCGCCTCTACAGGTCCCCCTGACCCCCCCACGGGGTTAAAGGTTGTGAGCGTCACCCACAATTCAGCCACCCTGGAGTGGATCCCCGGGTTTGACGGGGGGCTGCCCCAGAGATTCCGCATCAGGTGGGGAGCAGTGGTGTGGGGAGGATGAAGAGGGGGCTGTGGGGTGGGAACCGTGAGGCTCAGACCTGGGGGGCTGGTGTAGGTGGGGCAGGAGGAGGGGGCTGGGGGGCTCAGGGCTGAAGAGGAGGGGCTGGGGGGGTAGGGCTCAGAGCTGGGGGACTGGCATGGGTGGGGGAAGAGGAGGAGGCTGGGGGTGGGTTCAGTGGGGTTCAGAGTTGGGGGGCTGGTGTGGGTGGGGGAAGGAAGAGGGGCTGGGGGGCAGGGACAGTGGGGCTCAGAGCTGGGGGCTGGCATGGGTGGGGGGAGGAGGAGGGACTAGGGGGCTGACCTGGGGGGTTGGTGTGGGTGGGGGGAGGAGGAGGGGGCTGGGGTGCTCAGGGCTGAAGAGGAGGGGCTGGGAGGGTAGGGGTCAGAGCTGGGGGGCTGGCATGGGTGGGGGAAGGAGGAGGGGCTGGGGTGCAGGGACAGTGGCGCTTATAGCTAGGGGCTGGTGTGAGTCGGGGACAAGTAGGAGCTGGGGGGCTGGCCTGGGTGGAGGCCATTGGGTGGGGATGGATGAGGTGGCCCCCCCCATGGTCTGGGGTCCCTCACCCTCTGTGCCCCACAGGTACCGCTGGCCGGGCACCCCCAGTGCCCTGTACATAGACGTGTTCCCCGCCCAGACCCCCGCGTTCACCCTGACGGGGCTGAGCCCAGCCACCCCCTACAGTATTGGTGTCAGCGCCCACAACGCCCTGGGGGAGAGCGCCCAGGGCCCCAGCGTCACCGTCACCACCGCAGGTAGGGGGCGCCGTGCTGGGGGTCGGGGGGCTCAGCGGGGGGTGCCAGGCTAGGGGAATGGGGGTCCCAGCAGGGGGCCCTGTACTGGAATCGGGGGGGCTGTGCTGGAATGGGGGGGGGGGCCATGCTGCACAGAGGTGGCGGCTCAGTGTGGCGCAGGGGAGGGGTGTCTGTGGGTTTCAACCCTGACGGAGCTGATGTCCTTTCAGAGCTGCCCTTAGAGGAGCTGCCAGTTGTGGAGCCTGAAGCACCAAAAGCAGGTGGGTCCTGGGAGGGGGCAGGGAGCCCCCACTCCTGGGTTCTGTCCCAGCTCCGGGAGGGGGAGGGGACGGGGAGCCCCCACTCCTGGGTTCTGTCCCAGCTCGGGGAGGGGGCGGGGAGCCCCCACTCCTGGGTTCTGTCCCAGCTCGGGGAGGGGGCGGGGAGCCCCCACTCCTGGGTTCTGTCCCAGCTCGGGGAGGGGGCGGGGAGCCCCCACTCCTGGGGTCCGGTGGTCAGAGCGGGGGACAGCCTGGCTCAGGGGGTGGCGAATGGGACCCCGGGTGTTTCCCCTCTGGCGGACGCTGGCTCCTAGCTGCTCCCTGACGCTCTCCTTTGCTTTCCCAGAAGCCCCAGCGTTGCCCCCGGCCCTTGTTGCGGGGCTGAGCGCACTGGGGGCCCTGCTACTGCTGTCCAATGCCGCCCTCCTCGCCTGCCTGCTCAGACGGCGCCAGGCCCGGGCAGGTAATCCCCCCGCCCGCCCCCCACGGACCGGGGCACTGCCCTGAAGAAGCTCACAGCACCAAACGGCCTCCCCCCAATGAGGGCCTACCCCTAGCCCTGCCCGGGCTGATCCTTGCTTTTTTCTGGTTCTGACTGCAGGTGTCCGGGAGGAGGCCCAGGAGAGGTGAGTGTCAGAGGCAGGGAACACGGCGGGCAGGCAGTTCTGTGTGTTCTGTCGCACTACGGCACCCTAACACAGACACATGACCCCCAGCTCCAACCACTAGACCCCCCTCCACTCCTAGAGCTGGGGAGAGAACCCAGGAGTCCTGGCTCCCAGCCCCGCCCCACGCCCCCTCTAACCACTAGACCCCCCCCCTCCCCTCCCCGAGCTGGGGAGAGAACCCAGGAGTCCTGGCTCCCAGCCCCACCCCACACCCACTCTAACCATTAGACCCCCCTCCCCTTCCGGAGTTGGAGAGAGAACCCGAGAGTCCTGGCTCCCAGCACCCACTGCTCCAACCACTAGACCCCCCTCCCCTCCAGAGCTGGGGAGAGAACTAGGCATCCTGGCTCCCACCCTTTGCCTTTCAGGAGGAAGCCCAGTGCTGGGAATGACTACAGCTCGGGGGAAGCAGTAAATCCAGCGGCATGGCAGACGCTCCTGGACAGTTACTCAGAGAGGAGTGCGTCCTCTGGGGTGAGAGGATGAGGGAGTGGGGTGGGTTGGCGGTTCAGCAGGGGGCGCTGTGCTGCTGGGAGCGAGACAGGGGCCGAGCAGGGGGCACCATGCGGGGGGGCAGGTCGAAGGATTCAGCAGTGGGAGGCTCAGTATGCGGTGCTGTGCTGGAGGGGGCTCAGCAGGGGGCGCTGCGCTGCGGGGAGCAGGGTGGGGACTCAGCAGGGGGCGCTGGGCCACGGGGAGGAGGGCGGGGGGCTCAGCAGGGGGCGCTGCGCCGCGGGGAGCAGGGCGGGGGGCTCAGCAGGGGGCGCTGCGCCCCGGGGAGGAGGGCAGGGGGCTCAGCAGGGGGCGCTGCGCCGCGCCGCGGGAAGGAGGGCGGGGGGCTCAGCAGGGGGCGCTGCGCCGCGGGGAGCAGGGCGGGGGGCTCAGCAGGGGGCGCTGCGCCCCGGGGAGGAGGGCGGGGGGCTCAGCAGGGGGCGCTGCGCCGCGGGGAGGAGGGCGGGGGGCTCAGCAGGGGGCGCTGCGCCGCGGGGAGCAGGGCGGGGGGCTCAGCAGGGGGCGCTGCGCCCCGGGGAGGAGGGCGGGGGGCTCAGCAGGGGGCGCTGCGCCGCGCCACGGGGAGGAGGGCGGGGGGCTCAGCAGGGGGCGCTGCGCCGCGGGGAGCAGGGCGGGGGGCTCAGCAGGGGGCGCTGCACCGCGGGGAGCAGGGCGGGGGGCTCAGCAGGGGGCACTGTGCTGGGGTGGGGGCTCAGTTGACATGTGGGGGTTGTTTCTGGCCTGGCAGGGAGGGAAAGATACAGGGTTGGGGGTTACGGGGCATGTGCACTGGCGGAAAGGGAGCAGGGTCAGGCAATCACAGTGGGGGATGTGGGAGCCAGGACGCCTGGGTTCTATTTGCGGGGGGCTAGTGTTCCCTTGGCATGTGACAGGGTCTCTCTGTGGCTCCTCTGTAGAGCAGTTCCGTGGGCACCTGGCCAGGGTACATGCCCGGCCGTGAATATCGACCCCGGCTGCCCCCCCACCCCGAGAGAGCCGAGGGGGAGATGGACGCCAGCACCACAGGTGGGTGTGAGGGGTCAGAGCTGGTGCCCCCTAGAGGGGACAGGCTCCCTGCCCCATTTCCTGCCCTCCAAGTCAGCCAGTCCCCACCCTGGGGCCTGATGGGAGCCAGCACCCCCTAGAGGGGAAAGGCTCCATAGTCCATTGCTGTGACCCGCCCCACAGGCCCCTTTGCCGTTCCAGACTCTGGGTTCCCTGCACACTGGCTCGGCCCCTCGGCCCCCCATGAATACGAGGACGTGATGGAGCCTGGGGTCTATGAGGAACTGGGGGCCCTACACCTGCAAGCTCCTGCCCCACTCTGCCCAGGGGCACTACCCTGCCAGGACTATACGGTGAGTGGCCGTCTGCCCAGCTTCACCAGGACTCCTGGGCTCGGTCCCTGGCTCAGCAAGGGGTTGGGGTGACAGGCTCTCTCTCTTCCCAGGGCGCCTATCCATGGAGGGGCCAGTCCCTGGCTGGCTCTGAGGACCCCCTGAGGATCTACGACCAGGTGGCAGACAGCCCGCCCCCCGGGGCAGATGAGGGGCTGCCCTTCGAGCTAAGGGGGGAGCTGGTGTGAGGGGGGCCAGGCCAGGGGTCTGGTGTCTGTCTGACCATAGAATAAAGCCCCTGAACCCCACCCTGCCTGGACCTGGCCACTGTTATATGGGGGACCATGGGGAGCAGGCTGAGGGCCTCAGCGGGGGAAATTATCCATCTGTCCTCTCAGCCCCGCTCGGCAACTCCCTTCTCAGTGACTGTGAGCCAGGTAGCAGGATGTCAATAGCCATTTATTATTTGGGGGTGTCTGGGAGCCCCCTTTGGGGCCAACACCCCACTCTGGCTCCCCCCCCCCCACCTAACACAAAGCAACAGGCACCTGCCCAGCTGCACGCCCCCGGGCTGGCTTGGGGGAGATGTAATCCCCCACACTGATGTTTGCCCCCTGCCCCCAGGGGTGGGGCCAGGCTCTCTGCCCCCATGGGGGTGTTGCTGGCTAGCTGGGGGCTACTAGGGGCACTGGGAACAGGAGTCACCCTGGGGAGAGGAAGCTGCTGGGTTAAGGGGAGCAGCTCTAATGTTTATCCCCGGACAGGTGAAAAAGGAGTCTTGGATAGGGGGCACCCTCCCGCAACAGGCAGGGCTGTCCCCGATGCCCCAGCCTGGCGCTAGGGGGCGCTGTGCTGCAGGGGGCAGGATAGGGGCACCCTCCCTCGACCGGCAGGGGTGGCCCCTATGCCCCAGCTTGGCGCAGTAGCCCCAGCATTATGCTGGCTAGAGCCAGAACAGCCCTGGCTGTCACTGGGAAGGGGGGGAGCTGGGAGGGCCCATTGATTCCCCCGGCTCTGGACCAGCAGTTGTCTTCGTTCCATTATGGCAGCAGGCAGGAGTTGTAGTCATAGTCCCGGCCCATACCGTGCCAAGGGCTGTGCAAACAGAACAAAAATACAGTCCTGCCCCCTAAGGAGTTCACAGTCTGCCCCTCCCTCCTTTGTATAGTCAGAGCTCAGGGGACTTGCGCTGAGATGCAGCCACCTCTGGGGTGGGGCAGCCAGGGAACAGCTGCATATAACAGTGTGCCCAGTGCTGAGATGCAGCCACCGCTGCGGCAGGGCCACTGGGCCCAGCTATAAGTTGAACCAGGGTATCTGGCCTACAGGTTTCCAGTAACACAGATGCTGTGCGGGAAGTTTGAACAGGCAAGAAGCACTAAACCTTATTTCTCAATGAAACATCTCATGTTCCAACAAGGGAACAAACTTGGGTCCCCCCTGTGTGTGTGTGGGGGTAATAATAGCAGCGCTGGACCCCAGCCCGCTGCCTCCCAAGGACAATGGCCCTCGGCAGTACAGGGGCTATGAAACACAGGCAGCAGTTCTGCTTTCTGCCTGAAGGGGGCCCCGCTGTGCCATCAGCCTTATCACAGTCACTCAGACCTGTTTGGGGAGTGGTGCTGTGATAATGCGGAGGGTGGGGGCAGACACAGGGTGTGGGTCACAGGCCAGTCGGACAGCTGGGTCTGCCCCACACCCTGCCTCACTCTCCCTCCCCTCTACGGGAACCACTGTGGTTCATATAAAAGTTCATTTCACAGAAATGATATGACTAAAGGGGGAGGGGGGGTAGTTCCGCCCTCCCCCCCTCGGTAGGGCTGGACACCTGGGTTCAATTCCCAACCAAGACATGATTTCATAGAAATCAGGGGGGCTCCCCCAGGCATCCCTGGGGCTGAAATTAACACAGGACCCTCTGCTGGGGGGCGACACCACAAGAAGTGGTGTAGGGCTGCCCCCAGACAGAGATTTGGGCTGAGTCAATGCTCAGCAGGGGAAAGGTTAATGGGGCCAACCAACCTCCCTCCCCATGGGGGTGGGTGGGAAGGAGGCTGCTGCAACCAGGACGCCTGGGTTCTATCCCCGGCTCTGAGTGGGGTCTAGGGGTTTAGAGCTGGGGCTGCCCTTGGCCTTCCCCTCAGCTACCACCCACTGCATCAGCATGAGCACATGCAGCCCACCCATCAGTCCAATAGGGGGCAGTCACACGCCCAGCCCCAATAGGGGAAAGGCCAGGGGCTCGGCCCCCCAAGTGTTGCAGCCCCACATGGCAGGCAGTAGCCAACCCAGGCATCTGGGTGGCCATGCTACGCGCTACTGTGGGACCCACGGGGGGTCCAAGCAACAAGGGAGCAGGGGACTTGGAGAACCCAGGTGTCCGGGGGGCCCCCATACAATAAGTTAGTTAAATACAGACAATATTACAGACAATTTTCCAGCGAAATGCCAAATCCTCGCCCTGCACACCGCTTCACAGAGCGGCACCAGACGAGTCCCCCACCGCCCCCTTCCTTTGACAGCCATGGGGCTAGGGGGGCTGGGCGGGACGGCGGGCAGCGCCAGGGGGTGGGCGCCGGCTCTTCAACAAGAGGCGCAGCTGGGGGGGGAAGAAGAGGAGAGGATGAGTTAGGGGGACCCTGGAGAACCCCCAACCACACACTGTGTCCCCCCTGCAGGCTGGGGTGCACCTGCTTCCGTTGGGGGCCCAGCCCCCAGGACTGGGGGGAGAGTTTTGGGGTCCACCAGGGCTAGGGGGCCTCAGTGGGTCACAAGGGCTGGGGAGGCCTCACTCCAGGTGTCAGGGTGGTGGGGTGTCAGAGGGGCAGCTGGTCTCCTGGGGGTCTCACCTGGTCTCCCCCGGGCCCGGGGGGCAGCAGATGGGCCGGCTGCTCGTTCTCCAGGTTGCGGGCGCTGGGGTCAGCCCCCCAGCTCAGCAGCAGCCGCACAAGGCTCTCCTGGCAGGGGGGGCCCGGCAGGGCCGCGGCCATGTGCAGGGCCGTGTTCCCATGGGCCTGGGGGGGCAGAGGGACAGAGGGTCACGCACAGCCCCTGCCCCCCACCAGGACAGCACCCCCTCCCCAGCAGGCCTGGCTGAGCCCACCCCACCCCCGGCAGCCCCCCATCACATCCCACCCCATCCCCCTGCAGAATGGCCTCTCCCCCATCCAATCCCCCGCCCCCCTCACCTTCATGTTGATGAATTGCCGCGGCCCCGGCAGCTGCAGGAAGAACTGAACCAGCTGCAGGTTCCCGTCCTGCACGGCCAGGTGCAGAACCGTCTTACTGCTCTTTATGTCCTGGGAGGGCAGGGATGGGAGGGTGGTGAGCGCAGGATTGGGGGGAACCAGATCCTGCCCCCCAAATCCCTGGGCAGCCTGCTGCCTCCCCCCACCTAAGAGGGAAGACTGGCACAGCCCTGGGAAGGCCAGGACAGCTGGGGCTATGGGGGGGGGGTGGGGGAGGAATTCCCAGCAACGCCCCCAAGATATCAGCAAGATCAATTGCTTGGGGGGGCAGGGGGCGTCTCAGGTAGGTAGGGGGCACATCTTTCCTCCTGGCGAATTCCCCACTCATCCTCTCCCGCCCTGCACTGAGCCCGGGTCAAGGCTTACAGGCCCTGGGGGGGCAGGCACAGAACCCCCCCTCCCCTCCCGGTCACCTACCTGGCTGGTGTAATCTGCCCCAAGGTGCAGCAGGGCCTGGATGCAGGCCAGCATTTCCTGCAGCCGCTCCGGGGTTGGGGTCCCGGCGCCCAGCGCCCGCAAGGCCTTGTTGTGGGAGATCACCGCGCAGTGCAGAGGGGTCTGCCCTGGGGGGCGCCAAGAGGAGGGGTGAGAGCAGCCCCCCCACACAGCCAGCACCCCCCTTCCCACGGCACTCCCTGCTGGGGGAAGGCAGGAGCTACCCCTCCAACATGCTCCCCCCCACACACACACACTCCCCACAGCATGTTCTGCCCCTTCCCACAGCATCCCCTGCTGGGAGAGGCCGGGAACCCCCCGCCCCCAGCACGCTCCCTCACTCCCCACAGCCCCCCAGCTAGATGTGTCCTACCTTCAAAGTTCCTGGCCTCCACCTCGACCTGGACCCCAGATGCAAGCACAGCCTGGGAGAGAGAAACCGGGTTCAGTTAAATCGAGGAGGGGGGGAGGGGAGTAAATTGACACCAATTTCAGACATTATATTTGGGTAGAAGGAGTGGGGGTCTAGTGGTTAGAGCGCGGGGGGGCTGGGAGCCAGGACTTCTGGGTTTGATCCCCAGCTCTGGGAAGTGAGGGCAGAGGGCCTGTGATCCCGGACACCTGGGTTCCCTCTCGGCTACACACTCACCATGAGGACATTGGGGAACCCGTAGGTGGCCGCCAAGTGCAGCAGCGTCTGGCCCTTGTGATCAGCGGCATCGACATCGGCTCCCAACGCCAACAGGTCCCGCACCAGCTCGGCCTGGTTGGCCGTGGCAGCCACCAGCAGCGGGGTCTGGGGAAGGGGGGAGGCCGGGAGACCCCAATGTTAGAAGGCAGCAAAGGGGTCCAGGGCATGACCCTTGACCCCCAGTAATGCTCTTATCCTGACCACCGAGTGACCCTTGACCCCTACCTTGGCAAGATCCTTGACCCCCAGCCATGCCCTCACTACCCAGTGACCCTTGACCCCTACCCTTGGCATGACCCTTGAGCCCATCGGCACTGTTGGCCAACTTGTCTGCATGACCCTTAACGTTCACCTGCAGCACTGCAACCTTTGACCCACAGCAGCTCCATTCTCCTGCCCTGAGCTGGGGGCCCAGCCCCCCCCGCCCCCAAACCTGCCCGGCTCACCTTGCCCTTGTGTTCCTTGATCTCCAGCTGCCCGCACTCCTTGAAGGCCTCAGCAGCCGCCTGGGCAAAGTGACGCAGCCCCCGGGCAGCCAGCAGGTGTAGGATCCTGCCCGTGGGGAGGGGAGGGGTGGTCAGTGACCTCTTGCACCCCACAAACCCCTGCAGATCCCCCACCCAGTGCCACCCACCCCTGCAGCTCCCCACACCTGCCCGTGCACCCTCCCACCCAGTGCCACCCACCCCTGCCGCCTGCTCTCTGCCCCTCCCTAAACCCCAGGAGATTCCCCCACCCCCTCCGTGCCACCCTCCCCGCTGCTTGCACTGCCCCTGCCCCATTCCCCCGCTGGTTTCCACTAACATTACCCAACCCCTGCTCCCCACCTCCAGACAGATCATCCCATCCCCTCCACCACTACATGCCCCCCCAGTCCCATTTCCCCCCCCCCCCCACCAGCTCTATCCATTACCCTCCCTGTGACACAGTAGCTCAGCCCCCCCACCTCAGATGAGGCATGGGGCGGGGGGGAAAGAGGGCTGAGGAGCCCCATTCCCTCCACTCTCAGGAGCAGGGGGCCAAGGTGAGTTTTGGGGTCCCCCCAGACACTCACGTGTCCCCATCTTCATCCTGATGCAGCAGCCGTGCTGGGTCCATGCACTGGATCTCGGCTCGGGCCCTGGCCAGCTCCCCAGGATCCAGCACCCCAACGAGGTCCCCAAAGCTGCCCAGCTCTAGGGGGTCAGGATAGGGGGTGCTCCGGGCGGGCTGCATCCAGGGGGCAGCGGATGCCTGTGGAGTTGGGAACAGGCCTATTGAGGGGGGTGGCGCAGGGACCTGGTGAGGGGAGAGAACGGGGGGGAGGGGGAGGTTACAGTCCTCACTCCTGACCCACTGTGCCCTGCTAGCCCAGCCCCACAGCTCTGCCGGTGCCCCTCACTCCCGAACCACCACCCTCTGCTAGCCCAACCCCACAGCTCTGCTGGTGCCCCTCACTCCTGACCCACTGCCCTCTGCTAGTGCAGCCCCATAGCTCTGCCGGTGCTCCTCCCTCCCAACCCACTGCCCCTGCTAGCCCAGCCCCACAGCTCTGCCGCTGCCCCTCACTCCTGACCTGAGGCCCCGCATCTCACCTCCAAGTCCCCCGTGGCTGCCATCATGGTGCTGTAGGGATCCCCTGGTCCAAACACCCCGGTCCCCATGGGGGCGTAGGAGTCTGTTGCCTCGTACGTGGGTCCTGGGGGCTGGTAGCTGCTGGCCGCTGCCGAGCAGTGATAGTGGCAGTCGGGGAAGGCCGCATGGCATGAGGGGTCAACCTGCCAGGGTGGGTAGGGAGCCAGGGGGGGCCCAGGGGCAGTTTCCCCCCCAGATCCCCTTCCCAGCCCCATGGGCTCCGGGCACTCATCTGGATGGGAGAGAGACATGGATGGTGGGTGCAAAGCATGGGGGGGGGGGGATGAGCAGGGGGGTGGTCCCAGACCTGGGGGGGGGGGGAGATGTGTCCTGGGGGTGGGGGGAGACTGCATGGGGGTCCCAGGGGGAGGGGATGGCAATCCTGAGGGATCAGAGGGTCTGGGGAACTGGGGTTGTCATACCACAGGCAGGGAGTGGGGACCCCAGGGGAATCAAAGGGTATCGAGGGTTGGGGGAAAACTACAATGGGGAGGTCCATGTTTACTCACCTGTCTGGGAAGGGTCAATGGCATCTGTTGGGACCTACAGAGAGAAAAAACCAGAAATCACTAATGAGCCACAGGACGGCTCACCTGGTGCTGAGATGCAGCCACCTCTGGGGTAGAGCAGCCAGGTAACAACCGCACATAACACAGTGAGAGTGGCCAGGAAATAAAGGAGACGCCCCTACTGCAGCATGCGCCTTGGGAGGCAGAATGGAAATGACACGAAGGGATTTGGCCCACACACCTGGAGTCACGCCTGAGGTCTGGGGCTAGAGAGGTCTCAGCTGCGGCCAAGACACCCAGGGAAATTGGGGGCGGGGCCCAAAGGGGCTCACCTGAGAGCTCGCTGCATAGCCCAGCGCTGTCTGCTGCCGTCTCTTCTGCTCCAGAAGCTTCTTCACTGTCTGGGGTGGGACCGCGCTTCTGTCTCCTCTACCGCCTGGCGAGGAGAAGGGAGACCAAGCACTCAGCCTAGGACTCCTGGGTTCCATCCCCTGGCTGTGACAGGGGAGTGGGGTCTAGTGGTTAGAGCTAGGGGGTGGGGAGAGAGAGCCAGGACGCCTGGGTTCTCTCCTCAGCTTTGGGGTCCAGTGGTAGGTAGGACACTAATGGGATGTGTCAGGCTCTCTCCGACCGCCCCTCCCCACACCCATGGAGCAATCGTTTCCACCCAGGCCGGTGCCTACACAGCGGATTTTTCCTTTCCAAGCCGCCCCAGGAGGAAAACGTGTCATGGACCGTCTGAGACACGGAGAGACGAAGGCCCCTGCCGCTGGCTGCGGCTGCCGCCGCCCGCCCCGTGCCCCCGGCAGGGCTGCCCCTGCCACCCGGCGGCATGTTCCTTCCATGCTGGAAAGCGACAGCTCACTCCGCCCCCACGCCGCCCGCCGGGGAAGTGACGTGAGCCCCGGCGACGGGGGGGGCAGGGGCTGGCAGTCAGGACGACTGGGTTCTCTCATCTCACCCTATACCTGGAGCTGGGGAGAGAACCCGGCCCTCCTGGCTCCCAGCCCCCTCCAGCTATTAGACCCCACTCCCATCAGAACCCAGGCGTCCTGGCTCCCAGGCCCTCCCTCCTCCAACCACTAGACCTCTCTCCCAGAGCTGGGACACTCCCAGGACGCGGGGGGGGGGGGGGGGGGGGAGTCAGTTTCTGGGGTGGTTTAGCCCAGGGTGGGGGGGAATCGGAGTCCCCATTCCCGAGGGCGGGAGAGGAGGCAGCCCCCTGAGAAGAGCATAGTGCCCCTCAGCCCTGTGAACCCCCCCACCCCTGCTACCCAAGAGCCTTCTCCACTGCAACTTCCAACCCACTCCTGGGTCGGGGGTGGTCCTCATCTGACGAGTAGGTCCCCGCCAGTACTCCTCTTCTGGGGGGGGGGGATCTCACCCCCCCCCGCCTGCCCTTCCGGTAGCTGCCCCCTTTCCCTGCCCCCTCCTCACTTTTCATCCACAAGTCCTGCCCTCCCCCACCTCAGCCCAGCCTCCTCCTTCTCCCAGAATGCCCCCCACAGGGGATTTCATTTCCTCCTCTCCCGCCCCCACATTCAAACCGAGACTGAATTTGAGACACTCGCACCCCGCTGACACCGATCCACTGGGCAATGAGACAGACAGTGTGTCCTGGAAACGGGTGGGAGGGGGGTCAGGACTCCTGGGTTCTATCCCTGGCTCCCGGGGGGGAGGCTGAGAGTCAGGGTTCCTCTACCAAAACCAGGAATAGCGCAGGGACGGTCCGGCCCCCTAAGCGGGAGCTGGGAAGGGTTGAGGGTTCCCCAAACCGTCCCCTCCTCCTCCGGCTCGAGGCCTGTCATTGGCTGCCCGCTGGAGAGGCTGTTTCCTCCCCACGGTCAAGGCTCAGCGCCAGCAGGGGTTTCCCGGTGACGCAGGCCTACTGCTCGGGGATTCCGCTCCACGCATCAGTGCCCTGAGACTGTCAGGCCCACAGGGGGAGGGGATAGCCCATCCCCCCTGCCCCCAGAGGAGATCCCTTTACCCCTCCCCCCACTCTCAGAGCCAGGGAGAGAACCCAGGAGTCCTGGCTCCCAGTTCCCCAGCTTCTGACCCCCTAGACCCCACTGTCCTCCCAGAGCTGGGACAGAACCCAGGAGTCCTGGCTCCCAGCCTGTCCTGCTCTAACCTAGGCCCCCCTCCCCTCCCAGAGCGTGGGGGACAGAACCCAGGAGGTCCAGACAGCCCTTAACCACATAACCCCCCTGTTGCATATACCACTGCAGTCTGGTCACCAGCTGCCCTAACAACTGGTCCATAGCCAGTCCTTATTCCAGCACCAGTCTAGAGAGACCATGCAACCCTAGGAATTCCTCCCATCCCACAATATAGCCGTTTCAGCTCTGATGGTCTGCACTGAGACCAGCCTAATATAGGTTTCCCCTCCCCCGCTCAATACAGACTTGTCTATAGGGCTATAAATCAGGTGTCAGCTACCCTGTTCTGTATAGGGACTGCTCCACTATAGAAGGCCCCTACACCCGGTTTATCATAGCTATGTCCCTCCCAGGCCCAGCGACACCAGTCTAATATAGAGCCCCTCCTGCACAATACATTCCAATCTATGATAGCAATGTCCCAGGCCCAGCGATACTGGTCCATACACAGCCCCTCTGCACAATACAACTCAGTCAAGGATAGCTACAGCCCAGACACAGTAATACCGGTCCAATACAGCACCGCCCCTGTGCAATACAGCCCACTCTACGATAGCTGCAGCTCAGGCACAGAGATACTGAGCCAATACAGCCCGGTCTATAATAGCTGTAGATCTCTGGGACAGCTAAGCAAGTCTGTATACGGACTGGTCCCATATAGACACCCCTCCTTAAAGGCACAGCACCCCGCTTTTATTCAGCAGGTCGTAAAGGGAGCAAAGAAGCAACAATGCATTTCCCGAAAGCAGCCACGCCCCTCTCTTAAAGGGCCAGTGTACCCCACTCACCTTTCTGAGAGCGCATGCCCCCCGGCCACCGTTCCCCGCGAGCTCACCGCCCCACTGATCTTAGCCGCGGCGCGTCCCCGCTTATAGGGGGCAAGCACCGCTCCGCCCCTTGAGGAGGAAACAGCACCTGCTTTCCGAGGCCAGCCAGTGACATCTCCCCGCCCCCTCAGCAGGGCGGGGATAAACTAAATAACCTTCTGATTGTCCCCAGATCACTGGGAGCCTGGACTCCTGGGTTCTAGGGCGTGGCGCTAGTGGGTTAGAGAATGGGGGCTGGGAGTCAGGACTCTTGGGTTCTCTCCAAGTTCTTGGAGGGCAGTGGGGTCTTGTGGTTAGAGCAGGGGGGCTGGGAGTCAGGACGCCTGGGTTCTATGCCCAACCCTGGGAGGGGAGTGGGGTCTAGTGGTTAGAAGTGGGGAGGGGCTGGGAGCCAGGAGTCCTGGGGTCTCTCCCCAGCTCTGGGAGGAGGGGTTCCCCATGCATGACGTCAGAGTTCCCAATGACCGCGTTTGCAGAAGTGACACCGGGCGGGCTCACTGCTCCCGGGCTCTGTATGTCAGGGCGGGGGCGGGAGCTTCCCCCCAGCCCTGTGGTGTTCCCCACGCCACGGGTCAGCGCCCAGGCGCTGCTGCTTGACGGCCTCGTCCCGGGGGACCCTTTAAATACACGACACCCACTTGTAACCACAGGTTCCCTATGAGTCAACCTCTTGTTCCCGCCAATCAGAGACCGGCTCCAGGTGCGACGCAGCTGGTTCCCACGGCAACTACTGAGCGGTAAGAGAAGAGCCAGGAAATTAAAGAGACAGAAAAAGCAACTTAAATGAGAGGGGACAGGGAATGGGTCAGGGGGCCCCTAGGGGTCGCTGGCTCCCATCCGGCCCCAGGGCAGGGGACTGGCTGGCGGGGCGGAATGGGGCACGCGTCTTTCCCCTCTCGGGGGTGCCAGCTCTTCCCTGTGGTCTTGGCTTTTGAGGAGGGGAGTCGTTCATCCCTGTCCCTACATCCTGCATTTGCCCCATTGCTGTCGCTAATCTGGAAAAGCACAGAGGGCTGCCCCCACTACCTGCTCTAACCACTTGACCCCACTCCTCTCCCAGGGCTGGGGTTAGAAACCAGGAGTAAGGATAGAGATAGCTAGAGACTCCTTATATGAAATGTTCCCTCTCCAGCTGTCTATTCTAATTAACAGGCTATTTCTATGGCTATCTATCTATCTATCTATCTATCCCCATACACCCCCTGTATCTATCTATCTATCTGTCTGTCTATCTATGTATCTATCCCCATACACCCCCTGTATCTATCTATCTTCATACACCCCCTGTATCTAGCTATCTAGCTATCTATCCCAAGGTCCCAGGTTGGCGGAGCAGCGCCACCCTGTGGTGGCGGGTGGAAATGCTCCTCGCAGCGGCAATGAAGCTGTTTCGCATAGGGTGAGGGGCGGGCGGGGGAATCCGTGGGGCAGGGTCCCCGACCCCAGGTACTGAGTGATCAATAGTGACTCACCACATCACTGGTGAACCTGCGACAGACAAATCATTGGGGTATTTCCCCCACCCCACGCCCCTCTCCCGGCCCCAGGCAGGGGCTCTGGATCTGTCTGCCCACTGCCTCCAGCTCTGAGAGGGGAGTGGGAGCGAGCCAGGCGAGGGGGGACCAGCCCTGGAAGGAGTGGGGTCTGGTGGGTCAGAGCAGGGGGAGGGGCCCGGCTGGGAGCAGGTCGCCTGGGTTCTGTTGACAACTGTGCCACTAGAAACAGACTGATAGCGGTGCTGCGAGCTCACAGACCCAGAGAGCGACTGCGCCCTGCCCCGCCGGGCTTTTATAGCAACGATAATTTTAGTCCCCGACACACAAGGGGAAGTGAAGAGTCATTAGTTGTAGGAGCATAAACACGGCACCTGCGTAACTCAGAGCAGGTCACCCCGCCTAGGGGAGGTGCCCACTCGATAGATGGCTAGATAGTGGGGGATGTGTGGGGAGAGATAGTGGGCAGTGGATGCGGATGAATAGCTAGGGTGGTGGTGGATGGGGAAGGATAGATAGGGTGGTGGTGGGTGGGTGGGGATGGATAGATAGGATGGTGGTGGATGGGGACGGATAGACAGGCAGTGGATGGAAATGGGGATGGATAGATAGGGTGGTGGTGGGTGGATAATGGGGATGGATAGTGGGGAGTGGATGGGGATGGATAATGAGTGTGGATGGGGATGGATAGATGGGCGGTGGATGAGGATGGGGATGGATAGTGGGGAGTGGATGGGGATGGATAATGAGTGTGGTTGGGGATGGATAGATGGGCGGTGGATGAGGATGGGGATGGATAGTGGGGAGTGGATGGGGATGGATAATGAGTGTGGATGGGGATGGATAGATGGGCGGTGGATGAGGATGGGGATGGATAGTGGGGAGTGGATGGGGATGGATAATGAGTGTGGATGGGGATGGATAGACGGGCGGTGGATGAGGATGGGAATGGATAATAGGGATGGATAGTGGGGAGTAGATGGGGATGGATAATGGGTGTGGATGGGGATGGTGAGATAGGCGGTGGAGGTGGATGGGGATGGATAATGAGTGTGGATGGGGATGGAAAATGGGTGTGGTTGGGGATGGATAGATGGGCGGTGGGGGTGGGTGGGGATGGATAATGTGGGGTGGATGGGGATGGATAGATGGGCAGTGGGTGTGGATGGGGATGGATAATGTGGGGTGGATGGGGATGGATAGATGGGCAGTGAGGGTGGATGGGGATGGATAATGAGTGTGGATGGGGATGGATAATGAGGATGGATAGTGGGGAGCGGGGCGGCACTTGGGTGAGGGGTGGGTTTGTTTCGGATGGGCAGTGTGTGTTGCGGCGCTTGGGGAGGGTTGTTGCAGCAGGGTGGCAGGACGGGAGGCAGGGGGGGTTGTTGTGGCGCGGGCATGCAGCCCTCCCCCCAGCACTCTGGCTGGGAGAGGCGCTCGTGGGGGGGGGGGTGTTGCGGCGGTCGCTGGGGGTGTGTGGTTTTTTTTGTTTGGGCGGGGCGGCGCTTGGTTTTGTTGTTTTTTTTTGCTTGGGGCGGCAAAAAAGTTAGAGCCAGCCCTGGTGGATGGGGATGGGTAAAGGGTGGATGGGGATGGATAGATAGGTGGTGAGGGTGGATGGGGCTGGATAATGGGGGTAGGTGGGGATGGATAATGACAGGGGGCTGGGGCTGGATAAGTGGTGGTGGGTGGATGGTGATGGATAATGGTGGGGGATGAGGCTGGATAATGGCGGGGGACGGGGATGGATCGATAGGCAGTGGGGGTGTATGGGGTTGTATAATGGGGTAAAAGGTAAACATCCCTGAAAACACAAACCTTTATCCCAAAACCATTCCCCCCGACACCCTGATCTTTTTCGATCAGCCACCGCATTGACCACCCAGCTGCCCTGGGAGAACGCCTCCCCCCCCGCCCGCCCACCCGCACTAACTCCCTGTGGAGATGGGGCCAGCACAGGGGACTTGGCTGCTTGTTTTTTGAGAATTCCTCTAATGCTTTGGGTGAGAGTTGTGAGCGTGGAAACCTCAACACCGCGAATGTGCTCAGACACAGCGAGACAGTCCCTGCCCCAGCTGAGATCAGGGGCCCCTTGTGCTGAGCACTGACGGGACAAAGAGACAGAGACAGTCCCTGCCCCAGCTGAGATCAGAGCCCCATTGTGCTGGGCGCTGCCCAGACACATTGAGAGCCAGTCCCTGCCCAGGGATAGAACCCCGGAGTCCTGGCTCCCCACCCCCACCCCCCGCTCTTATGAATTTGCTGTTCATACACTACAATTATAGATTAATCTGGTGTCTCTCCAAAACACTTCACAGTGTGTGAACATGGTGACCCATTCCCACACCACTGAAATGCAGCTGCCTCTGGGGTGAGGCGCAACAGCTATTTCACAGCCTCACAGCCAAGCCCCACAGGGTGCGTTAAGTCAGCACTGAAATTCAACCGCTGCTGAGGTGGGATGTGTTAGTTGGCTGTTGGCTCCGAAAAACACTCTCTGATACTTTCTTTCCCATTGAAGCTGTTATGATCCGCCTTGCAGACACCACGGGCCCCTGGTGTTCACATTTGTAGGCTCAGACTAGGGAAAGCTGCCAGGAGGTGAGATCTAAGAGCGGCTCTCACCTACCCCCAGAGCTGGGAGAGCAGCTGGTTGTCTGGGCTGATCCCACCGCTAACACTCATCATGGAGGCAATGGGGTCAAGGCCGATAAAAATAGTCCCTCCTCATGTGTTTCTGCAGCCTCCCGCCCTGGGGAAAGGAGCCGAGAGAAACTTCCTGCCTCCCAACGGTTGAGAGACTTGCTGTTTAGGAGGCGATAAAGCCCAGTGGTTAGAAGGAGTGAGGGGGCAGGCAGGACTCACGGGAAGCCCACAAGGCTGCAGGAGAAGCAAAGCAGCCAGCATATGCCAGGCACTCGTAATTGCATCACTCCTCGGGCTTCCCCTTCTCGAGCGCATCAAACACCGGCTGCTTCTCTTTGCTTCCGGGGCCCTTCACAGCTGGTCCCCCACCCAGCTAGTCCTCCCTCATTCACCGCCCTGCCCAGGGGGGCAGCTTCCAGCGCCCGCTTGTGACGTTTCCAAACCAGCCTCTGCAGCTTTCGCCCCAGGAATCCTGACTCCCAGATCCACCCCCCAGCTCTAACCACTAGACCCCACTCCCCTCCTAGAGCTGGGATAGAACCCAGGAGTCCAGACTCCCACCCCCACACTAACCACTAGACCCCACTCTGCTCTGAGAGCTGAGAATGGAACCCAGGAGTCCTGGGTCCCAGTCTGCCCACCCCCCTACCCGCCGCCTCTCACCACTGGCTTTTCTTGACGTGTGAAAATCAGGCCTGGTGCCATTAAGAGCCAGGAAGTCTTTATCACAGTTCCTTTTCCTCCCCTGAGCCCCAGCCCCTGCCAGCCCAGCACACGGGCTCTTGGGTTACAAATACATGAGCGGGGATGTTTGTCTATCTGCCGTAGCCCACTGCTTCCCTGGTTCCTGTCCGCGGTGAAATCGGGCGGGGCTCCCAGGGGCTAACACAGCCCCAGGGCCAGGGTAAGTGCTCTGCTCCTGAGATCTCACACTCCCGGAAACTTGTGTGTGTGTGTTTTGGGACGGTGGTTCTTAGAGTCTCAAAGCCGCTTAAATGGAAACGGAAGGTGTTGCTCTTAGTTTAGTATCAGTTGCCCTGCCCCAGAGGTGGCTGCATCTTAGCGCTGGGTGAGCCATTCCCGTGGGGCATTATGTGTGACTGTTCCCTGGCTGCCCTGCGACAGAGGTGGCTGCATCTCAGCACCCAGTGAATCATCCCTGCGTGGTATTATGTGTGTCTCTTACCCAGCTGCTCCACCCCAGAGGTGGCTGCATCTTAGCACCAGATGAGCTGTCCCCACCTGGTGTTATGTGCAGCTGTTCCCCAGCTGCTCCACCCCAGAGGAGGCTGCATCTCAGTGCTGGGTGAGCTGTGCCCACGCAGCGTCTGTGTGCAGCTGGTAACTGGGTTATATGGTGTTTCGATGAAGAAGTAATTGAATTTTTAAATACAAGATCTTGTAGATTCTTATTATTTAACTATTATTAGTTATTATTTGCACTGTAGTAGTGCTGAGCCCCCAGCCTAGGCAAGCATTCCAGTGTGCTAGGCACTGCACAAACACGGGAATATCGCTGCCCCTCTGGGGAGTGGGAGCAGAATCCAGAGCTTTGTAGGTCAGTCACCTGAAGGAGGAGAAATTAGCACCATGGAGGCTGGGTATAGTCTCAGTGCAACTTGTTTGTTTGCTGTATGTGCACCAGTCCTGGACAGATGTGGTCATAAACAGCATCCAGGGAACTCCCTCTGTGGGGACTCTCAGCAGAAACCACCAAGGTCAGGTTCCCAGGGAGCAAATGACTCTCCACAGACTGAAGGATTGAGGCAGTGAGCATCCCGGAGAGAACTAAAGTGCAAAAACTAATGAAAAACAAATTTCTTCCAAAGCCTGAACAGTTGCTTGCACACTAAGGGCAAATTGTAACAGCGCCACCTGGAGGCTTCTGGCAGAACAAAGATAAGGTGCAGCTCATGTGCCAGAGAGACTGAATTCCCCCTGGGGTCTTTGCTGAGCCGTTCTGTACCCCATACTCATGGCCCCAGCTAATGCCCACCTCCCCTCTAGGGGGCGGAGGAGAGCTCAGTCCCTATGGCCCGTTCAGCCAGCGAGGGGCTGGTTAACGCCGTCTGGGGTGTCAATTTGTGCTTCAGACACGTTTGCTAGGAACAGGTCTGAGATGCTCACAGCTCACTCTACCCAGCCGCCTACCAGGGAAAAGCTCCTGCCCACTCCCCGATCTAACCATTAGATCCCACAACCCTCCCCAAGCCAAGAATAGAACCCAAGAGTCCTGACTCCCAGTCCCCCTTGCTCTAACCCATTGGACCCACACTCTCATCCCAAAGCCAGAGATAGAACCCAAAGTCCTGACTACCTGCTCTAACCACTAGACCAGGGAAAACCACTCCCCTCCCAGAGCCAGGGAGAGAACCCAGGAGTCCTGGCTCTCAGTCCCTGCCCCTGCTCTAATCTGTAGACCCCGTGTGATAAATATAAAGGGAAGGGTAACAACCTTTATATATGCAGTAACATAAAGTCCTTCCTGGCCAGAGGTACAGAATCACCTTACCTGTAAGGGGTTAATCAGTTCAATTAACCTAGTTGGCACCTGACCAGAAGGACCAATGGGGAAAGAAGATACTTTCAAATCTGGGGGGGGCGGGTGCAGAAAGTTTTGTTTGTGCTCTCTTTGTTTGTTCCCTCTCGGGACAGAGAGAAACCAAGCAGGTAAACCAGCTCCTAAAAAGATACCTGAAATGATACATCTCAACTTAGAGAAATTGTAAGTAAAGGCAAGGAAATGCATTAGATTATCTTTTGGTTTAGCTTGTGAATTTTCCCTATGCTAAGAGGTAGTTTTAGTCCTATTTTGGGGGGGGGGGTGCAGGGGTATCATAGAATCTCAGGGTTGGAAGGGACCTTAGCAGGTCATCTAGTCCAGCCCCCTGCTCAAAGCAGGACCAATCCCCAATTTTTTGCCCCAGATCCCCAAATGGCCCCCTCAAGGATTAAACTCATAACCCTGGGTTTAGCAGGCCAATGCTCAAACCACTGAGCTATCCCTCCCCCCCCCAACTTTGGGGTAACTTTGAAGCTGAGCCTAGAGGGGAATCCTCTGTGTTTTAAATCTTTTTATCACCCTGTAAAGTTACCTTCCATCCTGATTTGACAGAGGTGCTTCTTTTACTTTTTTCTTTATAATAAAGTTCTTCTTTTAAGAACCTGATTGATTTTAGTGTCCTAAAGATAAAGGGTCTGGTCTGTACTTATATAAAATGCAATTGGTTGGTATATTATTCTCCAGCCTCCCCAGGGAAGGAGGTGAAGGGGCTTGGGGGATATTTTGGGGAAATAGGGACTCCAAGTGGTCCTTTTCCTGAATCTTTGTCTAAATTACTTGGTGGTGGCAGCAATACCGTCCAAGGACAAGGAAACTTAGAGAAGTTTCTTGGGGAAGTTTTTAACCTAAGCTGGTATTTATAATCTTAGGGGGTCTTTCATGTGGGTCCCCACATCTGTGCCCCAGAGTTCAGAGTGGGGAGGGAACCCTGACACCCCGCTCCCCTCCCAAAGCTGGATAAAAAACCCAGGAGGTCTGCTTTCACCACTAGTCTTGGTGCAGCAAGCTCCAGACAGCAGACAATCGCTGGCCCCTCCCCCTTCTCTACGAGATCCTGTTCTTAGAATCGTTGTGTCCCATCAGATCTTCCAAGCCATGAACTCAGCATCTCTGGCCCCAGCGTGGGAGAGAGAGAAGGGCCCAGCTAGAGGAACTGTGTATTACAGTGGGACGCTGGGTGAGCCCATCATGAGCAGGCTGCGGGGGCTGTACCCTGCTCAGCAGCGACTCTGGGAAGGACCCAGGTGTCCTGGTGGAGCCAACTGTCCATGAGCAACCTGGGTGCTGCTCTGGCTAAGAGGGTGAGCATGACCATGGGCTGGAGACACAGGGGAATAGCTAGTAGGAGCTGGGATCCCCACTGGACATGACATTGGGGAGACTGCGCCCAGTTCTGGGGGGCTGCATGTCAAACAGTTTGGAAATGGGGGAGGTCTCAGAGAAGAGGAACGGGGACGATCCGAGGGCTGGAAAACCTGCCCGAGAGCCAAGCACTGAAAGAGCTCGATTTAGTGAGTTTAATCCGGAGAAGGCTCAGAGGGGACTAGATCCCTGTCTGTCAGCACCTCCCCAGTGCAGGGGGAGGTTTTGGGGAGCAGAGGGCTCATTAACCCAACAGACAGGGGCAGAGTGAGAGCCGACGGCTGGGGGATGGAGCTGGAGAAATCGAGACTGGGAATAAGGGGCACCACTCTAGCTCGACCATCAGAACTGGGCTGGAGGCCGGGATCCCTGGGGCGAGGTCTCCGTGCTGGGCAGACTAAGGGCACAATGGTCCCTTCTGGCATTAAGATGGGGAGATCAATGAACACAGCAGTAAGCGGCTGGGCTGGGAGCTTCTCAGGTCTCCCTGGGGAGGCAGGAAGCTGCGATGCTGAGTAAAGCTAAACACTGCTCGGTTGTTATTACTATTTCCCACGTGTGGTACGGTCACGTCTAATGGCCCAGCTGAGATCAGGGCCCCGTCGTGCTGGGTGCTGCCCAGACACAGGGAGAGACAGTCCCAGCCCCAGCTGAGATTGGGGCCCCGTTGTGCCAAGCGCTGCCCGGACACACAGTGAGAGACAGTCCCTGCCACATAATGTTTGCAGTCTAAGGAGACAAAAGTAAGTTTTTTATCCTCCTTGTACAGGTGGGGAAACTGAGGCATGGAGCACAGTGGCTTGCTCATGGTCCCATGCAGCCCTGTGGCAGCATTGTGTAGCCCGTAGGCCTGTCTCCTGTGAGATGCTGGCGTCAGCAGTTAGCATAAGGCTTGGGGGTCTATGAACTTTGGCACAGATAAATGGCTCCTACATTTTGGGGAGCATTTAATGGGGAGCTTTGTCCACGATGACTCCGGGAACATGAGCTAACGCCAGCGTGTGGATATTTTAGCCTGGGACCATCGGCAGCAGTCTGACCACCTGCCTATAGGAGAAGGGCCCCCGTCACTGGTAGGGGGAGGGGATACACATAAGGAAGAGGGGAGACACCCCTACGGAACAGGCATTAGGCAGGGTGGCGTCACCGTCACGTCGTGTACAAGTCGCATCCCAGGCTGCGGGCAGGAGGAGAGCGCGATGTAGCCCTTGGGGGGTGCTAGGGTGACGGCCGGGGTGACGAAGAGGAAGGTGATGGTGAGGAGGAAGATACTGGCTGACAGTCCGGGTTGCTGGCGCTTTTGTGACTTCACTAAATGTGCTAATAATTCCTCCGGTGCGAGTGTCCCAGCTGTGCCCATTGGGGCTCCCAGCTGAACCCCAGTGTCCGTAATCCTGGGCCTGACCTGAGGACACGAACCTGTCGAACCTCCGCGGGATCACTGGGAATTCTGAAGTGATCAATAGAATGAATGTGCGACTCCCACATCGGGCTCCAGGTGTGACTAGATCCGAGATCTCCTGCCCTAGCCCCCAGCCCGGCCTTGCTATGGAACTCACAGCCTTTCTGGGACATCCTTTTCATAGGAACCTTTCCCGGGCCCCAATCCGGTTCCCTTTTCTTGTAGGCCCTACGTCAACGTTCACCCTGGAGGAGATGGAAGCCCTGCTGCTGCTGGCTCTCTCCATCCTGACCAGTGAGTGGGGCTGGTTGCTCTGGGGTTGGGGCTGGGGCTGGGGCTGGGATGTAGTAACGGGGATGAACAGGGAGCCGGGAATGTGGGAGACACTGCCATGGCGACGGCTCCACCTGCCAATGCTTGAAATCCAGCAGGGGGCATCTGGAATGTCTGGCGTTCAGTTGCAACTTCTAGGGGGCGTTGTGCTGCAGGGAGTTGGGGGTGGGCTCTCCCCTGGCAGTCAGGGCTGGCCCCGATACCCCAGGGCAGCACCAGGGGGCGCTGTGCTGCAGGGAGTTGGGGGCGGGCTCTCCCCTGGCAGTCAGGGCTGGCCCTGATGCCCCAGGGTAGCACCAGGGGGCGCTATGCTGCAGGGAGCGGGGTGGGGGCTCTCCCCTGGCAGTCAGGGCTGGCCCCGATGCCCCAGGGCAGCACCAGGGGGCTCTGTGCGGTGGATAGCAGGGCGCTGCTTCCCCTCCAGGTGCCGGTTGCCAGGACTGGGGGGTGACCCTGCCCGCAGGCCCCCTGGCCGGATGGAGCGGCTCATGCGTGACGATCCCTTGCTCCTACACCTACCCTGAGGGGCAGCTCGTCAGAACCGTGACCTGGAGCCGGGACAAGGAGAGAATTGTGGGGCTCCCTGCAGCAGCGGGGCAGGGCTATGGCAAGGCCGAGCGCGCCCAGTTCCTGGGCGACCTGCAGCACAACTGCACCCTGCGCCTCAACCCGCTGGCGCTCGGAGACGGGGGCAGCTACTCCTTCGAGGTCCAGACCCAGAGCCAAAGCTGGAGAAGCTCCTGAGCCCTGTGCCTCATGGTGTCAGGTAATCCCCAGCTCCTCTTGAAGAAACATTTCACCAACAACCCAGCCTGGCCCTGGGCAGTGTTATGTGTGGCTGCTCCCCAGCTGTCCCGCCCCAGAGGCCATCGAGCCATCCCCAAGGGCGGTTGCTGTACACAGCTCATAACATTTCACTCAAATCAGATGACCACATTTTGCAGAGCTGTGAAGAAACAGTGGAGTCTGGTGGTTAGAGGAAGCCAAAACTGGAGTCAGGACTCCTGGGTTCTCTCCTAGCTCTGGGAAGAAAAACGGTTCTTCCAATCCCAAAGGAACAAGCCCCAGACCCAGGTCAATATACAAGTTAGATCTTACCCACAAATCACACTGTTGCCAATCCTGTAGAATCTAAAATCTAAAGGTTTATTCATAAAAAGAAAGAAATACAGATGAGAGCTAAAACTGGTTAAATGGAATCAATTACATACAGTAATGACAAAGTTCTAGGTTCAGGCTTGTAGCAGTTATGGAATAAGCTGCAGGCTCAAAACAAGTGTTTGGAGTACATCCACAGCTTGGATGGGTCATTCAGTCCATTGTTCAGCACTTCAGTTTGTAGCAAAATTCCTCCAGAGGCAGGGGTGAAAGTAACTTACAGGACTTACCCGTACGCCGGAGTCCTAGGTGGAGGTGTGGCCTCAACCGGAAGAGGCGGCTGGGAGTCCTGGGGCAAATTAAAGGGCCTGAGGCTCCAGCCACCGCAGAGCTCCGGGCATTTTAAAACCCCACCAGAGCCCAGCTGCTGGAGCCCCAGGCTCTGGTGGGGATTTAAAGGACCCGGGGCTCCCTGCAGTGGCTGGAGCCCTGGGCCCTTTAAACCACCGCCGGGGAAGCTGGTACGGCATACTGGCTCTTGCCGGTACGCCGGACCGGACCGGCTTACTTTCACCTCTGTCCAGAGATAAGAAGCAGGATTGAAGACAAAATGGAGTGGTTTCCAAGGCCTCTCATATTCTCTGCCATGTGGAAGGAAACCCCTTTGTTCTTACTGTGGAAAATCACAGCAGCAAGATGGAGTTTGGAGTCACATGGGCAAGTCACATGTCCATGCATGACTCAGTTTGCAGGCAGCAGCCATTGCTCACATGCTACCTTCAGTGTTCCCAGGAAGACTCCTCATATGTGGATTGGAGTCTCCCAAGGTCCACTGTCAATTAAGTGTTTCTTAATTGGGCACTTAATCTGCAAATTCCTTTCTCAAGAAGCTGACCAAATGCTTCACTAATGCTTAGAATCAAACACATTGAGCTACAAGTACATAGCCAATATTCATAATTTCAGCTACAAAAATGATACACCCATACAGACAGCATAATCATAATCAGCAAATTATAACCTTTTCGTAGACACCTCACTTGACCTCCTTTGTATAAGATTTGGTGCCACTATAGGACCTTGGTTGCAACAATGATCTACAGTTACTGTCCATGTCAATAATGTCACACCCCTCTAGCAGGCATTGGCTCTAAGCGAGTCCTAGGGCAGGGGTCTGGCTGGCACAGGGGGTGGGGAATGGGAAACGGGGCCTTTCCCCTCTAGTGGGCTCCAGCTCCCATTCGGCCACAGGGTGAGGGACTGGCTGGCTTGCGGGGGGGGGGGCAGGGGGGCATGGAGGCTGCCCCTCAATGGGGCGCTGCTTCTGATAGCCATCCTGCAGGAAAAAAAACTTCAGGACCAGACTCCAAAGAGAAACTGTAGAGCTTCAGTTCATTTGCAAATTTGACACCATCAGCTCAGGACTAAACAAAGACTATGAATGGCTAGCCAACTACAAAAGCAGTTTCTCCTCCCTTGGTGTTCACACCTCAACTGCTAGAAGAGGGCCTCACCCTCCCTGATTAAGTTTACCTCGTTATCTCTAGCCTGAATCTTCCCTGCACATTTATATCTGCCCCTGGACATTTCCACTGCTTGCATCCGAAGAAGTGGGTATTCACCCATGAAAGCTTATGCTTCAATACCTCTGTTAGTCTATAAGGTGCCACAGGACCCTTTGTCGCTTATATCAGATGGTTATAGCCCCTAAGGCTAGTATAGTACGGGGAGGGATAGCTCAGTGGTTTGAGCATTGGCCTGCTAAACCCAGGCTTGTGAGTTCAATCCTTGAGGGGGCCATTTAGGGATCTGGGGCAAAAAAAAAAAAAAAAAATCTGTCAGGGTCCTGCTACTTGGTCCTGCTAGTGAAGGCAGGGGACTGGACTCGATGACCTTTCAAGGTCATTCCAGTTCTAGGAGATTGGCATATCTCCGTTTATTTTTATTTTTTTTTATTTTATAGTTAAAGTAGAAGAAAAATGTGTCTTTTTGCTAAGAGTAGAATCAGATCTTCCCCCACTCTGTAATCAATTGCCCTGTTCACTGAACGAGGTGTGAATGAGGAAGGCATGGAAGGCAGCACCTCCAGACACTGCAACAGTTGGTGAGGGGATGGAAGCCAGATCCAAGGACAATACAACTTGCCAAGTGGGCTCAATAAAGAAGAGCGACATATTGACGGCCTTGGAGATTAGAAGCCAGCACCTTCTTTGGGAAACACCCAGAGAGAAGCAGCCCAAAGGACCAATGAACACAGACCTAGGTTTTGAATCTGAGATAGATTTGCATGAGAGGGAAGCTGCTATAAAAGTGAGGTGTCTGGCAGAAGACCCCGGGTCTCGTCTTGTCACCATCGTAGCATCGATCTGGATCAGCAGAAGCCCGGCTCCACCCCTCCCCCATCTAACTCACCTGGCCAGTGAAGTTAAGGGGAGCAACTAGTTGGTAACAACAACAAGACGGAGTGCGTGTGTGTGTGTGAGTGCATCGTGTGGCAAACTGCCGGCACTACTATGATGGGTCCTGCACTTTCTCTTCTTGTGGGGGGTTTTCAGGGTGCCATTTCTTGCCCCTGAACTGGGGTAACAGCTATCCTACTAGTATCCTAGGGAAGGGGAGTGGAGAGGGAGGGACCCAGGCCCGCCCTCTACTCCAGGTCCCAGCTCAGGGGCCCTATGATAGTAGGTGAACCACTTGTACCAGTGATTCTTTCCCCTGGGCTACTTCCCTCTCCTGACCTTCAGCTTGGGGGGCTTCCTGCCTTCCCTCTGCACAAGCCAGGTGTCCCTTTACCTAGGATCTTGGTCTTCTTAGCCGGCTGCAGCACTTCTCAAAACTCTCCTCCGCTTTCCTCCAAACTGCTCCTTGTTCCACCACCAATCCACTCTGCTTCACTCCTCCAAACTGCTCTCTGCTCCACCACCAAACCACTCTGATTCAGCTCCTCCAAACTACTCTCTGCTCCACCACCAAACCACTCTGCTCCAGCTCCTCCTCTGGCTGATTGAAGCAGGGGGATTTTATCAGGTGACTGGCTTCAGGTGCTCTAATTGGTTTCAGGTGCTTTTAATTAATCTACAGGGAATAAGGCTTCTCCTCATCCTAGATCACTCTCCTGCTGCCTTCTGGCCATGCTGTATCACAATGAGTTCACTGGCCAGGTGAGTTAGATGGGGGAGGGGTGGAGCCGGGCTTCTGCCGATCCAGATCGATGCTCCGATGGTGACAAGACGAGACCCGGGGTCTTCTGCAAGACACCTCACTTTTATATACTTTGAGTACAACAAAGCGTCTAGGGGTCCTTGAAGTATGGAGGGCCCAGGCAGTGGAGGGGGCCATCCTGCCCCCTCCGTGGCAACAGGGATATTTTCACAAGGGGAAAGGAATGGATGAATTCTCTCCTATGGGGACATCGCTGAGCGACACTGACCCAAAGCCCACACTTCCGGAAAGCACTAATGTGTGAGAACCGACCTCTTCAGTACTTTATGAAACAAGAGTAGAAATAAGAAGAGCAGCCACCAAACTGCATAAAACCCCATTAGAAAAAGTAACTAGACAAACTGACAGAAAACACAGCTCAGTGTTACAAATAAAAAACCAACACAGCACTTTTTTTTACTTTTTTTTTGAACCAGCATTTTCTCCCGGGGAGAGGTGCACCATGCCCGGACGTACTGCAAAACCAGGTTGATGCACGGAGTGGATGATGTTTAAAAAAATAGTGAACGGTACAGCGTTTAAGGGTAGAAGTTTCTGGTTATCAGGATATATGTACAGATTATCAAGCAGTGCAACGTTTGGTTTAAGATCGGGTGGCATGAGGAACACATAATCTGCAATATCCCCAATTGGGGTAAAAGGTTGACACTCAAAGTACAGGCACAGAGATATGAGGGTATGTTCTGGAGTATAATGAGTGGACACGATGAGGATGGATTGACCCTCAGGTGGTGAGATTTAACATTCAATAAGTTTATGGTTCCAGTTCATATGGTCCCACGGACAAAGGTCCCTTTCGATGTCACGCAGCTCTTGTCTCTTGATACTATCAGTGGCTGGTGACTCGCTCAATCTAACTAACCCTAGACTTGAACTTAGCTACAAAGAGGAGAAGTGATACTTATACCCTGCAACACCCCGCTGCCCTCTCGCTCCCAAGCGTTTGCATGTCACCAGGAGCACCTCGCTGCCACGCCCCACACACAGTTAACAAGACAGCGCCAATCACTGCCCCGGAGCGACTCCGATTCAGTCACTCACAGCGCAAACGCTCCACCCCGAATTTGCTCACACCCAGGGAATTCTCCCCGCCCGGTTCCTTCGGCTCATCTTGCTGGGCTCCCCAGGTGCCGCCAGACGCTGTTGATCCCCATAACTCCGCCCACTGACATATCATAGAATCATAGAATCTCAGAGTTGGAAGGGACCTCAGGAGGCCATCTAGTCCAAACCCCTGCTCAAAGCAGGACCAAACCCAACTAAATCATCCCAGCCAGGGCTTTGTCAAGCCTGACCTTAAAAACCTCTAAGGAAGGAGATTCCACCACCTCCCTAGGTAACCCATTCCAGTGCTTCACCACCCTACTAGTGAAAAAGTTTTTCCTAATATCCAACCTAAACCTCCCCCTCTGCAACTTGAGACCATTACTCCTTGTTCTGTCATCTTCTACCACTGAGAACAGTCTAGATCCATCCTCTTTGGAACCCCCCTTCAGATAGTTGAAAGCAGCTATCAAATCCCCCCTCATTTTTCTCTTCTGCAGGCTAAACAATCCCAGTTCCCTCAGCCTCTCCTCATAAGTCATGTGCTCCAGTCCCCTAATCATTTTTGTTGCCCTCCGCTGGACTCTTTCCAATTTATCCATATCCTTCTTATAGTGTGGGGCCCAAAACCGGACACAGTACTCCAAATGAGGCCTCACCAGTGCCGAATAGAGGGGAATAATCACGTCCCTCGATCTGCTGGAAATGCCCCTACTTATACAACCCAAAATGCCATTAGCCTTCTTGGCAACAAGGGCACACTGTTGACTCATATTCAGCTTTTCGTCCACCGTAACCCCTAGGTCCTTTTCTGCAGAACTGCTGCCCAGCCATTCGGTCCCTAGTCTGTAGCAGTGCATGGGATTCTTCTGTCCTAAGTGCAGGACTCTGCACTTGTCCTTGTTGAACCTCATCAGATTTCTTTTGGCCCAATCCTCTAATTTGTCTAGGTCCCTCTGTATCCTATCCCTACCCTCCAGCGTATCAACCACTCCTCCCAGTTTAGTGTCATCTGCAAACTTGCTAAGGGTGCAGTCCACACCATCCTCCAGATCGTTAATGAAGATATTGAACAAAACCGGCCCCAGCACCGACCCTTGGGGCACTCCACTTGATACCGGCTGCCAACTAGACATGGAACCATTGATCACTACCCGTTGAGCCCGACTATCTAGCCAGTTTTTTATCCACCTTACCGTCCATTCATCCAGCCCATACTTCTTTAACTTGCTGGCAAGAACACTGTGGGATACTGTATCAAAAGCTTTGCTAAAGTCAAGAAATAGCACATCCACTGCTTTCCCCTCATCCACAGAGCCAGTTATCTCATCATAGAAGGCAATTAGGTTAGTCATGCATGACTTGCCCTTGGTGAATCCATGCTCACTGTTCCTGATCATTTTCCCATAAACACCACCAAAAATTTGAAGCATCACTTGTTGGTCATTGGGGGTAACATACAAAGCATAGGGTGATGCTACTATTTTGGGGTTGTACAACACACAACATAGAGACTGCAATGTCTCCAAGAGGAGGAAGGAGTAAGCAAGGATCTATCACTCATACAGGGAGTACAGACAGTCACAGGTAATGTAAGTGGGCTGGAACAACCCTCACATGGCAGGATTCAGTTACATCATCGGGTGGATTCAGAGCGCAGGGGGATCAATTCCGCGCTACCCTCTCGCTCCCACTGCTTTTCATGTCACCAGGAGTTGCTCTGAGCCCTTCGAAGCTAAGTGCCAATCACTGTCCCGGAGTGACTCCGATTCAGTCACTCACAGCGGAACGCTCCACACCGAATTCTGTTCACATCCAGGGAATTCTCCCCGCCCCGTGCCTCTGACTCCTGTCCCTGCGCTCCCCGGCTGCCGCCGGACGCTGCTAATCCGCATAACCCCGCCCGCTGCCCCGCCCACTGCCATGTGACATCTTCCGTCACTGTTTACTACTCTCCGTGCAGCAGATGCTGCTTGTGCGCCGCGCTCTGCCCGAGCCCCGCTGCCCCGGCCCCGCCCTCGGAACCTGTCGCGCCCCGATCCGTCCCTGCCCTGAGCTCCCGCAGCTTCTGCCCCCAGCGCAGGGGCCGGGCCGCGGGAGCCGGGCTGTGGCCTGAGGGGAGTTTTCTGCGGGCGGGGGCGACGGAATTTCCCGTCCCTAAAAGTAGGGGGGGCACCAGCGCCCGCTGCACCTCCCCTGCGAGCCCCCACCCTTGCGCTTCCCCTTCCCCCAGGCCACGGCCTCGCGCCGCCCATGCCCCCTAATTCCCGTCCTCGCAACGCCCGTCCCCGCGGCCGGCTCTCATCTCCCCCCCCCACCCTCGTTCCGGCCTTGCCCCTCCCCTCTAGGCCCCGCCCCTTCTTCCAAGGCCCCGCACTCGCTCCGCCCCTTCTCCCGATTCTCTGCCCCTGTGCCGCCCCCTTTCCCCGATTCTCCAACCCCACATCGCCCCTTTGCCCTTGTGCTTCCCCTTCTTCCCGAAACCCTGATCGCACCAGCCCTTCCCCCGAGACGCCACCCCTTTTCCCCATTCCCCACCCTCACTCCGCCCCTTCCCCCAAATTGCCCCTCCCATCTAGGCCCCGCCCCCTCACCAACCCTTCCCCCAAAGGCCACGCCCCCCGCTTCGCCCCTTCCCCCAATCCCCCGCCTTCACTCCCACCCTTCCCCCAATCCCCGCTCCTGCATTGCCCCTTCCCTCTAGGCCCTGCAACTCTCCCGCCTCTTCCTCCAAAGCCCCACCCGCGCACCGCTCCTTTCCCCGAGGCCCCGCCCTCATGCTTCTGCTTCTACCCGAGCTCCCATCCTTGCACTGCCCCTTCAAGTCCCGTCCGCACACTGCCCCTTTCCCTGAGTCCCCATTGCCATGCTGCCCATTCCCCCCGAGTCCCTGCCCTGGCACTGCCCCTTCCCTCTAATTCCCATCCCCACACCGCCTTTTCCCCCAATCTGCCGCCCTACTCAACCCCTTCCCCCAATCCCAGCTCCCGCATTGCCCCTCCCCTGTAGGCCCCACCCCTGCACCGCCCCTTCCCTCTAATTCCCACCCCGGCACCACCCCTTTCCCTGAGGCCCTGCCCCCGCACCGCCCCTTCCCTCTAATTCCCACCCCTCCACCGCCCCTTTCCCCAATCCCCAGCCCTCTCCCCTCCTCTTCCCCTGAATCCCCGTCCCCTCACCACCCTGTCCCCCGAGGCTCCGCCCTTGTGCTTCCCCTTCTTCCTGAAACCCTGGCCCTGCACTGCTCCTTCCCCCAACGCCGCGCCTCAGCCCTTCCCCCAAGCTTCCACCCCTCCACCGCCCCTTTCCCCAATCCCCCGCCCTCATGCCCCCCGCATCCCCGTCCCCGCATCGCCCCTTCCCACTAATTCCCACCCCTCCACTGCCCCTTTCCCCAATCCCCAGCCCTCACACCTCCTCTTCCCCTGAATCCCTGTCCCCGCACCACCCTGTCCCCTGAGGCTCCGCCCTTGTGCTTCCCCTTCCTGAAACCCTGGCCCGGCCTGCACCACCCCTTTCCCCAAGGCCCCGCCTCAGCCCTTCCCCCGAGCTTCCAGCCCCGCACCTCCCCTTTTCCCCAATCCCCCACCCTCACTCCGCCCCTTCCCCCAATCCCCACTCCTGCATTGCCCATCCCCTCTAGACCCCGCCCCTGCCCCACCTCTTCCTCCAAGGCCCTGCCCTCGCACCGCCCCTTCTCCCCGAGCTTCCATCCCCTACACTGCCCCTTTCCCCGAAGCCCCATCCCCACGCCACCTCTTTCCCTGAGTCCCAGTCCCTGCAGCACCTCTTCCCCGAGGCCCCACCCTCGCACTTCCTCTTCTCCCCAAGACCCGGCCCCTGCACCAGCCCTTCTCGCGGTGGCCCTGCCCCCACGCCGCTTCTTCCTCCAAGGCCCCGCCCTCGCTGCTCCCCTTCACCCGAGGCCCCACCCTGCACCACCCAGCGACCCAGGAGCAGGACAGATCGTGGAGGTGGGAGGGCAGAAACGTCCTTAAGAAAAAGAATCCGGTCCCAGCCCCCTGTTCTGCCCCAGACTTCCCGGGTGCCCTCGGACACATCACTCCGTTTCTCTGGGCCTCAGTTCTCCCGTCCGGGAAATGGGACTGGTGGTGCTTCCCACCCTCGCACGGGCCTGGGTGGAGAACTACCCTGTGGGTTAGGAAGATGCTTGGATCCTGGGGTAATTGGGAAGGGGCGCAGGGGGAGCGTATTAGCAGCATCGTTTGGTAGATGGAGTCTGTTTGGAAACAAAATATTTCCCTGAAGTCATTCCCACACCTGTATCCAGCCATACCCGTGGGAAATATTTAACAGAGCAGCATAGTTTTTCTCCGTGTAGCCAGGCCCCGACCTGGCACCAGCCCCCAGTTCTGCCCCCTTCCTGCCACTGTGGCCTCATCTCAGCTCCTGACCCTGGCTGGGCACCCCTGGGCCCCTTCTAGCAGGAGGCTGTCCTGGAGGGTGCAGGAGGGTCTCTCCTTGCAGCCATGAGGGGGTGTCTGGTGGGTGCTGTCACGTCTGCCAGAGACCCCCAAGAAACCCACTAGCTTCCTCCGCATGTGGGGAAGAGCTCCTACTTTCTGACTTGGGCTGAGGGGTGGGGAGTTTCCGTGATGTCAGAACCCTAGGGGGAGGGGCTCAAATCATGACTCTGAAGTGGCAGGGCAACCTCCCCTCGCCCTGCCCCACAACCCCACTCAGATTCCACTAGGGGGCTGGGCTGGATCTCTAGGGAGGGAGACACATTAAAAAACAGCTGCCACTATGGAACCCAGGAGTCCTGGCTTCCAGTCCCCCTACTCTAACCTCTAGACCCCACTCCGCTCCCAGAGCCAGGGATAAAATCCAGGGGTCCTGGCTCCCAGCCCCCACCCCGCTTTGACCACTAGACCCCACTCCCCTCCCAGTGTAGTGCAGGGGTAACTGTGTCTGTGTCCCAGCTCTGCTAAGGGCCTTGTCTGATTTTGCTGGCACCCCCAACAACCTCCCCTCCCCATCACTCCCACAACTGCAGGCTGCTGGGATCATCTGTCCTGGGCTGGGAAACCCCCCACGGGCAGGGCTGGCTCTGACTTTTTTGCCCCCCCCCCCGCACCGGGGGGGGGGGGAGCGCGGCAGGCACGTGGCCCCGCTCCCCCGGCTGGGGCGGGGAGCGCGGCAGGGGAGGGGCCGAGCCCGGCCGCGGCGCCGCTCTCCCCGGCAGCTGGAGCGCCGTGGGGCGGGCGGCGAGCCAGGCCGCAGCGCTGCTCTCCCCGGTGGCCAGAGGGAGAAAAAAAAATAAAAAAACCCTGAGCACCGCCCCCCTCCAGGTGCCGCCCCAAACACGTGCTTGGTAGGCTGGTGCCTGGAGCTGGCCCTGCCCATGGGAGTCCACCCGCTTCCCCTTTCCCTCTCCCCCTCCCTGTGGTGCCCCTCACTCCTGACCCGCAGCCTCCTGCTAACTCAGCCCTGGGCTCACCCCCCCATTCCCTGGGCTCTGATGGTGCCATCACTCTCGACCTGAAGCCCCAGCTCTGCCAGTGCTCCTCTCTCCTGACCCAGAGCCCCCTGTTCGCCCAGCCCTGGCCCTGCCCCTACCCCTCCCAGCCTCGCGTTCCTGGCCGAGGCTGAGGAAAGGCGACAGCAGCCGGTTGTGCCAGGGCAGCTGCAGCACTCACCCAGCTGCCAGTAACTGGTGCCAGTGGCACAGTGTGGGGGCAGCGGCTTGTAACGTTAGCCCAGCAGAGCTGAGTCATAGAATCATAGAATCTCAGGGTTGGAAGGGACCTCAGGAGGTCATCTAGTCCAACCCCCTGCTCAAAGCAGGACCAACCCCAACTAGATCATCCCAGCCAGGGCTTTGTCAAGCCTGACCTTAAAAACCTCTAAGGAAGGAGATTCCACCACCTCCCTAGGTAACCCATTCCAGTGCTTCACCACCCTACTAGTGAAAAAGTTTTTCCTAATATCCAACCTAAACCTCCCCCTCTGCAACTTGAGACCATTACTCCTTGTTCTGTCATCTTCTACCACTGAGAACAGTCTAGATCCATCCTCTTTGGAACCCCCTTTTAGGGAGTTGAAAGCAGCTATCAAATCCCGCCTCACTCTTCTCTTCTGCAGGCTAAACAATCCCGGTTCCCTCAGCCTCTCCTCATAAGTCATGTGCTCCAGCCCCCTAATCATTTTTGTTGCCCTCCGTTGGACTCTTTCCAATTTATCCACATCCTTGTAGTGTGGGGCCCAAAACTGGACACAGTACTCCAAATGAGGCCTCACCAGTGCCGAATAGAGGGGAATAATCACGTCCCTCGATCTGCTAGAAATGCCCCTTCTTATACAGCCCAAAATGCCGTTAGCCTTCTTGGCAACAAGGGCACACTGTTGACTCATATTCAGCTTTTCGTCCACCGTAACCCCTAGGTCCTTTTCTGCAGAACTGCTGCCCAGCCAGTCGGTCCCTAGTCTGTAGCAGTGCATGGGATTCTTCCGTCCTAAGTGCAGGACTCTGCACTTGTCCTTGTTGAACCTCATCAGATTTCTTTTGGCCCAATCCTCTAATTTGTCTAGGTCCCTCTGTATCCTATCCCTACCCTCCAGTGTATCAACCACTCCTCCCAATTTAGTGTCATCTGCAAACTTGCTAAGGGTGCAGTCCACACCATCCTCCAGATCGTTGATGAAGATACTGAACAAAACCGGCCCCAGCACCGACCCTTGGGGCACTCCACTTGATACCGGCTGCCAACTAGACATGGAGCCATTGATCACTACCCGTTGAGCACGACCATCCAGCCAGTTTTCTATCCACCTTACTGTCCATTCATCCAGCCCATACTTCTTTAACTTGCTGGCAAGAATACTGTGGGAGACTGTATCAAAAGCTTTGCTAAAGTCAAGAAATAGCACATCCACTGCTTTCCCCTCATCCACAGAGCCAGTTATCTATCATCATAGAAGGCAATTAGGTTAGTCAGGCATGACTTGCCCTTGGTGAATCCATGCTCACTGTTCCTGATCACTTTCCCCTCCTTTAAGTGGTTCAGAATTGATTCCTTGAGGATCTGTTCCATGATTTTTCCAGGGACTGAGGTGAGACTGACTGGCCTGTAGTTCCCCGGATCTTCCTTCTTCCCTTTTTTAAAGATGGGCACTACATTAGCTTTTTTCCAGTCATCCGGGACCTCCCCCGATTGCCATGATTTGTCAAAGATAATGGCCAATGGCTCTGCAATCACATCGGCCAACTCCTTTAGCACCCTCGGATGCAGCGCATCCGGCCCCATGGACTTGTGCTTGTCCATCTTTTCTAAATAGTCCCGAACTACTTCTTTCTCCACAGAGGGCTGGTCACCTCCTCCCCATACCGTGCTGCGGAGTGCAGCCGCCTGGGAGCTGACCTTGTCTGTGAAGACAGAGGCAAAAAAAGCATTGAGTACACTAGTTTTCTCCACATCCTCTGTCACTAGGTTCCCTCCCTCATTCAGCAAGGGGCCCACACTTTCCTTGACTTTCTTCTTGTTGCTCACATACCTGAAGAAACCCTTCTTGTTACTCCTAACATCTCCGGCTAGCTGCAACTCCAAGTGTGATTTGGCCTTCCTAATTTCACTCCTGCATGCCTGAACAATATTTATATACTCCTCCCTGGTCATTTGTCCAATCTTCCACTTCTTGTAAGCTGCTTTTTTGTGTTTAAGACGAGCAAGGATTTCACTGTTAAGCCAAGCTGGTCGCCTGCCATATTTACTTTTCTTTCTACACATCGGGATGGTTTGTTCCTGCAACCTCAATAAGGATTCTTTAAAATACAGCCAGCTTTCCTCGACTCCTTTCCCCGTCATGTTATTCTCCCAGGGGACCTTGCCCATCAGTTCCCTGAGGGAGTCAAAGTCTGCTTTTCTGAAGTCCAGGCTCTGTATTCTACTGCTCTCCTTTCTTCCTTGTGTCAGGATCCTGAACTTGACCATCTCATGGTCACTGCCTCCCAGGTTCCCATCCACTATTGCTTCCTCTACTATTTCTTCCCTGTTTGTGAGCAGCAGGTCAAGAAGAGCTTTTCCCCTAGTTGGTTCCTCCAGCACTTGCACCAGGAAATTGTCCCCTACACTTTCCAAAAACTTCCTGGATTGTCTGTGGACCGCTGTATTGCTCTCCCAGCAGATGTCGGGGTGATTAAAGTCACCCATGAGAACCAGGGCCTGTGATCTAGTAACTTCTGTTAGTTGCTGGAAGAAAGCCTCGTCCACCTCATCCCCCTGGTCTGGTGGTCTGTAGCAGACTCCCACCACGACGTTACCCTTGTTGCTCACACTTCTAAATTTAATCCAGAGACTCTCAGGTTTTTCTGCAGTTTCATACTGGAGCTCTGAGCAGTCATACTGCTCTCTTACATACAACGCAACTCCCCCACCTTCTCTGCCCTGCCTATCCTTCCTGAACAGTTTATATCCATCCATGACAGTACTCCAATCATGTGAGTTATCCCACCAAGTCTCTGTTATTCCAATTACATCATAATTCCTTGACTGTGCCAGGACTTCCAGTTCTCCCTGCTTGTTCCCCAGGCTTCTTGCATTTGTGTATAGGCATTTAAGATAACTCACCGATCGTCCTGCTGTCCCAGTATGGGGCAGGAGCCCTCCCCTCTTGCACTCACCTACTTGTGCTTCCTCCCGGTATCCCACTTCCCCACTTACCTCGGGGCATTGGTCTCCTTCCCCCGGTGAACCTAGTTTAAAGCCCTCCTCACTAGGTTAGCCAGCCTGCTTCCAAAGATGCTCTTCCCTCTCTTCATCAGGTGGAGCCCATCTCTGCCTAGCACTCCTTCTTCTTGGAACACCATCCCATGGTCAGAGAATCCAAACTCTTCTCTTCGACACCATCTGCGTAGCCATTCGTTGACTTCCACGATTCGACGGTCTCGACCCCGGCCTTTTCCTGCCACAGGGAGAATGGACGAGAACACCACTTGCGCCTCAAACTCCTTTATCCTTCTTCCCAGAGCCACGTAGTCTGCAGTAATATGCTCAAGGTCATTCTTGGCAGTATCATTGGTGCCCACGTGGAGAAGCAGGAAGGGGTAGCGATCTGAGGGCTTGATGAGTCTCGGCAGTCTCTCCGTCACATCATGAATCCTAGCCCCTGGCAAGCAGCACACCTCTCAGTTTTCCCGGTCAGGGCGGCAGATAGATGACTCAGTCCCCCTAAGGCGAGAGTCCCCGACCACCACCACCACCACCACCCTCCTCCTCCTCTTGGGAGTGGTGGTCGTGGAACCCCCATCCCTAGGACTGTGCATCTCATGCCTTCCAATCAGTGCAGTCTCCTTCTGCTCTGTTCCCTCAGATGTATCATTCATTCTACTCTCTGCACTAGTACCTGTGGAGAGAACATGAAAACGGTTGCTCATCTGAATATGCCTTTCTGGTACATGGACTTGTCTCATACTCTTTCCTCTTCTGGAGGTCACATGCCGCCAATTATCCTCACTGGCCTTCTGTCCCCGCTGCGTAGCCTGCTCTGAATCCTCAGAACACTGTGCCCGCTGAAGCCTATCCTGACGTCTATCCAGGAACTCCTCATTTTCTTTTATGGAACGCAGGGTTGATACTCGTTTCTCCAGACCTTGAATCTTCTCCTCCAATATGGAGATCAGCTTGCACTTTGTACAGACAAAGTCGCTTCTATCCTGTGGAAGAAAGACAAACATGGCACATCCTGTGCAGGTCACGACAGCAGATCGCTCAGCATCCATAGTCCTTTCCTTCGAAGAGTTTCCTCACTCAGCTGGTTCGCAGCTGACTGACTGTCTTTTTAGAAGAGCCTGGAACAAAGCACTCCCAAATCACACTATTCAAACAGGAAATCAAACAATCAAGCACACGGTCAAACTGCCAATCTGTCCCCTCAACAGATACTCACTCCCCCGTCTGCAGCCCCCTGGTTGCTCTGCCTCTGCCTTTAATTTGGGTTAAAGGAGTTAGGAATGGCAAGGATAGCTTGCCCCCTTCGCACTCCCCTTCCAAACTCCCTCTCAAACTCCCCTGTTTGCAGCCCCTGGTCGCTTGCTCACTGCTTTATAAAGCCCTGGACTCCCTGATTAGCCCCGCCCCCTGATTAAGGCTTCTAGGTTTCAAGCCTGGTGTAGAAGCTCAGCTTCCAACTGTTAGCCACAGCACACGGTCCTTCATACAAACAAATGATCACACAGCAAGTACCGGGGGAGCCCAGGGCTGGGCTAACAGGGGGGCTGCAGGTCAGGAGTGAGGGGCACCTGCAGAACTGGGGGGCTGGGCACCGTAGGGAGGCGAAAGTGAAAGGGAAAGCGGGTGGATTCCCGAGCGGGGGGGATTTCCCAGCCCAGGACACATGATCCCAGCAGCCTGCGATGGCGTCAGGGCAGTGGCGGGCGCTGGCCGAGCAGTTCCGGGTGATCTGCCCCCCTGGGGAGGCCCCAGGTGAGACCCTGTCCCCAGCCCCTCCCCTTCTCCCTCCCCCCGTGGGGCCCTTTGGGGTTATCCCTGGGGAAGGGCGGGAGCAGCTGAGCTCCCAGGGGGGTCGGGCCCTGTCTCACCCCCTCCTCTCCCTCCAGGTGCGGGGTCCCCACTGCGAATGCAGGTGTCCTGCGGGCACTGGGTGAGCGTGGCCGGGCTGCGGGGCTGGGTGCAAGCGCTGCTGGACCAGGTAACCACCCGAGGGGGCCTGGGCGCTGGGGGAGGGGCACGGGGGGGCCGATCTTCAGGAGAGAGTTTGGGGGTGGTTGAGGGATTGATGGGGAGGCAGGTTGGGTGGGGGGTGCCGGGGAGGGGGCTTGGATACAGAGTGACAGGGGACGGGGTTCAGAGGGCTGGAGGGGAGAGGGGTTAGTTCTTGGGGTGATGGGGAAGGGGAGGGTTTAGGGGGTGCCAGGGGGATTGGATGCGGAGTGACAGGGGAAGGGAAGGGGTTTAGGGGGAGGGGTCAATTGGGGTGATGGGGAAAGGGAGGGGTTAGCGGGTGCCATGGGGATTGGATGAGGAGTGACGGGAAGGGGAGAGGTTTAGGGGGAGGGGTCAGTTGGGGTGATGGGGAAGGGGAGGAGTTAGCGGGTGCCAGGGGGATTGGATGCGGAGTGACAGGGGAAGGGAAGGGGTTTAGGGGGAGGGGTCAGTTGGGGTGATGGGGAAGGGGAGGGGTTAGGGGGTGCCATGGGGATTGGATGAGGAGTGACGGGAAGGGAAGGGGTTTAGGGGGAGGGGTCAGTTGGGGTGATGGGGAAGGGGAGGGGTTAGCGGGTGCCAGGGGGATTGGATGCGGAGTGACAGGGGAAGGGAAGGGGTTTAGGGGGAGGGGTCAGTTGGGGTGATGGGGAAGGGGAGGGGTTAGGGGGTGCCATGGGGATTGGATGAGGAGTGACGGGAAGGGGAGGGGTTTAGGGGGAGGGGTCAGTTGGGGTGATGGGGAAGGGGAGGGGTTTCAGGGGGTTCAAGCGGGATTGAATGCAGTGTGACAGGGGAAGGGGAGGGGAATTCAGGGGGTTCAAGGGGGAGGGCATTTGGGGAAGGGTGGGGGTGGGGTAGGTGGGTGACCAGGGGCCGCAGGGGGGAGCTGGTGGCTGATCCAGGTCCCCTCATTCCCGTCCAGGATGTCACCTCATTCCGCTGCCCCCGCTGCCCGGACACCCCTTGGCTCTGGCAGGAGCTGTGCAGACTCGGGCTCTTCTCAGATGAGGACCAGACTATGCTGGAGGCCCAAATCCTGGCGCAGGAGGGGGCCAGGGGCAGCTACCGCCAGGTGAGTCCTGGGGGAGGCGAGGGGGATCCCCCCCATGGGTGGGTCTCAGGAGCTAACGATGAATGGATGGATGAGTGTGTCTGGGGATGGACGGATGGATAGATGGATGCATGTGGGGTTGGATGGGTGTGTATGGAGGGGTATGTATGGGGATGAATGGATGGATAGACGGGTGCGTCTGTAGATAGATATATAGATAGAGGAGGTAGATGGGGATAGGTAGGTAGGTAGGTAGATAGATTCTATATTAAAACAAAACCTAAGGAAATTTCCAGCCAATAATGGCTACAATTGTTAAGTCCCCATTTATGGGGTTTCGGGGTGGGGAGGGTGCATCTCCATCAGGCTGGGCTGGGAGCCGAAGAACTGGAGCACTGAGAGCTCAGAGCCCAGGGAAATAGAGCACAGGGGACGATCACACCCTAGTGGCTAACTCCCCCCATGACTTCCCCCCAGTGCCCGCGCAGCCAGCACCTCATCCAGCGTCTGGACCTCGGTACTTTGCGCACCCCCTGCCTGCCCTGCTCCCAGCGGGCTGGGGGGCTGTACTGCTTCTGTTGGGGCTGCCGCATGGACTGGAAGGACCCTTCGCCCCAGGAAAAATCCTGCCCCAACCCCCAGTGCCCCCTACAGGCTGTGCTTTACGACGCCCCGGAGATCCACACCCCGGGATCGTCTGTTCATGGCTGCCCCTCACTGCGGGCCTGTCCCAAGTGCTACACCCTGGTGAACCACACTGGGGTAGGCTGCCCCCTGGTGGAGTGCCCGGAGTGCTGGACGGAGTTCTGCTACCGCTGCCTGAGGGAACATCTTGAGGAGGACGCTGACGAGACGGAGTGGGAGCATGACGAGTATGAAGGCCTGGATTACGATAATTACTACGAGGCCAACTGCAGTATCGCCGGGAGGCAGGAGCTGAAGGGGTCCCCCTAGCCCAAGGAAGACCCCGGACTCAACTCCCGCCGCAACCCCTGAGAACTCCCCTCCTCCTGCCCCAAGGCCAGATCCTGCCCCATCACCCTCAGCCCCTCTCCCAGGTTTGGGGACCCACAGGGGCCTGACCCCTCCTCCTTGCTCACAGGATGCCGGGGTCAGTGCACTGGGTCCTGGGCATGGAGGTGCAGGGAGGAGTAATGCCTCTGCCAGAGACAGGGGTGCAGGGGCCTGAGACGAAGGTGGGATTTTCCCTTGTAATGTTGTATGAGTCTTACTGTTGAGCCTATGTGAGTTTTACTGTTTTGCATGAATACTGCGTGTGCCTCAGTTTCCCTGTGTGCTGCACCAATACCTCAGTGGTGGGAATAGGGGTGTGTGACTTTGGCTGGGGCCAGTGAAGCTGTTCCAGCTGCCTGCATGTATGCTATAACTGGTGCTCTTCTTAACCTGAGACACAGGAGGGGGATGCAACCAGGTGACGAACAGGTGACTGTGAGACAAAGGTCACAAAGGAAGTGAGACAAAGGTGACTGCCCGGGAAGTGAGACAAAGAGAAGGAGGAGGAGCAATCGGGGTGTCTGAGCTCAGGTCACTGGAAGCTGGGCAGTCTGCTTGGGGGACTGGAAGAGGGGGCGTCCCGGCTATCTGGCCCAGGACTCCCCAAGATGGACTTGGCTGAAAGTCACTGATTTCTGTGCTAACAAGTTCTGTTCTACGCTGTGTTCCTGTCGACTAATACACCTGTTTTACTGGCTGGCTGAGAGTCACATAGAATCATAGAATCTCAGGGTTGGAAGGGACCTCAGGAGGTCATCTAGTCCAACCCCCTGCTCAAAGCAGGACCAAACCCAACTAAATCATTCCAGCCAGGGCTTTGTCAAGCCTGACCTTAAAAACCTCTAAGGAAGGAGATTCCACCACCTCCCTAGGTAACCCATTCCAGTGTTTCACCACCCTACTAGTGAAAAAGTTTTTCCTAATGTCCAACCAAAACCTCCCCCTCTGCAACTTGAGACCATTACTCCTTGTTCTGTCATCTTCTACCACTGAGAACAGTCTAGATCCATCCTCTTTGGAACCCCCTTTTAGGGAGTTGAAAGCAGCTATCAAATCCCCCCTCATTCTTCTCTTCTGCAGGCTAAACAATCCCAGTTCCCTCAGCCTCTCCTCATAAGTCATGTGCTCCAGCCCCCTAATCATTTTTGTTGCCCTCCGTTGGACTCTTTCCAATTTATCCACATCCTTCTTGTAGTGTGGGGCCCAAAACTGGACACAGTACTCCAAATGAGACCTCACCAGTGCCGAATAGAGGGGAATAATCTCGTCCCTCGATCTGCTGGAAATGCTCCTACTTATACAACTCAAAATACCATTAGCCTTCTTGGCAACAAGGATACACTGTTGACTCATATTCAGCTTTTCGTCCACCGTAACCCCTAGGTCCTTTTCTGCAGAACTGCTGCCCAGCCATTCGGTCCCTAGTCTGTAGCAGTGCATGGGATTCTTCCGTCCTAAGTGCAGGACTCTGCACTTGTCCTTGTTGAACCTCATCATATTTCTTTTGGCCCAATCCTCTAATTTGTCTAAATTGTCACGTCTGACTGCGGAGTTGGGGTGCAGGGCCCTCTGGCTCCCCAGGGGTCCCGCCTGGGCAAACTCGCCGTGGGAAGCGCACGGTGTGGACGGGGATGCTGAATGCTCCAAGGTCAGACCCAGGAAGGTCAAAGCTGTGGAAGCTTCTTGCCCTGGACACAGTGTAGCTCAGAGAAAGGAGGCTCCCCCAGAGTCCTGGCTGGCTTCGTAGGGAGCAGTTCCAGAGCATCGCCTGGTGACTCTGTGACAGGGCCATTGCCTCATGGGTATTGGGGTGCAGAGAAGCCTGACACCTCTCCCAGATACTGGAGTGCAGGGGGCATTCCCTCCTCTATAGCATATTGGGATGCAGTGGGCACTGCCGCTTCACCTGGCTGCTGGGGGACAGGAGTAGCGGGCCTGTCCCGAGTGCCACACTGGGCTAGGCTGCCCCATGGTGGAGTGCCCGGAATGGCTGGCCTGAGCCCCTCTCCCTTTCCCTCCCCCCCGCCGTGTGGCGCTGGCCTGAGCCCCTCTCCACCCCCCTCCCCAGCTGGGTGGAGCTGTCCGAAGCGTTCCCCGCCCCGCACCTGTGGATCTGGCCCGAGCCCCTCTCTCCTTCTGCTGTGTGGAGCTGGCCTGAGCCCCTCTCCACACACACTCCCACCATGTGGAGCTGTCCGAAGCGTTCCCTGCCCCCCCACCCCCCGTGGTCTGGCCAGAGCCCCCTCTCTGCCCCCCTCCCCCACCGCCATGTGGAACTGGCCGGAGCCCCTGTGTCCCCTGCGCCATGTGGAGCTGGCCTGAGCCACCGGATGTTTGGAGCTGTCCTGAGCCCCCCTCCCCACTTCCCCCCACCATGTGGAGCTGTCCTGAGCCCCTTTCCCCCACCGCCGTGTGGAGCTGGCCAGAGACCCACTCCTCCCTGACATGTAGAGCTGGCCCTCTCCCCCACCCCATGTGGAGCTGGCTTGAGCCCCTCTCCCCCCACCATGTGGAACTGGCCTGAGCCCCCTCCCCTCTTCTCCCTGCCATGTGGAGCAGGCCTGAGACTCTTTTCCCCCTGCCGTGTCGCTCTCCCCCCACCCCTGTGTGGAGCTGTCCCAAGCCCCTCTCCCCCCTGCCCCGTGTGTGGAGCTGTCCCGAGACCCTCTCCCGCCTCCCCCCCCCCCGCCCCGTGTGTGGAGCTGTCCCGAGCCCCTCTCCCCCCACCCACATGTGGAGCTGTCCCAAGCCCCTCTCCCCACCCCCCACGTGTGGAGCTGTCCCAAGCCCCTCTTCCCCCCACCCCCGTGTGTGGAGTTGTCCCGAGTCCCTCTCTCCCCCGGCCCTGTGTGTGGAGCTGTCTCGAGCCCCTCTCCCCAGATACCATGTGGAGCTGTCCCGAGCCCTCTCCCCCACTAGGGTTGCCAGGTGTCCAGTTATGACCCGAACACCCGGTCAAAAAGGGACCCTGGCGCCTCCGGTCAGCACCACCGCCCAGGACGTTAAAAGTCAGGTGCTACTTAGCTAAATCAGGCTAGTCCCTACCTGTCCTGGGGCACCGCGCTGTGCCCTGGAAACGGCCAGCAGGTTTGGCTCCTACGCGGGGGTGCGCTAAAGGGGGCACTCGTGCAAAGCTGGTAAACCCAGATTTTAACAAACCCTTCCTGGTGTTCACTGACGCCTCAGACACCAGGCTGCGTGCGGTGGTGATGCAACCTGATACTAAGGGGGAGAGAGACCCTGTGACAAAGTGGGGTTTTATTCATCTTGTTATGTTGCATGCTGTGTGTACCTTAGTTTCCCTGTGTACTGCACCAATACTTCGGTGGTGGGAATTGGGTGTGTGATTTTTGCTGAGGCACTCAGGGTAGGTAAGGCTGCCCAGCTGTTTGCACCTATGTAACCTGAGACCCAGGAGGGGGGTGTGACCAGGTGACACCTTTTGCCCAGGCAGTGAGACAAAGAGAAGGAGGAAGAGCAATACAGGGGTATCAGAGGTTGCATGGCTGGAAGCTGGCAATCTGCGTGGGGCGACTGGAAGAGGGGGAGTTCAGGGCATCTGGCCCAGGATTCCCAACATGGACTTAGCTGAAAGTGATTGATTTCTGTAATAGCAAGCTCTGTTCTACGCTGTGTTCCTGTCAACTAATAAACCTTCTGTTTTACCGGCTGGCTGAGAGTCACGTCTGACTGCAGAGTTGGGGTGCAGGGTCCTCTGGCTTCCCCAGGAGCCCCGCCTGTGGGCGCTCAGCCCCCCCCACCTCCCCGCGCGGGCCAGAGGGTACTAGCAGCACGTCTTCTCTCAGCTCTAAACAGCCTCCTGCTTCCGGGGCTTCCCTAGCTTTCTGCCAGGCCTCTGGCAGCGTCAGCTACTCCCTGCAGCCACTCTCCCCCTGCAGCTGCCTGCTGCCTTCTCTCTGAATCACCTCCTTCCACTCAGGTGGGCTCCTCTCCTACTCAGGGCTGGCTTAGCCTCAGGCTCTCCAGCCCATGGGCAGGCTGCCCTCGAACATAACAGACAAAACCATGGGACGGAAGAGGGACTTGGACACCCAATTCCCTGAGGCTGCTTTAGAAACATCAGCTAAAGGCTTCTAATTCGTCACCCTAATGTGGGCTGTAGCTGAGGGATGGTGCACTAGGCTGACAGAGATGCTCTCAACCACTCAATCTTCAGTGCATGTTAGACAAAGGGCAATTGTGACGGAATGGGACTGTTCTTAAGTTTCTATGCCTCAGTTTCCCCGATGCATGTGTTAAGTCTCTAGGTGGTGGGAAATGGGAGTAAGGAGTGATTGTTGCAGAGCTGGAAAGGGCCAGTGTGATGACAGAATGGCCGACACCCTGTCTCCTGGCAACTAATAGCCTATGCCCCTTCTCTGCAAAGGTGCGAGCTGAAGGTGTTAGAACAAAGTGATCAGGTGACCTCCTGGCCCGGGAAGGAGACAAAGGGAAAGGAGGGGCTGGAGAGAAGTCAGTTTGCAGCCAGCTGGGGACATGGAGGGTGGCACAGACAGAGTCTGGCCTCCCTGCCCCCCCCCCCCGGTTTGGAGCTGTGGGGTGGAACGCAGGGAGCCCCCAGGCTGGGGTCTAAGCTCCCTGGCCCCCGGAAAGGCCCGACTGAGGGGTCCTGTTTGTACTTACAAGCTCTGTTTGGACTGTGTTCCTGGCATCTCTAATAAACCTTCTGTTCTGCTGGCTGGCTGAGCGCTGAGCATCACATTGAATCCCAGGAAGAGGGGTGCAGGCGCGAACTCCCCCACACTCCGTGACAGCAATCTGCCCACAACTTCCCTCCTTTGTGCTAACTCGGGAGCTCCGGTCCTCCCTTTCCATCACTCATCCACTCTGGTCCCCACTTCCGCTACCAGCCAGTCCAGGCACAGAGGCTTTCCTTCTGCCATCATTTCCCTGAGCAGGGTGGTGGGGGAAACAGTCTCCACACTCCCAAGAGGGGCAGGACGAGGGGAGAACGACCTCCCCCTTAGCTTTTGCTGGAGGTGGAGTCTCTGGTGCGAAAGCAGGTGGTAGCTGCGGCTGAAGCGCTCCCCGCAGGGGTAGGGGCGCTCCCCGGTGTGGATGCGCTGGTGCTGGGTGAGCGCTGAGTTCTGTTTGAAGCTCTCGCCGCACTGGGCGCAGGGGAAGGGCCGCTCCCCCGTGTGCGTGCGTTGGTGTTTCACGAGGGTCAAGCGCAGGCTGAAGCGCTTCCCGCAGTCCCCGCAGGGGTAGGGCTTCTCCTGCGTGTGGACACGCTGGTGCGTGATCAGGTCCGAGTTGCGCCGGAAGCGCCTCCCACACTCGGCGCACGTGAAGGGCCTCTCGCCCGTGTGGATGCGCCGGTGCGCGATCAGTGTCGAGCGCTGGTTGAATGTTTTCCCACACTCGGGGCACTGGTGGGCTCTCTGGTGTGCCAGGAGCTCTGTGCTCTCCTTTAACTGGCTCCCAGGCTGGGCACATTGGCAATCTCTCTCCAGCAGGGGTGATCTCAGGGGCTGAGGGGGCTCTGAGCCAACCCCTTCTGCCGGCATACAAGGCTGCTCCCCGGTGTGGCGTCTCTGCTGGTCTGAGCTGGCGCTGCAGCTCTGCACCCAGACGTGGCGTGCGCTGGTGCCGGGTGAGCGCAGAGTTGTGGCTGCGGTTCCTGCAGAGGAAGGCTTGCTCCCCCGTCTGCGCGCACTGGTGCTGGGCCAGGTGCAGGCTCTGCGTGAAGCTCTCAGTGAAATCCCCGCACCAGTACGGCTTCTCGCCTGCATGCGTGAGGCAGTGTTTGGTGAGCACTGACCTCACAGTGTAGCACGCCCTGCCTCCCCCATGTCCATGTGCTGGTGTGTGGCCAGGTCCGACGTGCAGGCGAAGAGCTTCCCACACTCACCACACGGGTAGGGCTTCTGGCCAATGCAGCACTGGTGCTGGGTGAGCTCTGAGCTGGTGCCAAGGACGTGCCCACACTCGGTGCACGGGTGGGCTCTCTCCCCACCGGGAGTGCACTCATGCGGGGTGAGGTGGGAGCTCTGGGTGAAGCACTCTCCGCACGGGTAGGACCGCTTGCCTGTGTGGACGCGGCGGTGCTTGTTGAGGGTGGAGTGGATGCTGAAGCTCTTCCCACACAGGTAAGGCCGCTCCCCAGTGTGCGTGCGCCCGTGCGCGGCCAGGTCCGAGGTGCGGGTGAACCGCTCGCCGCACTCCCCGCATTGGAAGGGGTGCTCTCCTGTGTGTACCCGAAGGTGCTGGCTGAGCAATGAGTTCTGGCTGAAGCTCTCGCCACACTGGGCGCAGGGGAAGGGCCGCTCCCCCGTGTGCGTGCGCTGGTGTTTCACGAGGGTCAAGTGCAGGCTGAAGCGCTTCCCGCAGTCGCCACAGGGGTAGGGCTTCTCACCGGTGTGGACACGCTGGTGCTGGACGAGGTGGGAGTGCCGCGTGAGCTGCTTGCCGCACTCCCCACACTTGTGGGGCTTCTCCTCTGAGTGCCTCCTCTTGTGCGCCACGAGGTCCAAGCTCTGGCTGAATCTCCTCCCGCGGTCAGTGCACGTGTAGCTCCCGTGGTGCAGCGTGATGCTGACGTTGAGGCTCCCAGACTCCTTATCCCACGGAGCAGATTCAACCGGTCTCTTCCCTGGAGCATTTCTCTGCTGCCCCTCTGGCCCACACCGACTGCGACAGGCTTTTGCCCCAGCAGGACTCGAGGAAACATTCCCTCCCAATGGCCATCCATGTGATTCTGCACCAGCAGGACCTTCCTGCCAAGGATTTCCCTCTTTGCTTTTGGTCTTCATTGTGCCACCTGCCAAAGCTAAGAGGGAACCCAGGTTAGAGTCACTCTCTGCACAGAGGGGAAGGGGAGAGAGAGAGAGAGAGAGAGAGGAGTGTCAGAACCAAGCGCCAACTGCCCACATGCATGAGTCTGTCCACTGAGATTGGAGACCTCCCACGAGGGAGAGGCTGCAGCTTGGGAGCGGGGACATGGGAGAGAGAGTCAGGTGGGGGTGTCTCTTTTCCAGATACCACCTTCTGCCTCCATCCCAGTAACTTTGGACCCATTCCTCACCTGTGCAGGGGCCTCTTGGGATCTCCATTTCCTCAGAGCTCTGGGGCCCTGGGCTACTCAGCTCCTTCTTTTGTTCCATCTGGGAAATCACATCAGGAACTGGAAAACCTGCTCACAGGTGAGTAAATGAGAATGTGTTATGCCAGGGAGGGCTGCTCAAGTGTTAACACCCAGGCCTGGCAGCTAGGATGACTGGGCCCAGTTTCTCACTCGTTGTGGTGAGAACTTGCTGTGACTTGGCACGGCTTCCCCCAGCCCCCAAGGGCACCTGGCCACGCCCAGTCTCTCCTCGGCACTTTCATTGTCCAAAACACACAAGTTTGCTCTGCTCCCCCTTGCTCTGTTCCCCAAGCAGTTGTCCCTCTGTACCTGCCTGGCAGGCCTGCCGACAGCAATTCCAGGCCCCAGGGCCAGGGCCGTCCCTAGGGGGGCGTGGGGTCTGGGGCAGAAGTGACGAATCTGTCACTTCCAGGACTGACTGCGCTGGCCAATTATGCTGGCTCGCGGGGCCCCCCAAAGCAGGGCCCGGAGCGGTCGCATGCACCTAAGAGCCCTGTGGCACCCCAGGCTCCTGGGCTATTGCCCTTTGCCCACCCCCTACTCCCCCATCCGCAGGCCTGCTGCCAGGTTCCCATTGCCTCCCCTCCCCTCCCAGGACACTCAAGCAGTCCTGATGCTCCTGCTTCCTGGCACTGACTCCCTGGGCCTCACACTCTCCCTCTTCTCCATGCCCAAGTGCCCTTTTTTAAAGCCTAATCTGGATCAGCTGATGTGGCACAGGTGAGCTTGCCCTGCTCCCTTAAAGGGCCAGTGTCACCCTGTGACACTTACGTAAATCCACTTCTTAAAGTCTACATGAACATGCACCTGAAGATGGAGGATTATCCCTGATGTATTTCTGCTTTTTATCCCTGGGCGGAGATGTGGAAGGGGCAGTCCCTGACCCAGACTATGGGGCCAGCAGCAGCTGATCCCCCACAAACTAAAGAGCCCTGAATTTAAGTTGACCCAGCCAGCCCAGAGACTAAACAGCAGCTAATATCCAAAGGGGATGAAGCCACACCCAGCAAGCTGACGTTCCTGAAATTCTCCTGCATGATGTCCCTGTAGAGGTCCCTCTGCCGCTGGTCCAACAGGGCCCACTCTGCTGGGGTGAAATACACGGCCACCTCCTCAAACACCACCAGCACCTGGAACATCAAGCGTCAGCTGCCCCTGGGACAGTGCCCCACCCACAGAGCGAGAACATACAGCAGAGGTATCGGCCCTGAGGTGCATGAGGGCAACTCTCCATGCCCTAGGTTCCTCGAAAGCGTTGTGTGTTGGGACGGTGTGAAGAGGGAGATGAGACCAGGCGGGGAGGGAATGGAGAAAGATAGAGGCGCTGAGGGGCAGCTTGTGGGCATGGAGTGGCTGTGATGTGAGCATTTACAATAACCCGAGTTGTAAGGGTTTGAGGATTCCCCGCCCTCTGTTCTGTCCTCAAGCCTCCTCCTGACCAGTCACACATCCCAGATTAGCTGTTTCTACATCTGCCTCCTCTGAACGGCTGCTACAATCTGGCTTGAGCCGCAAGTTCCTTATGTGGCTGATTCCTTAGGCAAACTTCCCTGTGTCGAATGCTTGCTGATTCCCACCCCCTGTGCATGCAGAGTGTGACCCCAGGTTCCCCAATGCCCCTCTCGATCACAGCTTCCCCCTAGAAGCTCAGCACAGCCAGCTGCCGACCATGACTCCTCCCACTCTACCCTTGGCTCTTCCTCCTCAAGTTTGTGTTGGCTGGCGAGGATATTATAGAGCAAATGTCCCATCTGCCCTTTCGTACCTGTACCTGGCTTTCCAGTCCCCGCAAAGTTCTCACCACAGCAAATCTCCTCACAATGTAGGAGGAGGGCACTGCTATCGTCCCCGACTGGAAAATGGGGAATCGAGGCACACGGCAATAACCCAAACCACCTTAAGAGAAGCTGGACACTTAGGCTACGTCTACACAAGAGACCTTACAGCAGCACAGCTGTACCACTGCAGCTGCGCCGCTGTAAGGTCTCTAAGCCGGCGGGAGAGAGAGCTCTCCCATTGGCATAATTAAACCACCCCCAAGGAGCTATGTCGGCAGGAGAGCGTCTCACTGTCCACACCGGCACTTCTGTCAGTGTAACTTATGTCAGTCAGAGGGTATTTTTTTCACACCCCTGGGCAACGTAAATTTTACCAACAAAAGTGCTGGTGTAGACATGGCCTCAGAGAGGAGATAATGGATAGAAATCCCAGCCAGGTTCCCTTCCGAGGGACAAGCAAGTGGAACCCACAGGTCAGCGTTTGTTGCACATCCTCCTCTTGCCTCCACAGCTGTAGTCTGTTACAACACAAGCTACAGGCACTACTTCTTTAGCTCAACCTGTAGATGCTCATGCTTTTAGCTCCAGGTCTCTGGTTCAATCCCTGATCCCAACCAAGATGGCAGCTTATTCCACAATTGCCCCACAGGGGAAATTTCTTCTCGCAACAGTATGCTCAGAGAGAGGAGGCATGTTCCCCCCAGAGTCCTGATTGGCTTCATATGGAGTAGTTCCAGAGCATTGTTCAGTGACTCTGTGACAACTGGTGGCAGTGGTGGGATAAACTACATCCCGTGGACAGAGCATCCTGCAGTAAGTGACTGGGGAGCAGTAAAACGAAGAGGGATTCACGAGAGACAAGCGGACTGAAGGCTCAGAGAGGTGCGGTTCCAGGAGGCGCCTACACTGAACCCCTAGAGAGAGTGGACCCCCGAGAAGGGCTGTGGCACTGAAGGGGTTCCTCCCAGGGATCCTGGGGAGCTGAGACAGCACAGCCCTGTGAGTCTGAGACAACTTGGGAACAGCAAAGAAATGGCCTATAAACATCTCCTTGAGAAGGACATTGTAGAGCTGTGCAGAGACATGGCTGTGCATTGGAAAGCTCATGAAGGCATAGCTGATTGCTCAGCTGGAAGAGGAGGATCGCTCTAACGAGCCGGTTCCTGATCAAGCTTGGGCCGTGAGAGAGGCTGGGAGCAGCTGGGTGTCCCCAAGACCCCTGTCCCCGACCAGCAGGGAGTCTCCATTGGGTTTCCCATTGGTGGATCTGAGACGGACAGAATTGGAGCTGAGATTGAAGGAGTCAGAGGACCATGAGAGACAGGGAAGGCATGAAGCAGAACAGCAGGAGAGACAGAGGCAGCAGGAACTGGCAATGGCTGAGCTGAGAGGCAGAGGGACCCGTCCAGGGGTGAGTGGGGATGGACCCTGGGGTGCCAATTCGGCAGGGAACCTCAGCACTAAATTGCTGCCCAGGTTAAGGAGCGGGGAGATATAGATGCCTGTCTCACGGCCTTTGGGAAGGCCGGCAATTGGAACCAGGCTGGCCCAGCGGAAAGGCTCCAGTGTCTAGCCCCCTTCCTGGGTCCCAAGGCCATTGAGCTGTTTAGCCAGATGGGCAGGGTGGCTGACTGGCTCCCATTCCCGGCCCCAGCATATACGGCTGCACGTACTCTTCTGGGCTCAGGCCCCTCGGATCCCCAGTGGGAGCGGCAGTCAATGGGGAGACATTCCTGGGGTGGCGAGACCCTGAGACAGAGATAACTGTTGTCAGGCCCCGGGTGGTGCAGCCTCACCAGACACTGAGAGGCTGTGTGAGCTGGGTGAAGGTCCCAGGAATGAAGCCCCTCGCCCTGCCTATGGCTCAGATCCCTGTGCAGACACAGGAGGGGTCGGGCTGGCTGGTAGTTGGGGTTCTCCAAGATATCGGCTAGGACCTCCTGTTGGGGAATGACTGTCTCTTTGGAACAGGATTCAGGCCCTGCTTCTGTAATGGCCGAGGATTTGAATTTGAATCCAGGGAATCAATCGGCCTGGCTGGCAGGGAGGAGGAGTTGTTCTGTCATCTGCCATCATTTAGAAACAATGGTCTCAAGTTCATAGAATCTCAGGGTTGGAAGGGACCTCAGGAGGCCATCTAGTCCAACCCCCTGCTCAAAGCAGGACCAACCCAACTAAATCATCCCAGCCAGGGCTTTGTCAAGCCTGACCTTAAAAGTTGCAGTGGGGGAGGTCTAGGTTGGATATTAGGAAAAACTAGGAGGGCGGTGAAGCACTGGAATGGGTTACCTGGGGAGGTGGTGGAATCTCCACCCTTAGAGATTTTTAAGGTCAGGCTTGACAAAGTCTTGGCTGGGATGATTTAGTTGGTGTTGGTTTTGCTTTGAGCAGGGGATTGGACTAGATGACCTCCTGAGGTCTCTTCCAACCCTAATATTCTATATTCTGTGTACAAATCCTTGGTCCTACCTTTCGACTTCAAGGAAGCACTGGTCACTTGCCAGCACCAGGTGGATCACTTACTGAGGGGGATGGAGCATTTTACCCTAGCGTACATTGATCATATTTGTGTCATTAGCCAGACCTGGGAGGACCATGTGTCCCCGGTGAAGAGGGGGCTGAATCGCCTCCAGGATGCAGGGCTGACTGTAAAAGCTGGCAAATGCAAGGTGGGGATGGCAGAGGTGTTGTACCTGGGCAACAAGGTGGGGAGTGGCTGCCTAAAGTCAGAGCTGATCAAGATGGAGGCAATCAGCGACTGGCCTGCTCCCCAGACTAATAAACAGGCCCAGGCTTTTATTGGGATGGCGAAGCACTACCGGAGGTTTGTGCCCCACTTTAGCTCTGTTGTCGGTTCCCATCATAGAGTTATGCAAGAAGGATAAGCCAGACAAGCTGGTCTGGACCGGGCAGTGCCAGAGGGCGCTCTGCACGCTGAAGGAGGATCTGGTCAAGGGCCCGGTGCTGGGAATCTCTCACTGTCAAACCAGGTCTCTCCCCCATATTTTCCAGCACCCCTTTCACATGGCCACTTCACACCTCGTGACAATGGCCAGGGCTAACTGTTCTCACCTGGGGCTGCTGCCACCCAGGCTCCTGGGGAACGAGCTGGAAATCCTCTGCCAGGGCCATGGCCTCCTGGCCGCTCTCCGGGCCACACTCCCGCACCCAGCTCTGCATTTCCTCGGGCAGGAGGCTCAGGAACTGCTCAAGAACCAGCAGCTCTAGTACCTGCTCCTTGGTGCGGGTCTCCGGCTGCAGCCAGTGATGGGAAAGTTCCCACAGGCGGCCGTAAACCTCCCGGGGCCCCTTGGCCTCCTGGTAGCAGAAGCGCCGGCGCTGCACCTCTGTGTCGTAGTGGTGCGGGATGGCTCCTTTCATCTTGGTGCCGTCTCCGGCCTCGCTGGCATCCCCCAGTTGCTGCCGCTCAGTCATCGTCTGAGGCAGCACCAGCCAACTTGGGAACTCCCCGGCCACCCAGCACTGCCCTGCTGCAGGGCCTTTCTCTGCTTGATCCACTTTGTCCCCTGGGTCAGGGCTGGCTTCATCCGGCCTCTCCACCTTCACGGTGCTTGGCACCTCCTGCCCTGGCACAGCTTGGGAGTGGAGCCCCGTGGTCACAGCTCCTCCCTGCTGGGTAGCCATCTCCAGCCTTGGGGGACTGGCCTTGGTACCAGCCTCCAGCCCGTGCTCCGGACGTGCCCCCTGTGTACCTAACTCCCCAGCCTGGGGCCAAGGGCTGGCTGTGTGCACTTCAGTCTCCAGGCCCTAGGGCAGCCCCTTTCCCAGCGCCTGCCCCTCTCGGGGGACGGGGAGAAGGTACAGGGTCGGGCACTGCAGAGACAAAGGCCCTGGGCTCTACCAGAGGGTTCTCCAGAGATGGAGGGGGGCACATCTACGGCGAGAGGAGCAAACAGATCAGAGAGAGGGACACCTACACCACTGGGAGGAGAAGGGGCTCCCCGCTCTATAGGGGCTGCCCCCCAGTGCCCCAGGAGGGGAAGGGCCCCCTGCTCTATAGGGGCTGCCCCCCCAGTGCCCCAGGAGGGGAAGGGGCCCCCCCACTCTATAGGGGCTGCCCCCCAGTGCCCCGGGAGGGGAAGGCCCTCTGCTCTATGGGGGCTGCCCCCCCCAGTGCCCCAGAAGGGGAAGGGGCTCCCTGCTCTATAGGGGCTGCCCCCCCAGTGCCCCAGGAGGGGAAGGGGCCCCCCACTGTATAGGGGCTGCCCCCCAGTGCCCCGGGAGGGGAAGAGCCCCCCGCTCTATAGGGGCTGCCCCCCCCAGTGCACAGGGAGGGAAGGGCCCCCCCACTCTATAGGGGCTGCCCCCCAGTGCCCCGGGAGGGGAAGAGCCCCCCACTCTATATGGGCTTCCCCCCAGTGCCCCGGGAGGGGAAGAGCCCCCCACTCTATACGGGCTTCCCCCCAGTGCCCCGGGAGGGGAAGGCCCTCTGCTCTATGGGGGCTGCCCCCCCCCAGTGCCCCAGAAGGGGAAGGGGCTCCCTGCTCTATAGGGGCTGCCCCCCAGTGCCCCAGGAGGGGAAGGGGCCCCCCGCTCTATAGGGGCTGCCCCCCCAGTGCCCCAGGAGGGGAAGGGGCCCCCCCACTGTATAGGGGCTGCCCCCCAGTGCCCCAGGAGGGGAAGGGCCCCCCCCGCTCTATAGGGGCTGCCCCCCCCAGTGCACAGGGAGGGAAGGGCCTCTGCTCTATAGGGGCTGCCCCCCCCAGTGCACAGGGAGGGAAGGGCCCCCCGCCCTATAGGGCTCCCCCTCGCTATAGGAGATGCTGGGCCCAGCCCGCCAGTCGCTGCCCGCTCCCAGCACAAAGCGAAGCCCCGACCGGTCCCACCCACCCGGTGCCACGGTCCTGTGGGGGATTTGGGAAGCGAGTCCCAGCGCCAGGCTCAGGCTCGGGCTCGGGCTCCTTCCCCGGCTGCTGCTGTGGGAAGTGCCATTGGCCGGGCAGCGAGTCCCTCAGGAGTGGACGATAGCGATTGGTCGGGCGGTTCAGACAGGCATGTGGCAGCTATTGGCCGGACGGCCTGTCCGTCAGCCTCTCCCCCGACAGCGCTAATTGCATTCCTCCCACAAGCCCCGCCCCACGCTTGGTTGAAGGCCCCGCCCATGGGTGGGGCATGTGGGCCTAAACCCGAGGGCATCCTAGGCAGTCCCCTCCCTTGTGCAGCGCAGGGGGGCTGGTAGCCGGGATCTGCTCTGAGCGGGGGAGTGGAGCGGGTCCTGGATGTGCGGCTGTGATTGGGAGTAAAAGGGGGGCTGGGGAGCCGGAGGGGCTGGGTAGAGAGCTGGGGGGATGGTTGTGGGGCAGGGAGCTGGAGGGGATGGGCAGGGAGCTGGCGGGATAGTTGTGGGGGGTGCAGGCTCTGGGACAGTGTTTGGGTTTTGGCTCGTGGGTGGGGGTGCAGGCTCTGGGAGGGCGGTTGGGAATGGGTGGGGGTGCAGGCTCTGGGAGGGCGGTTGGGAATGGGAGGGGGTGCAGGCTCTGGGAGGGAGTTTAAGGGCAGGAGAGGATGTGTGGGTAGGGGGTGGGGGTGCAGGCTCTGGGAAGGAGTTAGGGAATGGGAGGGGGCAGAGGGAGGTGGTGCAGGCTCTGGAAGGGAGTTTGGGGCCGAAGGGGGGGGGGTGCAGGCTCTAGGAGGGGTTGGGGGTGCAGCGCTTACCTGGGGCTCCTAGGCAGGGCTGGCCAGGAGCCTCCATGTGATGCTACTCCCAGGCACTGCCCCCTCCGCTTCCCATGGGCTGCAGGGGCAGGACACAGACCCACCCTGCCCAGGGGCTGCAGGGAGGAAGCCGCCCTGTGAGTGGGGGCTCCGGACTGTTTTAAATGCCCTGGGGCGTGGCCCGGGGCTGAGGGAGAGACCAGGCCTCAGACATTGCTGGAGCCCGGCCTGGGCCAGGAATATTCCTGGTGCCCAGGCACCATGGGCCCATAGAACTCACCGCCCATCTCACTAGGGAGTGTACACTCGGCAAAATAACCCCCAAGAACGGAAGGGGAAATATAATCTTTGAGATGGAATCTCCACTTATGGCTTGACACTGAGGTTGGGGAGAGTCCTTTCCATTCCACACAGCTGCTCCAGGAGTCGCTCGCATTTAGGATGCTGCAGCTTCTTGTGTTGGGCTCAGTCAACGCTCCTAAGCACTTGCTGACCTCAGTTTACCTGCCTGGTTTCAGGGCTCATGGGAGAGGGGGCCACCCTCTGATTCCCATTGGACACGTGCCAAGGGAGTGCTTCGGTTTTAGCTTTCATTTTCTTTGCCGCTTCCATTGGTATCCAGTAGATGGCGCTGGTGTATAACAGATTTCTTCAATCCTTTTCTTAGCGAAGGCATTTTAAGTTTGATTCATTTCAAGGGTTGTATTTCATTCCTTCCCCCTGCTATCAGTTGGGATCCTCCTTTTAAGTAATTTCTCTTAATATCCCAAAGTTCTACCCTGGTTGATATCGTTCAACATTTCTCTGTCCTTGGGCCAGACAATGCCTATCAGAGCCGTACCTTGGGTAGAGCGAATTGGGGTGACTGCTCTGGGCCCTGTCCTCATGGGAGGCGGGTGAACCCCTGCTTTGGGGAGGCAAGCCTGCTAGCCCTCCCCCCCCCCCCCCCCCCGAGCCCTGAAACCACCCTCCCACCCTGTTAAAGGAGAAGCCCTGGCCTGCCCGCCCCAGCCACATCGGGGTGAAAGATTATTCACAGTCTATTTGATTTACAAGGAACACCATGTTTAGTTTGTAATTTGGGGTGAAAACCTGTGGCTTGGATTTCTTGGGGGAACAGCTTGTCCAGGTTGACCTTCAATCTTACAGCCACATTTCTAGTTTAATTTGCAGCTTCCCCACCCATCTCTTCCTGAGCCACTCAGTGGACAATGGCCACTTTGCATAGGAAAGCAGGGTGTGACCCCTGCTTGGTAACTTGGAGTTATTTTAACTAGGCTGGGAGGGAAATAGAGGTTTATACATATGCAGGTTACGAGAGAGTCTTGCCTAGGTAACTAGCAATATTCTGAGGGCTGATCTGTACTAGAAATGTATGTTGGCATCGCTGCATCTCTTGCGGGGTGAAAAATCCACATCCCTGGGAGATGTCGCCATGCCAACCCAGCACTAGGTCAACGGAAGAATTATTCAGTCGACCCAGCTACTGCCTCTTGGGGAGGTGGATTAACAATGATAATGGAGAACTCCTCCCGTCAGTGTAGTGAGTGTCTACACTGCAGCAGCTGAAATGAAATCCAGAGAGAGCAGGAGACAGAAAAACAAGCAGCAGCAGACCACTGAATGCTGAAAGCGCAAATAGCTGCCCACCAATGAACCATGGAGGAGAGAGAGAGGCAATGCCAACAGGAGCTCAAGATATGGGACTAAAACCAGAAAATCCTCAAGCAGTAATCAGTCCTCCCCAAGGGCCACACGATGTGCTTCACACACCGCCAGTCGGATGGCGGGGGGAGGATACCTTCCTACTTTTGAAAGACTCTGCACATTGCATGAAATTCCAGAAGACAAGATGGTTCCCCCGCTAGTTGCAATGCTCTCAGGTAGAGCATTACATGTATTTGATGAAATGGAAATTGAACAGGCTTTGAAATATGCTGAATTTTAAAAGACCGTATTGCAAAAGTTTCAAATGACCCCTAAGGGATATAGGTTAAGATTCAGAAACCTCAGAATGTGGGATAAAGTGAGCCACAGAGAATAGGTATACAAGATGTGTGACTTGATGACAAAATGGGCAAAGGAGCAGAAAATTATGACCAATTATTCGATCTCTTTGCCTAGGAACATTTCCTGCACACGTGCTCTGAGGAGATCAGAGAAGCCGTTTGGGATAAATCCCTGGGTTCTGAACAGGAAGCAGTGGATCTAGCTATTTCCTATGTACAAGCCAGAGAGTCCAGTGAAAAAGAGAAGGGCAGAAACCCGGTGTAAAGAGGGGACCCTGTTTTACCCCTGGAAAAAGGAAGGGTGGTTTGGAGCCCAGGCTCCCCAGAAGAAATCCCTCCTGCTAATCACATTTGCAGACTCTCCTGAGACAGAGGACAGTCCAAGAAGGTGTTCCATATGGAACATGAGAGGGACAACTGCCATGGGCAAAGGGAATCCTAACCCACACGCTGTCCAGCCCAGGTTAATGCTGCTATTGTAAACCCAGGACACACCAAAGCATGGGAGAGGTTCCTGATGAACTGTGTACAGTGTGATCCATTGGAGGTTCCTACTGACTTTCTTAAGGTTGCCCAAGTGAATGACATAGGATGCCTGGGGTGGAGGGATGATGGTGCCCAGATCTTTCTACTCAGAGAGGGCATGGTCAGGTAGACGGACATGGCACCTGGGGGAAATGTGGAACTCCTGGCCCGGGAGAAATTTCAAACCACGCTGCCTTTGGCTAACACGCACCTGCAGGGGGAAGGGCTACAAGGCCTTCTGGAAATTGGTGCGTGGGGCTGCATTCCAGCAGGAGTGCTCACAGGTAACCACCTATTAGCTAAGGCTGGTAACATAGCAACCCCCAGCCATAAGGAACATTGCTCTATGATGCCCGGAGCGAATGGTGGAGGCAGAGAAAGGCGAAGGTGTCTCTCCAGGGCTAAAGCCAGAGGAGCCGTTCCCAGTGCAGGAGGCAGCTCAGAGCTGGCAGCCGACGGGGTGAATTAGAGGAATTTGCAGCAGAGCAGACCCAGCCCTGCAAAGCATAAGGGGAGTCATCTCCAGGGTTCTCCAGCTAGGGAAACGGGTGAAGGTTTGTTGAGGAGGAGGGAAGATTGTCCAGGGAGGCTCCCGCTGGGAAAAACAGGGCACTTGGGAAGCCTCACAAGCAGCTGGTGGTGTCTGTTACGGCTGCTAGGGAGCTCATGTTAGCCCCTGGCTGTCCTTTGGCAGGGCACCTGGGGATGCAGAGAAGTTATGGAAGGCTGAACAGGGATTTGTACTGGCCGGCTGTTCAGGAAGAGGTGGGAGATGAGCGCAAGCCTTGTGACTTTCCTCAGGAGTGGAAGAGGACTGTGGGGTCCCCCAACGCTCCCTTACAGCCCTCATCTGCCATCAAGGAAGCAGGATTTTGGGTGGAATGGGGAGCACGGGCTCTTTGCTTTGGCCAATCCAGAGGGGAAAAAACTCTAGTTTGGTGGTAGTGGATTATGGCACAGGCTCTCCAGCACCGGTTGCTCTAACACAAAGGCTGAGGCTGTGGTCAAAGCCCTTTCCATCACTATTTTCAGCCAAGTAGGTTTTCCTCTGAAGATTTTGTCAGCTCATGGCCTGGTGTGATGGGATGTTCACCCCAGCCCAGCCCTAAAGAGGTTGAGGTAAGTCAGATGGGTCACCGCTGTGAAGAGCCTGGGACTGATAAAGGCTAACTGATAATGAAGCCCAGCTGGGCAGGGGCAGACTCAGGGGGTATAAAGCCAGGAAGCTGGCAGCAGAAGGAGGCTGCAATCACTGTCTGAGCACAGGGAGGTGGGTAGGAGGAATCCCCCTGACACCCTAGCCCTGCAGGAAGGGGCCAGAGGAGTTGCAGGGAAGAAAGCAGAGTAGGGAGAAGCCCAGGGACAGATATGAGGGCTGAGATCATGTAGCCTTGGCTGATTATAGGGCATATGTGCTGGAACCTGGAGGTGGGCCAGGTTCCCCAATCCCCCCCTAGGAAAGTGGCACACACTTGGAATTGGCATGGATGATTGCCCGAGACAGCGTCCAGACAGTTTGTCTGGACTGGCTTTGGTACCCCAGAAGGGGAGAGCTATACAGTGACCTGGCCACATGGCCAAGTCACACAGAGAGAGCACCCTAAGTCCTGAAGAGAGAGAGGGCACTAGATTGGATGAGAGGGAGCGGATCCCCACACCCAGCCACAAGGGAATGCCAGGAATATAAGTAAACAAGAGAGAAAGCGACTGGGATGAAGTTCTACCCTATCTGTTGTTTGCCTATTGGTTCGTTCTCCAGGAATCTACAGGGTTCGCCCCCATTTTATCTCCTGTATGGGAGAAAGGGGAGGGATCTTGGCTCTCATTGGGGACTCTGGGGAGGGGGGAACCAGGGACTATGTACAAAGGTTCAGGATAGAGTTAAGGAACATCATGGAAGTGGTTCAAACTCACCTCACTGGTAGCCAGGCGCCGCAGCAGGCCTGGTACGAGCAGGATGCTTGTGAAGACTCCTCAGACAACGAGGCACAGAAGAATTCTGCTTTTATTACAGACATGGGACTTAATGAGTTTAAAAAGTTACTTTTTGGGTTAATTACTGAAGGGGCCACTTGTCAATCGACCATGTGTTAAGCAGATTACAAGACTTTGCAGGAGCGTGTATCACTGATCTAGCAACATCAGCAACCCCTGGTCACTTCACAAGAAACACTTGGGGACTGAATTTTCAAAACTCAGCAATGCAGGCCTTGTTGTAAAGGCATGTCAATGTAAAATAGGAACAGCAATGGCTCCTTATTTTGGACATTGGGAAGAAGGCGGCCAACGCTTTCCTGCTCCCTTGAAAGTGGAAGTTACTGTTAACTGGCCTGTGCCCTAGACCAAAAAGCAGGTCCAGCCTTTCATAGGCTTCGTTAACTGTTACTGACGATTTTGTGCACGGCTTGAGTGACATTGTGTTCACCAAGGCGGGCTTGTGCAAGCCAACAAACCAAAGTCGTGTAGACAAAGGCTCGTCGAGGATTTTGCTAAAGAAAGTCTTGTCTGAACCACCCGTTCTGGCCAGTCCAGATCTTGACAAAGCATTTGAACTCCATTCAGCTGAACCAGTCAGTGGTTTAAGTGCAGTATCAGTGCAAGCCGGGGCAAAGCAACAAAGCATCTCCTTGTATTCTTGAGCAAGAAACTGTTCAGGGGACATCAATTACTCTCTCACATAAACGAAAGAGATGTTATTTTATGGGAAATCAACCGATTCAGGCCCTATCTCTTAACACAAAATAACTAACCATTCTCTACTGGTGAGGTTAAAAAAACCAAAGGCACCAGCTCCAAACTGCTGGGTGGAGCACAACACCCCAAGCACATGCCATGGAAGTTGTGCACATTAAAGGGAGAGAAAATGTTGCAGCAGATGCCCTGTCCTGGAACAAGGGTTCTGAGCCACAACCTCCAGTTCAGCCATTTGGCTGATGCTTCTGGAGCACGGTAAGAGAAGGGAGGTGTGACCCTTAGGCCAGGTCTACACTGGGGGGAGGATCGACCTACGATATGCAACTTCAGCTACGTGAATAGCATAGCTGAAGTCAGCGTATCATAGGTCGACTTACCTGGCTGTGAGGATGGTGGCAAGTCAACCGCTGCCGCTCCCCCATCGACTCCGCTTCCGCCTCTCGGCAAGGTGGAGTTCCAGAGTTGACGGGGAGCATGTTCGGGGCTCGATTTATCGCATCTAGATGAAATGCGATAAATCGATCCCCAGTAGATCGATCATTACCTGCCGATCCAGCGGGTAGTGAAGACATATTCTAAGAGACCCTTTATTCCAACTGGTAAAGGATGCACAACACCCCATTGCCAGAATATTTAGCTAAACTATGTCCTGTAGGTATCAGATAAAAACTGGTGACACACTGGTCACAAGTATCTTTGTGTGGTGTATGGTACGTTGTGTAGAACAAGTTCCATATGTGTGAGTGCTGGAAATATGTTCTTAAAATCTGTTTTGGAGGCAATGGATACATAAGATGGCCTTAGACAAGAAATGTTTGGCCTGTCCACTGCAAACTAAGCAGGGCAACACCAGAGACAACGGCAATACATTTGCATCTAAGGTAGACAGAGCAATTGAGCCAACTGAGAAGCAAACTGACCAAGGAGTAGGGAGACAGCATGGTGTCTGCTTGCACAGCAGGGGAGAAAATCTTTATGTAGGGCCACGCATCAATGGAAAACATTTCAAAGGTTCACGGGACTATAAAAAGGGAGGGAAAGAGCCCCTCAGCTATCTACCACTTAGGGGACATAGGGACAGCACTCTCTGAGCTTGTGAATGGCAGATCCTCTAGGCCTGAAGGCCTGAAGGGCAGCAGGTGCTGGGAGCCAGAAAGTGTTTTAGGCAAAGATCGAGGTTGCTAGAATTAAGTTTTAGGCACTAGAAAGCATATTCTTTTTATTTTGTTTGTAATCCTTTTCTATCTCTTATTCCTGCCTAGGATCACTTCAATCTGTGTTCTTTATTAACCAACTTCTTGTTTTATTACAAAACCATCTCAGTACTGTGCATTCAAGGGTGAGACCTCAGCTGAGTTAACAAGCAGGTGCAGGCTCTGTCTCTTTGGAGGGAGCAAACTTTAGTTTCTGTGGGTGGCCAGTAAGAGGGACTGGACACTGCAGACACACCTCAGGGGGACTGGCGTACAAGGCAAGGTTTAGACTGGCAGAGTCTCAAGGCATTTGCTGGTGAGGCGGACAGACTGGGGTGGCAGGGAGCTGCCACGTACCTGAAGCTCCAGCAAAGCTCCCTCTTGCTGAGGTGGAGGAGTAACACAGGAGCTCACAGTTCTGGGTTCCCTGAGGAGAGCAGCACAAACCCATTCTCAGCCCTTCAGCACAAACCCGTTCTCTCCTCCCCCTGTAGTGAGGGTGGCTAGAGACGGGAAAGTGATGGGTTCCTCTGGCTGGAGAAGGATGAAGACTGCAGGGTCTGCACTGAGGGTACTGGGCACTGACAGGCAAGGAGGCAGCTGGCACCCCAAGCTCTATCTCCCAGGGAGGTGGATCCATTGGAACGAAGGTCAGGCTGGTGCCTGCCACGCTAAGGGACAGAGCCAGCCCTGTTCCACATGCCCTGTAGTGCTAGGAGCTGGGATTCACCTTTAACCCCTCCGCCTCATCACAGTGACAGGCCAAGAGAGTGGGGCTATGTGCTATGGGTCAGACGGTAACAAGAACTCAGCACCCAGCACTCACTCCCACTGAGAACACAGGCTGCTGCTGGGCCAATGGAGATACAGCGAAATAGTCTGTTCCAGAGCAACAGCTGCAGTCAGCAGACCCATGGGCTCTCTGTGCCCGGGCTCTGCACACACCGGGCCTGGAGGTCTGCGCATTGCTTTATTGAGACCAACCTGAGACGTGAAGGGGAAAGGAGAGGGCTTTGGGACACTGTATCAAAAAGCTAGTGGAGTAGGAAAGGCTCCCGGGAAAGTCCAGTGACGAGACGCCAGCTGCCCTGGCTCAGCACAGGCCCTGCTGGATCCAGCTCCCAACACCCCCAGGCAGCCGGCCCAGCGCCCCTCAGGTCCTGTCCAAGGCCTCCCTGCTGCAGGCGCTGCCACAAGTATGGGGCACGATGCTAGCGGCTCTGGGATCAGGTGGGAGGTCATCACCTTCTCCCTGGTGCTGCCGCCGCTGCTGCTGAACATCGGGTGGGCTCCTTGGCGGTGGGCCACGGCCAGCTGCTCGCCAGGCACTTGGGCTTCAGGAGAGCTGCGGGGAGAGAGAGTGAGAACAGGAGTGGCCAAGCCCATCCCATCAGCCGCCCCCGGGCACTGGGGTCAGGTAACGAGCGTGTCCCTGGTCATCACGCTCAGAGCCCTGCATCCACCAGTCACTGAGCGCGTCTCGGGGGGGAGACCAGCCCACGCTGCAGGGGTGTGCTGGCCACCAGCTCTTCCCTGCCCTCCAGCTGCCTGTGGCATTGCTCTGGAGCGTCTGCACCTGGACGCCGGCGCCAGCACAGAGAGGGCAGAGCAGGCACCCTGGCGGGGCTCTGAGCTCAGCTCGGAGCGGGGAGCAGCACTCGTCCCAGGGAAGGAAATACACACTGCTAGGGACGCAGGAAATGCCACTGACTCCCTGGCTCAGCGGGGCCCTGCACAGAGAGAGCAGAGAGGAGGGGGGCCTGGAACAACCCCCCAGACAGTCACTGCAACATCAGCAGCACGTGCCCCTGGGGAGGCAGGGCCAGACCCCCGTGCCCTCAGTTCCCACCCCACAGGCAGCCCCCAAGCCAGGGGAGAGCCCCGGTAGCTGGCAGCAGCTACAGGTGTCTGATCCCCTCCAGGCCCAGCCCCGATGCAAAGGGCTGAGCACCCACAGCTCGGATGATCCCACAGAGGGGCCGGAGTTCAGCATCTGACGATCCAGGCCAGAGCCCACTGCAGCCCTGCCCTGCAGGGAAACCTGCATCTCTACTGAGAGCCGGACAGGGCTGGGGCAGGAGTCCTGGGGGCTCTCTCTGGCTGGGCAACAGGAATGGTCCTGACTTGCCAGGAAATCCACCCAGGCTTCCCAGCACAGCTGGCACCTGCCAGCAGCAGGGCAAGCTGCCAGGAGCAAAGGGGGGGACGGGGCACAGAGTTGGCACAGACGCAGGGGACGGAGTGTGGAGGGGTGGGGAGGACACTCTCTGGGTACGACTCTGCAGGTTGGGCTCATTCTAGTCTCTTCCAGAGCTGAGCTCTGAGCCTGCCGTCCCCCAATTCTCCCTCACAAAGTGAGCCAGGCGCAGGTGCCATGGGGATGGGCATACGCAGCCACCAGGCAGAGGGGGACTCTGGAAGGGGAGGGACGAGATGAGCCAGACTCTGAGCATGGCGAGGAGGGGCAAGGAACGGACTCAGCTGTGACCGGCAGGAAGTCAATGTGGGGCAGAGACAGGGAACTTCCACACCGTGGTGCCCTCTGCCAGGCTGAACTCTGGTGGGTCCGTGCAGCACGACCCAAGGCAGCCGGGGAGGGCAGGGCACCAGGGCAGCTCTTCATCCGGCTGGACACTTACATGTGTCTGTCGGGTCATGGCCACGCCGGGGGTCTCGGCTGTACCCCAGGGGGGTTTGTTTGTTGTCGGCCTCCTCTCATTCAGGATGCGCGAGATGGTGTCCAAGGCCTCAGCCAGGCCCTGCAAGTGGGTGCCGCTCAGCCCGTACAGCGTGGAAGCTGCAGGACAAACACACTGCATGAGTCTTGCCCCGTGGCTGGGAACAGAGCTCAGTCCCATCAGCTCCTGGGATAACAGCTCAATACTGCTGCCTGCTGATGGGAACCAGCCCTTCTCCACCTAGCTCCTGGGATAACAGCCCGCTACTGCCGCCTGCTGACGGAAACCAGCACAGCACCCTCCCTAGCCACTGGCGGAACAGCTCGCTAACACTGCCTGCTGATGGAGTTATTCCATTAATGCATGCACTGGCACAGGGGGTGGGGTGTAGCTGAGGGGCTGGACACCGGCTCCTGCCCCAGTGACTGACAGCTCAGGGACCCAGAGCCTGGCCTTTGACATTGAGATGCGGGGTTCAATTCACCCATGGACACAGTGCCAGCATGGGCCAAATCCCCAGAGGTGCAGGCTCTTTCTTCCTCTGGCCCAGGAGCCCCTTGTGAGATCAAACCCGAGAGTGCAGCAATCAGACAAGGGCTGATGACAGAGCAGCCCCAGATGGCAGCATCTGACCCATGGGCTGAGCACACAGCCCCCCACAACCACAGTTCCCCCAGGGCCAGCGCCTACCTTGGGTGATTCTGAGCTCCTCCCGCGCAGCGTCCAGCTCGGCCCGCAGCACCGTGCAGCCCAGGCAGCGGGGCTGGGCCCCCGGGCAGGTTGCGCTGTCGTCCAGTGCTCTGTCTGCGCTGCCCTCTCCATCCCATGGGGAGTCCAAGGACGTCTCCAGGACGTCCCCGAGCAAGGGGCCGTCCAGCCCCGGGGAAGCATGGCCAGAGCTCCTGCGCTGGGGGCTGCAGGTCCAGTCACCCTTGGGGCCGGTGCGCTCCGTCCGCACTAGGCCAGCAGGTGTCTGCTGCTCACATGGGGCACAGGGAACAGACAGCTGTGTGACCCCATTCTGAGCCTCCGAGACGTTGCTGCCCCCTTGAATGGTGGCTCTGCCCTGTGGCACGCCATCTGGTCCCACATGCCCTCCTGGGCCAGCACTGCACAGCTCGGTCACCTTCCCCGCTGCTGGGCGTGGCACTGGGGCACCGTTCTTCTCTGCTTGCCGCATGTGCCCGGCGCTCTGCAGTGGCTCTAAGCCATTCTCCACTTGCTGCCCCTGCCTGGAGCCCGCTCTGTCGCACAGGGGCTGGGGAGCAGCTGCCTCGATCACCCCCAGGCTCAGTCTCCGCGCCAGCGGGGCGCACGGCGTGGCAGCTGGGAGAATAAATCACCAAGAGTTACTGCTCGACAGAGACAGGGCCCAGTCTGGGGCCAAGGGGCTGGGCATCGACGAGCTGGGTTCATCCTGGCTGTGCCCAGACTCCCTGGGACCTTGGGCCAGTCACAGAGGGTCACTGGCCTCAACTCTGTAACAGGGACGAGAGCATGGCCCTGCTTCACGGGAGGGTCAGGAACCCATAGCGAAGTTGCCCTGGGACGTTCTCCGCAGGTTAATGAGAGCGGTGCCAGGGAGTGCACTCCCTGATACCTCCTCACGCAGGGCACATGTACAGAGACCCTCCCCCACCTCCCTGGAGCTCTCCACAGTGCACTCAGCCCCACTGAGGGGATGGGGGTGATCAGTCAGGCACCTCACTGCCACTAACCCCCCCTACGCTGTGGGGTCGTCAGCCTCAGTACAGCGACACACACTGCCAGCTGTCCTGTGCTGCGGGCATGCGCAGCCGATGTGGGGGTGACTCCGGGTATCTCCTGCTAGTCCCCCCGGGGCCCACCCCAGATGAGCCCCCAGAAACCAGAGACCAGCCCTCCGCTGGAGCCCACCCAGGGCTTCAGAGACAGCCGGATCCAGCGCTGGGGAAAGGAGCCCTCACCCAACAAGCCGCCATTCCAGCCGTTCTCCTGCCCGCTGGCCCCCTGGGGCGCCCTCTGCCGCTCAGCCAGCAGGGCCCGCTGCGCCGCACCGACATCCCTGGCCCCTTCCTGGGCTGGCACCCGTGCCTGAAACAACCAGTGTCTCTGCTTAGTGCCCGCTGGTCCACGCACTGTCCCCAGCACCACACGGGCCCATGCCATGAAGCCACAGCAGTGCCAGGAGCCACAAAACGTCCCCTGCACCATGGACCAGGCACAGGGCGAGCAGCAATCCTGGTGCCATCACCCCCGACACCACTCTGCTCCACGTGCTCACCTGGGGCTGCAACCCGGGCTTCTGGGGAACAAGCTGGAAATCCTCTGCCAGGGCCACAGCCTCCTGGCCGCTCTCCGGGCCACGCTCCCGCACCCAGCTTTGCATTTCCTCAGGCAGGAGGCTCAGGAACTGCTCAAGAACCAGCAGCTCCAGCACCTGCTCCTTGGTGCGGGTCTCCGGCTGCAGCCAGCGATGGGAAAGTTCCCACAGGCGGCCGTAAACCTCCCGGGGCCCCTCGGCCTCCTGGTAGCAGAAGCCCCTGAAGCGCTGGCGCTGCGTCTCTGTGTCGTGGCGGCGCAGGACAGCTCCCTTCACCTTGGCACCGTCACCAGCCTCGCTGGCATCCAGGCTGGCGTGGATCTGTTGGGCTTCCCCGCCGAGGGGAGGGAGGAGTCGGGCTCCCCCCAGCCCTTTGGGCCCCTGGCAGGTGTCAGTCACTCGTCTGGAGGAGGCGAGATCGGTCTCATTCTCACCCCCTTCTCCATCTCCCCGTGAGGCCAGGGGGCCCGGCAGCCCTTCCCGAAACCGCTCGCCCCAAGGCTGCTGCCCGTTCAGCGGCTGCTGCGGCACCAGCCAGCGCAGGATCTCGTCTGCCGTCCAGTACTGCACGGCGGGGGGTGCTTTCCCTGCTCGCTCCGGGGCTACCGCGGGGGCAGGGCCGGCTGCCTCGGCCTCCTGCCCCTTGGCCTGTGCTCGCACCGCCTGCTCCAGCAGAGCGTGGAACTGGAGCCCAGCTCCCTCCCGCGCCACCGGCTCTGGATCCTGCAGCGGGGGGGTGGGCTGGGCCAGGGCCCCCACCATCTCCAGCTGCTTCTGGAAGAGCTTCTCCAGGAGCTGGGCCTGGAACTCCCGGTCCTCCCGCCGCATCTCCCGGTCATGCTGGATGAACTCGGCCAGGCTCTGCCTCTCCTCCGCCCTCCAGGCACCAGCGCGTCTCGTCCGCTTCAACTCCAGCTGGCTGCGACCGTGCTTCTGGCTGGGGCCCCGTGGCGTTTCCTGCGGCCCATCCTCCCGCGCCTTGCGCTTCTTGGCCCGGAGGTGCACGAGCCGGTCCAGCGCCGAGACCAGCTTCCGGGAGGCCGGTTGGGGCTCCACCGATGCCGATGGGGAAGGATCTGGGGAGAGTAAAAATCCAGATTGAGGGCCCATGGTGCACCTGGCCTGGCACGCAGCCCGCTGTACCAGTATGGGTCACCCTCATATATTGGCCAGGGAAACAAAAACCCCTCCATGCAACAGACTAGGATCCCCCGCAGGACCCCCGACCTCAAATACAGTGCAGGAGGGACTCCCAGCACCCAGCGACCCTTTGCAACAAGGGGGCTGTGGTGGGGTGGGTGCCCCACCCCCTTGCATGAGTGGGCTGCAGCAGGCCAGTGAGCCTGTGTAGAAGGGCAGCCAATGGGAGGAGGGCTTATTGGGAGCCAATCAGGGCCCAGATTGGAGACAGCCAATCAGGGCCAGGCTCAGCCCTATAAAAAGGCTGCCCAGGAGCAAAACAAGGAGTCCTTCCCAGACCTTTAGAAGGGAAGGTCTGTCTCCTACTCAGAAGACCAGCACCCAGGACAGCGCAGAGGCAGGGGAGCCTAGGAGAGCTCCAGCTGGTTACCTGCCAGTCAGTGAACCCTGACTGGAAGGGCCTGGAGACTGCAAAGGGGTCAGCGGGGAAGTGACCCAGGGAGAGCGAGCAGATGAGGGGAGAGAAGGAGGGCAGGGAGGCTGCCGCTAGAGGCTCCCTGGGTCGGGACCCAGAGTAGTGGGCGGGCCTGGGTCCCTTCCCCCTTATCGTGCACCTGGCTGCGAGAGGGGGCCATAACAGACTGCACCAGACCCCTGACAGAAGAGGATAGACTTTGGGGTGTGGTTGGCCACTGTGGCAGGGGCAAGCCAGAGGACTGCTATTAACACCGCCCCCCCCCCCCCCCCCCCCCCCCCGGAAGGGGGACAGCGTGGACTAGGGGCCACTGCCGGAGGGCAGTGTCCTGAAGGGGACGCCGCAAGCCAGGAGCAACGTAGGTCCAGACGCTGGCAAGGGAGCGGCGGATGGGATACCACCGGTGGAGGGTGCTCTGGGACTGCTGTGAGCTAATTCCCAGACCGACCGGCAGGGGGGCGCTGCGGTGGTGAGTCGTAACCCCGTCACAGGGGCTTACCGGGCTCGTGTGGCAGCTCATCTGCGGACGCCTCTTCCTCCTTCACCTGCACCCGGACAGCCTGCACCTCACCCAGCGGGTCCTGCACCTCAGGGAGCACATAGCCTGGCTCCTCACATCCCCAGCTCTCAGTGGCCTGGGTTCCCCAATGGTCAGAGGCTGGTGCCTCCCAGCTTTCCGGGGCTGCTGTGCCCTCCTGCCTGTCTGTGGCGCCAGGCCCCTCACCGCTCTCTGCCAGGAGGCTGGAGCGGGTGCTGACACAGCGCTGCATGATCTGGTCCATCTCCTCGTAGAAGGGGCAGCGCATGGGCGGCCTCCCGGCTGCGTTGTTCTCCTTGGCCTTGCGATAAGCCACCTTCAGAGCTTTCATCTTCTCCCGGCACTGGTCCCCGGTGCGGTAGATGCCGAGCTTGGACAGGCGCTGGGAGATGCCATCATAGACAACCCTGTTCCTGCCATGGGAGCCCAGATCGTGCACAGCAGCTGCCTCTGCCCAGTAGGAGATGAGCACCATGACATGGTCAGCCGGCCAGCTGGCCGCCCGCTCCGGGGGCCGGTCCCGACGCATCCTCAGCAGGTAGCACCACACAGAGCTGGCTGCTGTGGAAACAGCTTGCACCTGGCAGGGATAAGAGGGTTTGTGCTAGTAACATGGATACTGGGAGAACGAAGGACGGATTTGCTTGTAACGTACACCTTGAGGAGAAACGGACTATGTGCTGGTAAGGAACACGCTGGAGGCCGCAGAGTGGAGATACGCAAAGGAATGGTGCATGCCTGGGGGCGGAAGCGGGGGGATGGGAACGGGCGACACACGCATAAGTAAGGCGCACGCCCGGGGGTGGTGGCGGGGGACACGCAAGTAAGATGCACACCTGGGGGTGAGGGAGGGTACACACAAGTAAGGTGCATGCCCGGGGGCGGCACCGGAGGGAGGGGGGAGAGACGCAGTGAGGGCCAGCACTCGAAGGCCTAACAGCCCTGCTTGCTACCCACAAACCTGCCCTGATCCAGTCAAGGGGAGGCAAAACCTGTCACTCGAACCCTGAGTCAGCCCTGCCCTGCCTGCAAACCTGTGCTCAGCTGCACCATGTTAGCTGCAGCCCATGGCAAAGCAGGGGCTGGAATCAGCCTGCAGCTTCCTGGCCAGACATGCAACCTGCACTTGGGGAACCCGACCGGCCGCACGCCCTGCTGGGCCAGGCAGGACTGGAACTGTGGGACAAGTAGACAGCAGCCCAACTCAAGGGAAGGGAGCACTTCCCCTCCCCAACGCAGCATCCTCCTAGAGAAGGGAGGGAAACACTCAGGAGTCAGCACAGGATACTCAGGTCAAGGTTAGAACAGCTCAGCCAACATTTCCCACACTGCTTGTTCCCCACCATAGACACCCCCCCTTCTCCCAGCTCCCTGCCCTATAACCCACCTCCTCACCCACTACCCAGCTCCCTGCCTCAGATCCCTGCTCCTCTGACCCTTAACCCAGCTCCTTGCCCTATAGCCCGCCTTCTGGCCTGCTACCCCATAACCCAGCTCCCTGCCCCCGAATCCATAACCCAGCTTCCTGCCCTGTCCCACAGCTCCCTGCCCCCCTCTTCCCTTGCCCCAGCTCCTTGCCCCATAACCCACCCACTACCCCATAACCCAACTCCCTGCCCAAGACAGCCCCCCACCCAATCCACCCTCATACCCAGCTCCCTGCCCCCCAGCCAAGCCATGCCCTTCCCTGCCCATTCACCCCCGGACCCAGCTCCCTGCCCCAACCCCTTAGCCCAACTCCCTGCCCCCCGGCCAAGACAGGACTCTCCCAACTCCCTGCCCCACCCCTCATAACCCAGCTCCCTCTCCACCCCGGTGCCCAGCTCGCTGCCCACAGCGCAGACCGGCCCCGCCCGCGGATACCTGGGGGGCTCCAGGCGCTGACGTGAGGGGGGGCCCTCCGGGCGCAGGCCTCGACCCAAGGCAGCGAGAGGTACAGGCCCGGCTCTGCCTATTGGCTGCTGCTACGGGGAGGTGAGGGGGCGGGCAAATAGAAGTCCAGCCCTTCCGCGGTGTGACAGGAGAGTCTGTCCAATCGCTGCCCACAGTCGGCTCTCTGACAGGCCTCTTCACCAATCGCTGATCGGATGCACTCCGGTGACGAAAAAAGACCTCAACCTATCTCTGCCAGCTCCTGACTCGAGGTGTCAGCTAAAATTGACAGATGTCCAGCCCGCTCGTTGTTCCCGTCGACCCTGACTGGCCGCTCGATCAGCCAATCGGCGCTCCCTCTCTTTCATGACTGGTTAGCCAATAGTGGGGCGGTATCCTGGCATCAGCGGCCTTTGCGGAGAGCTTCCGGGGCAGGCGATGTGCCCCCGCCCACGCGGGGCTCTGGCAGCGGTAGGTGGGTCCTGTCCTGCTCCAGCTGAGCGCGCCGGGCGGGCGGCTCCGGGGCAGGGGCTCGCGCGGCCCTGCAGCCCCCCTCCCCCGCGAGCCGTTGGTCTGGTTTCGCCCCGCGAGTTCGGCCCCGCCCCCGAGCGGAGTAGGGCCGTTTGCTCCGCCCCGCCCCCTAGGCCGCGTCCGGCCCGCTCTGCCCGAGGCTGGGCCCGGGTCGGGACAGTGACCCCGGGCCAAGGCGGGAACTCCAGCCTCGTCCTGCCGTGCGGGCCGGGCGCCATGGCCCCGTGGGGCTGGGCTGGGGAGCCCGCCCCGGCCTGCTCAGTCCCTGCGCCCCCCCCCCCCCCCCCCCCCGCGAGCCCCGGTCTGCTCAGCGAGCCGCGGCCTGGAGCCAGTCCTGGCTGCGGGGCACTGGGCCCCGCGTGGGGTCCCGCTCGCTGCCGGGCGCCGCTCGCCTCACTTCCCGGCGGGCGCTCCGGGGCCTCGGCTCGCGTAGCCCGGCGCCACTTGGCTGCGAAAAGCCGCGCTCCTTTGTGTCGGGGCAGAGCGGGGACCTCGGGGGGAAAGCAACGGGGGCCATGGGCTGGGGCGAGAGAGACCCCACCGGGACCCGGAACACGGGCGCCTTAGGCGGTGCTGGGTTATGGATGAGGGATGGATCTGTCTGTCCTGGGGGGCAGGGAGCGGGGTTATGGATGGGGGATGGATCTGTCTGTCCTGGGGGGCAGGGAGCGGGGTTATGGATGGGGGATGGATCTGTCTGTCCTGGGGGGCAGGGAGCTGGGTTATGGATGAGGGATGGATCTGTCTGTCCTGGGGGGCAGGGAGCGGGGTTATGGATGGGGGATGGATCTGTCTGTCCTGCGGGGCAGGGAGCTGGGTTATGGATGGGGGATGGATCTGTCTGTCCTGGGGGGCAGGGAGCGGGGTTATGGATGGGGGATGGATCTGTCTGTCCTGCGGGGCAGGGAGCTGGGTTATGGATGGGGGATGGATCTGTCTGTCCTGCGGGGCAGGGAGCTGGGTTATGGATGAGGGATGGATCTGTCTGTCCTGGGGGGCAGGGAGCTGGGTTATGGATGAGGGATCTGTCTGTCCTGCGGGGCAGGGAGCTGGGTTATGGATGGGGGATGGATCTGTCTGTCCTGGGGGGCAGGGAGCTGGGTTATGGATGAGGGATGGATCTGTCTGTCCTGCGGGGCAGGGAGCTGGGTTATGGATGGGGGATGGATCTGTCTGTCCTGCGGGGCAGGGAGCTGGGTTATGGATGGGGGATGGATCTGTCTGTCCTGCGGGGCAGGGAGCTGGGTTATGGATGGGGGATGGATCTGTCTGTCCTGCGGGGCAGGGAGCTGGGTTATGGATGAGGGATCTGTCTGTCCTGCGGGGCAGGGAGCTGGGTTATGGATGGGGGATGGATCTGTCTGTCCTGGGGGGCAGGGAGCTGGGTTATGGATGAGGGATGGATCTGTCTGTCCTGCGGGGCAGGGAGCTGGGTTATGGATGGGGGATGGATCTGTCTGTCCTGCGGGGCAGGGAGCTGGGTTATGGATGGGGGATGGATCTGTCTGTCCTGCGGGGCAGGGAGCTGGGTTATGGATGGGGGATGGATCTGTCTGTCCTGCGGGGCAGGGAGCTGGGTTATGGATGAGGGATGGATCTGTCTGTCCTGGGGGGCAGGGAGCTGGGTTATGGATGGGGGATGGATCTGTCTGTCCTGGGGGGCAGGGAGCTGGGTTATGGATGAGGGATGGATCTGTCTGTCCTGGGGGGCAGGGAGCTGGGTTATGGATGAGGGATCTGTCTGTCCTGCGGGGCAGGGAGCTGGGTTATGGATGGGGGATGGATCTGTCTGTCCTGGGGGGCAGGGAGCTGGGTTATGGATGAGGGATGGATCTGTCTGTCCTGCGGGGCAGGGAGCTGGGTTATGGATGGGGGATGGATCTGTCTGTCCTGCGGGGCAGGGAGCTGGGTTATGGATGGGGGATGGATCTGTCTGTCCTGCGGGGCAGGGAGCTGGGTTATGGATGGGGGATGGATCTGTCTGTCCTGCGGGGCAGGGAGCTGGGTTATGGATGAGGGATCTGTCTGTCCTGCGGGGCAGGGAGCTGGGTTATGGATGGGGGATGGATCTGTCTGTCCTGGGGGGCAGGGAGCTGGGTTATGGATGAGGGATGGATCTGTCTGTCCTGCGGGGCAGGGAGCTGGGTTATGGATGGGGGATGGATCTGTCTGTCCTGCGGGGCAGGGAGCTGGGTTATGGATGGGGGATGGATCTGTCTGTCCTGCGGGGCAGGGAGCTGGGTTATGGATGGGGGATGGATCTGTCTGTCCTGCGGGGCAGGGAGCTGGGTTATGGATGGGGGATGGATCTGTCTGTCCTGCGGGGCAGGGAGCTGGGTTATGGATGGGGGATGGATCTGTCTGTCCTGCGGGGCAGGGAGCTGGGTTATGGATGGGGGATGGATCTGTCTGTCCTGCGGGGCAGGGAGCTGGGTTATGGATGAGGGATGGATCTGTCTGTCCTGCGGGGCAGGGAGCTGGGTTATGGATGGGGGATGGATCTGTCTGTCCTGCGGGGCAGGGAGCTGGGTTATGGATGGGGGATGGATCTGTCTGTCCTGCGGGGCAGGGAGCTGAGTTATGGATGAGGGATGGATCTGTCTGTCCTGCGGGGCAGGGAGCTGGGTTATGGATGGGGGATGGATCTGTCTGTCCTGCAGGGCAGGGAGCTGAGTTATGGATGGGGGATGGATCTGTCTGTCCTGCGGGGCAGGGAGCTGGGTTATGGATGGGGGATGGATCTGTCTGTCCTGCGGGGCAGGGAGCTGAGTTATGGATGGGGGATGGATCTGTCTGTCCTGGGGGGCAGGGAGCTGAGTTATGGATGAGGGATCTGTCTGTCCTGCGGGGCAGGGAGCTGGGTTATGGATGGGGGATGGATCTGTCTGTCCTGCGGGGCAGGGAGCTGAGTTATGGATGAGGGATGGATCTGTCTGTCCTGCGGGGCAGGGAGCTGGGTTATGGATGAGGGATGGATCTGTCTGTCCTGGGGGGCAGGGAGCTGGGTTATGGATGGGGGATGGATCTGTCTGTCCTGGGGGGCAGGGAGCTGGGTTATGGATGAGGGATGGATCTGTCTGTCCTGGGGGGCAGGGAGCTGGGTTATGGATGAGGGATGGATCTGTCTGTCCTGGGGGGCAGGGAGCTGGGTTATGGATGAGGGATGGATCTGTCTGTCCTGGGGGGCAGGGAGCTGGGTTATGGAGGGACAGAGCAGGGAGTTAGGCACTGCACCAAGCTCACCGACCCACCAACCTTGGCTCCTTGCTCCATGGCACTTGGCCCCGTACAAGCTGTCCCCTTACCCACTCGTCCTGACTGACACATTGGGGCCCGCGTGGCTGCACCCTGCTGCACCTAAGGGGGCTGGCCTGGCCTTGGTGAGCAGAGCCTGCAGGGGGCAGCAGCTGCACTGATCATCTCTCTTGCTCTGTACAGGACACTCATTCCTGCCACTCTCCTTGCCCTGCCCGTGTCCACAGCACTGGTACTGATGGTAGTGTCTCTGGGACCGATACCACTCTGCGGATCTGGAATCATCAGCCCTGTGCCAGGGACCCCCTGTGTCTGGTGTTCCCTAGCCTTGGTCCGTGAGGACCGTGGCGCCAGCCTGTGTGGTTTGTGACACCTGGAGTAGGGGCAAAGAGCACAGGTCTGTGGCCTGGCTTTGCTGGGTCGTGGTGTGTCGTGTTGTGAGGTCCCCGCGTCGGACTGGGCTGGTGCTGGGCACTCTCCACCGGTCCTGTCCCCTCCTGCTGCGATGCGCCGGGACAAGCCTCAGGAACGGGCAGCCAGCTGGCCGGCAGATCACATCAAGGTGCTAATTGCCTTGTGGGCGGAGGCGGCCGCCTCACATGACCTGAGCTCGCGCGGCAGGAACAGGGTTGTCTACGATGGCATCTCCCAGCGCCTGGCTGAGCTCGGCATCTACCGCACCGGGGACCAGTGCCGGGAGAAGATGAAAGGCCTCAAGGTGACATATCGCAAGGCCAAGGAGAACAATGCAGCCGGGAGGCCGCCCATGCGTTGCCCATTCTACGAGGAGATGGACCAGATCATGCAGCGTTCTGACAGCACCCGCTCCAGCCTCCTGGCAGAGAGTGGCGAGGGGCCTGGCGCCGCAGACAGGCAGGAGGGCTCAGCTGCCCCAGAGAGCTGGGGGGCACCATCCTTCGAGCCGTGGGATTCCCAGGCCACTGCTGCCTTTGAGCACTGGGAGTCCCAGGCCTCGGCCTCTGACCATTGGGGGTCCCAGGCTGCAGCCTCAGAGAGCCAAGGGGCTGAGGAGCTGGGCTACATGCTACCTGAGGCGCAGGCCCTGCTGGGCGAGGTGCAGACCGTGCAGGTGAAGGAGGAGGAGGCGTCCGCGGACGAATTGCTGCCTGAGCCTGGTAAGCCCCTGTTGTTGGCAAGGGGTTCCTGGGAGGTGCCGCACCAGGGGCCCGGCCCAGCCCTACCCACTGGCACTGACTCCTGGAGTCCCAGCCATGCCAGAATCTCGCCATCCTGGCAAGCAACAGTTCTGTGTCAGGGCCTCGTGGCTGAAAGCATGGCCCAAGGTAGGGACATAGCTGGGGCTGGGGATGGGGCATGATGGCTGGCATGCTGGCCACATGTCCTTGGGATCCACGCCTGCAGGCAGGCTGAGACCAGGGCTCCATGGGGCCATAAACTGCCCCTGTTGTGGGCTGGTGCAGCTGAGCCCTGTTCCCCTGAAGGTGCCTAGCCCAGGGGACTCCATACTGGGGGGGTAACCTCACTGCCATCGCCTGGCCTGGTTCTCTTGGGGGCTGTCCACAGGGGCCCTCCCACAGAGCACTGGGGCCATGTCCTCTTCCGGGGTGGACCCAGTCCCGTGCTGCCGGGAGGCTGGGAGAGGGAGCCCCAGGCCATCTGAAGAGAAATCCTGGGGGAGGGGGGAAAACTGTTACGTTAATTTGAATGGAGCTGCAGGTGGGTCGCAGGTGGCCGAGCTGGGCGGGAGGATCAGCCACCACAGCTGTTCTCCAGCCTCTGGCTCACCACACCCCTGGTGTGGGACATCACCTGGCTGGTGGTGTCCTCCTTCCCCGTCCTTCACAGGCTGACAGAGCTGGCTGGGCCATCTCGGCCTGTCAGGCTTCCACTGCAGCACGATTGGGGTCAAAGTGGAGGGAGGTGGGGGATGGGAAGGGACACACAAGGAAGGGAATGATGGAGCAGGGTCTCATGTATTGGTGCTGGCCAGGAATTCCCAGGAGCATTCTGTGGTCTGGGTGTCTCCCAGGACCCTGAGGTTTGTTAGAGGGCTTTCCCTTCACCCTCTCCTCCGGTTCTTGCCATGCAGACAGAAATCAGAAGTCTGAAGTGCCGACAATACGATGTTTATTGGGTTAGTTCCAAATAAGCATATCCCTAGCTCTACACACCTGCCAAGTCTGTTTCCCTGTGTTCTGTTCCCAGCTCTGACACTGCAGAGCCTTGCCTGTGTTCCCTTCCCCCTTCCCATTCCCCACCTCCTCCTCCTTAGCCGGCCCAAATATACCTGCAATGCAGCTCACAGTCCCACCCCTTACAACTTAGGCTCATGTTCCATTTTGGGTCTGGGCTCTTCATCCCTCCCGTTTTGTACCCATGGGAGGGGTAAGAAGTGAGGTTGTGCTCTGGTCAGGGATGGGCATTTCTTTGGTCTTTTAGCGCTTTATATCCCTCCCACCCCTGCAAGCCCCTTTTCCCCTCCCATCTGGTTGCTTGACTTTGCCTCAACCCTATTTCAAGGCAATCTTAAAGTGTGCTCTGGAGTAACACTTTAACTGCTCTTATCTGTTTCCATTGTACTAACAAATCCTGCTGACTAGGCAGAAGCAATATCCGTGTCTTTGTCCCTTGTTTACACATTTTAGTATATGAGTATCAAAAAGTCAAACCCAAAGCTCTATCCTAGGCTAACAGGCATATATACTAACAAGATTCACCAGTGGAGGGCAGAGACTCTGGGCTGAAGCCTTTCCCCAGAAGTCCCTGGGATCTGTATTTTTGCCCCCACATAGTCTCTGGGAGCAGGCCTTGAAGGGGACATGGGCAGAACAGAGCTGCTTTTCACCCTGGCACCAATTAGCCCTGGCACACCAAGGCCACTCCATTACTCTCAAGTCCCAGTGTCCTCTTGTGTGCAAGCCATGGAGCTCGGGCCCTTTGTGTTAGCACCGACCCAGCCTGGCTGTGCTTCTCCTTTCCTGGTCATGGTCACTCAGCATGCCAGGGCCTGGCACGCTTTGGAAACTTGCCCTGGCTTGTGTGCATGGCTCCACCACCCTGGTGGCCTATCTGGACTGTGCCTGGTGTCTGGGGCCTTCCTCAGCCTGCCCGCAGGGGGAAAGCCATCCTGGGTTTCCCTCTCCTTGTACTGGGCACCATCGGCTTCATCTGAGGGTAGCACTGTGCCTCTCTTTCCATGCGCCATCCCTGTTGGTGCCCCAGCCTGACTAGGAGCAGGCGCCCAGTTCTCCTGCTACCTGGGGCTGTACAGCAAAGGGAGCTGCAGAGGTGGGCCGTACCAATACAATGGGGTGTGTGCCAGGCCAGGTGCACCATGGGCCCTCACTCTGCATTCTTTCTCTCTCCAGACCCTTCCCCATCGGCATCGGCGGAGCCCCAACCAGCCTCCCGGAAGTTGGTCTCGGCGCTGGACCGGCTCGTGCACCTCCGGGCCAAGAAGCGCAAGGCGCGGGAGGATGGGCCGCAGGAACCGCCACGGGGCCCCAGCCAGAAGCACGGTCGCAGCCAGCTGGAGTTGAAGCGGACGAGACGCGCTGGTGCCTGGAGGGCGGAGGAGAGGCAGAGCCTGGCCGAGTTCATCCAGCATGACCGGGAGATGCGGCGGGAGGACCGGGAGTTCCAGGCCCAGCTCCTGGAGAAGCTCTTCCAGAAGCAGCTGGAGATGGTGGGGGCCCTGGCCCAGCCCACCCCCCCGCTGCAGGATCCAGAGCCGGTGGCGCGGGAGGGAGCTGGGCTCCAGTTCCACGCTCTGCTGGAGCAGGCGGTGCGAGCACAGGCCAAGGGGCAGGAGGCCGAGGCAGCCGGCCCTGCCCCCGCGGTAGCCCCGGAGCGAGCAGGGAAAGCACCCCCCGCCGTGCAGTACTGGACGGCAGACGAGATCCTGCGCTGGCTGGTGCCGCAGCAGCCGCTGAACGGGCAGCAGCCTTGGGGTGAGCGGTGTCGGGAGGGGCTGCCGGGCCCCCTGGCCTCACGGGGAGATGGAGAAGGGGGTGAGAATGAGACCGATCTCGCCTCCTCCAGACGAGTGACTGACACCTGCCAGGGGCCCAAAGGGCTGGGGGGAGCCCGACTCCTCCCTCCCCTCGGCGGGGAAGCCCAACAGATCCACGCCAGCCTGGATGCCAGCGAGGCTGGTGACGGTGCCAAGGTGAAGGGAGCTGTCCTGCGCCGCCACGACACAGAGACGCAGCGCCAGCGCTTCAGGGGCTTCTGCTACCAGGAGGCCGAGGGGCCCCGGGAGGTTTACGGCCGCCTGTGGGAACTTTCCCATCGCTGGCTGCAGCCGGAGACCCGCACCAAGGAGCAGGTGCTGGAGCTGCTGGTTCTTGAGCAGTTCCTGAGCCTCCTGCCCGAGGAAATGCAGAGCTGGGTGCGGGAGCGTGGCCCGGAGAGCGGCCAGGAGGCTGTGGCCCTGGCAGAGGATTTCCAGCTTGTTCCCCAGAAGCCCGGGTTGCAGCCCCAGGTGAGCACGTGGGATGCTGCACATCCCATGCCCTCGCCCCATGGGAGCAGAGTGGTGGGGGGGGTGATGACACCAGGATTGCTGCTCGCCCTGTCAGGGCCGTGGGGGGGGGGGCAAGTGGGGCAATTTGCCCTGGGCCCCACAGGGGCCCCCACAAGAATCCTGGCGGCACTCCGGGTGTTCAGCAGCACTTCAGGCCCTGCGCCTAAGGGGTCCCCGCAATGTCCAGTGCTCTGGCGGCACTTCCGTATTTGGTGGAACTGCGGTGGGAGCTTGGTCGCCGCTGCTGCCTTTTTGGGCAGCGTTTCGGTAGCTGCTTAAGCCAGGCCCTGTCGTCAAGCCCCTAAAACCTGCCTTCCCCCAGACCCCCTGAATCCTCTGGGCAGCCCTGTGCCTGGTCCATGGTGCAGGGGACGTTTTGTGGCTCCTAGCACTGCTGTGGCTCCATGGCATGGGCCCGTGTGGTGCTGGGGACAGTGCCTGGACCAGCGGGCACTAAGCAGAGACATTTGTTGTTTCAGGCACGGGTGCCAACCCAGGAAGGGGCCAGGGATGTCGGTGCGGCGCAGCGGGCCCTGCTGGCCAAGCGGCAGAGGGTGCCCCAGGGGGCCAGCGGGCAGGAGAACGGCTGGAACGGCGGCTTGTTGGGTGAGGGCTCCTTTCCCCAGCGCTGGATCCGGCTGTCTCTGAAGTGCTGGGTGGGCTCCAGCGCAGGGCTGGTCTCTGGTTTCTGGGGGCTCATCTGGGGTGGGCCCCGTGGGGACTAGCAGGAGAACCTGTCACCCCCACAGTGGCTGGGCGTGCCCACAGCACCCAACCTGCTCCTCTGTCCCGGGACAGCTTGCAGTAGTTGTCACTGTATGAGGCTGAAGGCCCTGGAGCATAGGCAGAATGGGGAGGGAGATGTCTCCCTGCTCTCAGTTCTGGAGCTTGGAGCCACAGTGCAGCCAGCAGCAGCTATCGCAAGGAAAGTCCTGCTCACTCCGGCATCCGGAGCTGGAGTGTGAACTGGCCGGTCACACATGGTCTGGAGTGTGCTCTGGGGGGTGGAGCACGCGCAGGCTGGTGGCTCGAAGGGCTGGAGCAGGCTCAGTCGCTCTGGGGGGTGGAGCACGCGCAGGCTGGTGGCTCGAAGGGCTGGAGCAGGCTCAGTCGCTCTGGGGGGTGGAGCACGCGCAGGCTGGTCACATGCAAGGCTGAAGTGTGCTTGAGGTAACTGGAATGTTCAATTTTTAGCACCTCAGTTCTAACATCTCTACTGAGCATGTGCAAAGTTGACACTTTCCAGAGGCTCATAGTGGCTGCGTTTGAGCAGGGTTTCATAGAAAAAGCCAAAGGCACCTCCCTGAGGCCAGCGCCCCCCAACCAGGCTGTTTTCCCACTCTTGTTTCTGGAAAGGGTTGAACGATTCCCGCTGGATTCAGCGGGAGTCAGGCAGCTTGCAAGGAAAACCCCAGCCTGGAAATCTGCAGGTTGGCAAAGATGCATGCAGCTGAAAACAGGGTCCTATAATGAGAAGTGTTGGGCAACTATAGCTATAGAGGGAGCTGCCAGCCCTGCCCGTAACGAAACCTCCCCGGCGCTGAGGGAGAGGACAGTGCCATAGACCTGCTTGCCGGGGTCTGGGCTCTCCATGCAGTTCCTGTGTGGTGTGACGGTCCCAAGGGCTCCTGTGTTGACCCTCCCATGAGGCAGGGCCATGCTCTTGTCCCCGTTACAAAGCTGAGACCAGTGACCCTCTGTGACTGGCTCAAGGTCCCAGGGAGTCTGGGCACAGCTGGCATGTGCCCAGCCCCTTGGCTCCAGACTGGGCCCTGGCTCTGTCGAGCAGTAACTCTTGGTGATTTATTCTCCCAGTTGCCACACCGTGCACCCCGCTGGCGCGGAGGCCGAGCCTGGGGGCGATCGAGGCAGCTGCTCCCCAGCCCCTGTGCGACAGAGCGGGCCCCAGGCAGGGGCAGCAAGTGGAGAATGGCTTAGAGCCACCGCAGAGCGCCGGGCACCTGCAGCAAGCAGAGAAGAACGGTGCCCCAGTGCCACGCCCAACAGCTGGGAAGGCGACCGAGCTGTGCAGTGCTGGCCCAGGAGGGCACGTGGGACCAGACGGCGTGCCACAGGGCAGAGCCACCATTGAAGGGGGCAGCAGGATCTCAGAGGCTCAGAATGGGGCTCCGTGTGAGCAGCAGATACCTGCTAGCCTTGTGCGGACGGAGCGCACCGGTTCCAAGGGTGGCAGGGCCTATGGCGCCCTGCCCAGGAGCACCGGCTGTGCATCCCCGGGGCTGGACGGACCCTTGCTCGGGGCCCTCCTGGAGACGTCCTTGGACTCCCCATGGGACAGAGAGGGCAGCGCAGACAGAGTGCCGGAGGGCGGCACAGCCTGCCCGGGAGCACAGCCCCGCTGCCTGAGCTGCACGGTGCTGCGTGCTGATCTGGACGCCACGCGGGAGGAGCTGAGAATCACCCAAGGTAGGCGCTGGTCCCCGGGGAGCCCATGGGTCGAGGCTGCCATCAGGGGCTGCTCTGTCACCAGCCAGGGCCTAACAGCAGGTAACAGAGCCCAGAGGGGCTCAGCAGCTGCAGGCCTGTTCGCCCAGGGCAGGGGAGAGGCAGCACCTCTGGCGATCAGGACCAGGTTGGCATTGTTGGTAACGGTGGGAGTGAGCTCAGTGCCAAAGCCCCAGCCCTGGGTCCCTGAGCTCAGGGATTTACTCCATTGGGGCAGCCCATAGAGACCAAATCACAGCCGCAAGTTGGCACATGCACTAATGGAGTATCTCCATCAGGAGGCAGTGGTAGCGGGTGGTTAGGGTGGGGCATGGTGAGCGATCTGCTGGTTCTCATCAGGTGGCAGTAGTGGGCTGTTATCCCAGGGGCTGATGGGACTGAGCTCTGTTCCCAGCCATGGGGTAAGATCCATGCAGCATGTTTGTCCTGCAGCTTCCACACTATACGGGCTGAGCGGCACCCACTTGCAGGGCCTGGCTGAGGCCCTAGGCACCATCTCGCGCATCCTGAACGACAGGAGGCCGACAACGAACAAACCCCCCTGGGGTACAGCCGAGAGCCCTGGCGTGGCTGTACCCCAACAGACACGCGTAAGTGCCTGGCCAGACGAACAGCTGCCCTGGTGCCCTGCCCGGCGGGAGCCCCCTGGGGCACAAGGCACCGCAGTGAACAAATTGCTGTACTGGCTCTGATCTCAGTGCCTCGGCTCTCCCTCTGGGCTGCAGCGCCAGCAGCCATTGCACAGCGTGGGGAGCCTCTGAGAGGGCCACGGTGATGCCACAGTAACCCGCCCTCGAGGCGCATTGAGTGGGTCCACGAGGCCGGGAGGCATCTGCCTAGCCCTTTGCTGCCAAGGGGCTTGAGGCTTCCTCTGAATTTCCAGTGGTTTGACAGAAAATTTTCCCACCATTTTCGAGAACCATCCACCTCCCCTGCCAGAGAGGCCCCCTGCAGTGTGGGCTGGTTCCCCCCCCCGCCCCCCCCCCCCCCAGACGCGCTCAGTGACTGGTGGATGCAGGGCTCTGAGCGTGATGACCAGGGACACGCTCGTTACCTGACCCCAGTGCCCGGGGGCGGCTGACGGGATGGGCTTGGCCACTCCTGTTCTCACTCTCTTTCCCCGCAGCTCTCCTGAAGCCCAAGTGCCTGGCGAGCAGCTGGCCGTGGCCCACCGCCAAGGAGCCCACCCGATGTTCAGCAGCAGCGGCGGCAGCACCAGGAAGAAGGTGACGACCTCCCACCCAATCCCAGAGCCGCTAGCATCGCGCCCCATACTTGTGGCAGCGCCTGCAGCAGGGAGGCCTTGGACAGGACCTGAGGGGCGCTGGGCCGGCTGCCTGGGGGTGTTGGGAGCTGGATCCAGCAGGGCCTGTGCTGAGCCAGGGTAGCTGACGTCTCGTCACTGGACTTTCCCGGGAGCCTTTCCTACTCCACTAGCTTTTTGATACAGTGTCCCCAAAGCCCTCTCCTTTCCCCTTCACGTCTCAGGTTGGTCTCAATAAAGCAATGCGCAGACCTCCAGCTCCGGGGCCGTGGCGCCTACAAATGGGAGGAAGCATCTGTGTCAGGGACTCCTGCGTGCACCATGGCTCATCCTGATCTCCCGGGGTACAGCCGGGCATGGTCTCAGCACCCAGTCTGCCTTTCTGGGCACCCCGTTGGCGAGGGGAGCCCCCAGCCAGAGTGCACCACTGGCTGCTGCTGTGGGAGAGCCTGTCGGGAGTGTCCAGGTAGTTCAACCGGGAGAAGGTTCAGGGATGACTTGGGCCCTGTCTGTGTGTACCTGTGGGGGGGAACAACTCTATAGCAATGGGCTGTGCAGAGGGCTGAGAAAGGGCCAACACTCTCCTGGGACTGGAAGTTGAAGCTGGACTAATTCAGCCTGGAAACAAGGTGTCTGTTTTTAACGTGACAGCAAAGAACCAAGGGACCAGTTTCCCAAGGGCCATGGTGGCACCCCCATTGCTGTCGATTTTAAATTGAGATGGGCTGTTCTAAACGCTCTTGCTCTAGGGCTAATGTTCGGGTCATTCTGTGACCCGAGCTATGCAGGAGGCCGGACTAGATGATCACAAAGATCCCTTCTGGCCTTGGCAGTGATGATCCCAATGGTCGAGGGGCTGGGCTTAAAGCAGATGACTTGGGGAAGGGGTCATGGCTCTGCTGCTTCTCCTTCTCTCCCTGCCAATTAACCATGCTCTGTGTGAATGCATACCCTACCAGCCACTCAGCTGGTGCTTGCTCAGACTGTACAAGTCGTAACACAAGCCTGTCGAGTTAAGCATAGCCCACCACCATGTGTTGTCGTCTGTGTCGTGCTTTTCAAAAGGGACGCTGGGAAATCCCTCCAGGAGCCCAGTGGGCATTTTGGAAGCTCTGTTAGCGGGAAGTCTGGAAAATCCCTCCAGTGGCAGGGTGGGCGTTTCGGACATGGCATTAGCAGGGAGGCTGGGAAATCCCCACCCCCCCTCCCACTGGTACAGCAGCTGTTTCGGACGTTGGGGTGGGGGTGGGGGGGGTGTTTCTCATTCAATTGAGAGAGGTTGTAAAAGTGGGGTCTATTCAGCAGTGCAGCGAGTGGGACACAAGGCCTCATTGAGACTGGACTTTGAATGGGGTTTGCAAACCAAGGCCCCTGCAATGACCAACATGGACCCCAGCACATGGCCAGAGCCCCCAAACCTTCCCACTGGAGCCTCAGCCAGTCACGTACCCTGCTCATTAAAAGTGACTGGTCCATGGTGGCATGGGAGAATGCACCACATTTATTCCAGGGATGCCCTTGGTTCCCTGTGCCAGAGGAGACTCACCCATGTGTGGGGCAGATAGGGGGAAGGGACCCCTGGGCCTCTGCCAGGGGCACATCAGAGAGCCCCCTTGGTTCTGGCTCTCTCCAGCCTGGGTCACTTCCCCCTTGTGGCTGCAGGGGGGAGTTCACTGACAGAAGAGATGCATGTGGCTCAGAGCTGAGAGCAGGGAGAACGCACCTACCTGGCTCTCAGCCCCGCTGGTCCATGGTGGCAGCTTTCCTAGCCCGTGCTGGGGTTAGTGCTACCCGTCAGCTGCCTCGGAGACAGGCCAGCGGCTCTCCAGACGGCACTTTCCTTCCTGGGCCTTTACCTGTGTGAGGGTCTGCTGGAGGCAGCGTGCTGGCCAGGGCTCTGCCTCCTGCTTGCCTGGCACTGGGACCTTGGCTCTAGGTGTGTGGGGCAGAGTTTAGGACTAGTCATGACTGTGCCAGCCTGGCCCAGTGAGAGGCCATGCAGCGACGCTCACGCAGGCCTGGAGCCCACTTGGGCTTCACCCCCAGAGAATGCCCGGCTGGACTGGCCACAGGGCAAACACTTCTTTGGGCTCAGCCGGAGGGAAACACCCTAGTTCTGTGCTAACCAGTGGCTGCTAAATGCCCCCCCAGGCCTAGAGGAATTGGGAGACGTGGCTGCTGAGGGAGAGTTTCTCCAAACCAGCGGCAGGGTAACGTCTGACTCTGACCCCAGGTGGGGTGGAACTGGGTAGGGTAGGAGGGCCCAGCGGAGCCCAGCCAAGTGGGGTGGTAGGCCTTGGTGTAGTGCAGGGGGGCCTAGCCAGGTATGCTGGGGCTGGTCCAGATAAGTGCAGGGTGGGAACTATTTCTCCATCCCTACTCCCCACTGCTGTGCTGCTCCCGGAACAGCTGGGGCAGCGGGGGGCACTGCAGCACACGGAGCGTGGGTGCACCCCGAAGGAATTCCCCAGGGCTCTGAACGGGCATATGAAGTCTGCATGGTGACACTGCTCCCGCCCCTGCACAGACAGGCCCTTCCATGCCCCCCCCCCCCCCCCGGCCCATCATCCCTGGAAGGAGCCAATGTGCCCTTGGGGGGGTGGGGGACCGGGCAGCATGTGGCTCTGTGAACTGCCCCTCCCTACAAGCACTGCCCTCGCAGCTCCTATTGGTCACAGCTCCCCGTTCCCGGCCAATGGTAGCTGCGGGGGCAGTGCTTGCAGGCAGGAGCAGTGCACGGGGGGGGGGGGGGGGGGAGACCCCTGTCTCTTTCTCCTCCCCTCCCGCCACGCTGGTGGTGCCGGGGCAGGCAGTGAGCCTGTCTTAGCGGCAGCCGTGCTGCGCCACCGGAGATCATGATCGACTGGGAGATCCTCTAGGATCGACCAGTCGATCGCAATCAACTGGTTGGTGACCACTGCTTGAGAGGTTCAGGCTTCTCCTGTGAACAAATGAGCCAATGAAGCAGCTTAGCAAAATAAACAAACCTGCCCTGCTATTTACATTAGGATAATTGATGCTGAATACTGCAGCTGAATGTGATATAAACAAACATCGCACAGAACAAATGTTTCACTGCAGTGTTTTCCACAGAAATTGAAATGAGGGTGTGTGTTCAAAAATACAGGGGGAAGACTGATGAGGGGTGAGACCATGAGGGCAAAGGCTGGCTGTATGGCACCATTGTGAAAACTGAAAAATGTTTCAAGACCATTTTATTAGATTTAACTCATTTTTAAATCATCACACAAATTAAAGTTGGCTACTCAAGCCTTCTATGAGGCACTACATCTACATCCTTGGTTTGTTGTATTTTGCACAACTCTGTTAATAACTTCTCAAATGCAATTCTTTCATTTTTGGTGGCTTCCCATGTGTCAGGTACTTTCAGTCCTTCATGATATGCTCATGACCAGGCAGAAGGCGACTTCTTTCAGAACACAAAATTCTATTCAATGAGGAAAAAGAACGTTCAACTGTAGCTGTTGTGAGTGGGAGTAGAAAGAGATGAATTCCTACTTCTTTCATCGCAGGAAACATAGCACAAAAATTGGGTCGAACCATTAGTGATGACGATGAAGTTGAAATCAAATCTACATTCATTCATCGGATGATATTCCACTCTGTGTTTAAATTCTCTATTCTGTACTGGTCCCATGGCAGCCCCATTAGTGGTAGCGCCTCACTCCGCTCAACTGTCGGTGTTTTATAAGACAGGCATCTGTAAAAGCTACGTAGAGGTTGATGGAATCCAAAAGTAGTTGTGTAGAGATGTAAGAATCAAGTCAATGTACTTTACTTTTTCAGCGGGCTTAACAAACACTTCTGGTCTTCTTCATTTAAGCAGTTAATATAAGTGCCTTAAGTAGTCAACTTCTGGACTGAAATCTTTGCTTCTTCCAGTACGTTTTCAATGGATATCGCTCTGATTGATCCAAGTGTAGCTTCCAGTGCCGGACAGAGATCTATTACTATTGTAGCAGATGCCTGGATGGCATTGGTTAATGACCCAAGTGGTTTCAACAGTAGACTTACAAGAGAGAATGGCAATTGTGTTCTCTGAACTTAGTAGCAAAAGTAGTCCACTAGCCTCACTACTTAGATCTGTCCCATCTTGGTAGATATTTTCCGAAGCCGCCAATAATGGTTGCAGCAATTTTAAGACAACAGCCAAGGATCGCTCATGAGAAAGCCAGTGGATTTTCCCAGATTGGACTAATTTGAACTTCTGTCCCAATGTATCTTCTGTATTTTACAAGACATTCAGTTTTGAAAAAGAGTATAATGAAAACATTAAATATATAGCTTTTTTAATGCCTTTTGAAGATTCTACAGCTGTACTAGCGCTAACTGGAGTAGAAGGGGGGAGGGATAGCTCAGTGGTTTGAGCATTGGCCTGCTAAACCCAGGGTTGTGAGTTCAATCCTTGAGGGGGCCATTTAGGGATCTGGGGCAAAAATTGGGGATTGGTCCTGCTTTGAGCAGGGGGTTGGACTAGATGACCTTCTAAGGTCCCTTCCAACCCTGATATTCTATGATAAGGCCTCTGTAGTGTGTATTGGAGAGATTAGGGTTACACTTTTCTCCAAGCAAAGCTTGTACTCCACTATGTCTTCCAGAGAAGTTTGCAGCTCCATCAAATGCACTAACAGACATCAGGTTGGGGTTCAATTGACAAGGATTTAACTCTTCTCAGATGTGGATGCGCAGACCAGGTAGCATGGGTCACACTCAGGGCAGCTGCCCCCTTTCAGGTCGATCGGCCCAGGCTCTGCGCAGACTCAGGCAGCGTGGCTGACACACAGAGGAAGCTGCTCCCTATCTGGACAATTGGCCCAGGCTCTGCGCAGACTTGGGCAGTGTGGGTCACACCCAGGGCATCTGCTCCCTCTCCGGGTGATCAGTCCAGGCTCTGTGCAAACTATGGCAGCATGGGTCATACGGGAGAAGCTGCCCCCTATCCGGGCGATCGGCCCAAGCTCTGTCAGAGGTGCAGCCAATGTGTATAACCTGAAATCTAGAAATTCAGCTACTGACCTACCACTGATATCAACCTCACATAGGCAAAAAGAACGAGGAGTACTTGCGGCACCTTAGAGAGAGAACATGAAAAGATGGGTGTTGCCATACCAACTCTAACAAGACTAATCAATTAAGGTGGGCTATTACTTGGAGTCAAAAACAGACTCCAACGAGAAACTGCAGAACTGGAATTAAACTTTAGCAAAGCTTTTGATACGGTCTCCCACACTATTCTTGCCAGTTAAAGAAGTATGGATTGGATGAATGGACTATAAGGTGGATAGAAAGCTGGCTAGATTGTCAGGCTCACCAGGTAGTGATCAACGGCTCAATGTCTAGTTAGCAGCTGGTATCAAGCGGAGTGTCCCAAGGGTCGGTCCTGGGGCCGGTTTTGTTCAACATCTTTATCAGTGATCTGGATGATGGGATTAATTGCACCCTCAGCAAGTTCACAGATGACACTAAACTGGGGGAAGAGGTAGCTATGCTGGAGGGTAGGGATAGGGTCCAGAGTGACCTAGATAAATTGGAAGATTGGGCCAAAAGAAATCTGATAAGATTCAACAAGGACAAGTGCAGAGTCCTGCAATTAGGAAGGAAGAATCCCATGCACCACTACAAGCTGGGGACCGAGTGGCTAAGCAGCAGTTCTTCTGAAAAGGACAGAGGACGAGAAGCTGGATATGAATTAGCAGTGTGCCCTTGTTGCCAAGAAGGCCAACAGCATATTGGGCTATATTAGTGGGAGCATTGCCAGCAGATCGAGGGAAGTGATTATTCCCCTCTATTCGGCACTGGTGAGGCCACACCTGGAGTATTGCGTCCAGATTTGGTTCCCCCACTACAGAAGGGATGTGGACAAATTGGAGAGAGTCCAGCGGAGGGCAACAAAAATTATTAGAGGGCTGGGGCACATGGTTTACAAGGAGAGGCTGAGGGAACGGGTTATTTAGTCTGCAGAAAAGAAGAGTGAGGGGGGATTTGATAGCAGCCTTCAACTACCTGAAGGGGGTTTCCAAAGAGGATGGAGCTTGGCTGTTCTCAGTGGTGGCAGATGACAGAACAAGAAGCAATGGCCTCAAATTGCAGTGGGGGAGGTCTAGGTTGGATATTAGGAAACACTATTTCGCTAGGAGGGTGGTGAAGCACTGGAATGGGTTACCTAGGGAGGTGGTGGAATCTCCATCCTTAGAGGTTTTTAAAGCCCGGCTTGACAAAGCCCTGGCTGGGATGATTTAGTTGGTGTTGGTCCTACTTTGAACAGGGGGTTGGACTAGATGTCCTTCTGAGGTTTCTTCCAACCTTAATATTCTATGATTCTATGAACACTGCCTGAGTATGTGCAGAGGTTGGGCCGATTGCCCTGAGAGGAGGCAGCTGCCCCGAGTGTGACCCACGTAGCCTGATTCTGCAGAGTCTGGGCCAATCGCCCTTGGACGGAGCAGCTGCCCTGGGTGTCAGCCACATTGTCTGAGTCTTTGCAGAGCCTGGGCCGATCGCCCGGAGAGGGGACAGCTGTCCTGGGTGTCAGCCATGCTGCCCAAGTCTGCACAGAGCCTGTGTCGATCTCCCGGAGAGTGGTCAGTTGCCCTGGGTGTGATCCATGTTCCCTAAGTCTGCGCAGGGCCAGGGACAATCACCCAGAGGGGGGAGCTGCCCGGGTGTCAGCCATGTTGTCTGAGTGTGCACAGAGCATGAGCCAATGGCCCAGAGAGGGGGCAGCTGCCTCAAATGTGCCCCACAATACCTGAGTCTGTGCAGAGCCTGGGCCAATCGACCTGAAAGGGGTCACCTGTCCCAGGTGTCAGCTACACTGACTGAGTCTGTGCAGAGCCTGGGCTGATCACCTGGAGAGGGCACAGCTGCGCCGGGTGTGACCCATGCTCCCTAAATCTGCGCACAGACTGGGCTGACCGCCCAGAGAGGGGGTGTCACGGAGTCACCGGGTCAACGTGTGATGAAGTGTGTGTGTGTGTGTGTGTGCGGGGGTGGGGGTGGGGGGCGTTTCTTGGTTTTTTCAATGGTTTGCATGCAGAGGGGGTGGGACACTGTTTCCCTGGGTGTTACTGGTTTAACGAGTGATGGGAGAGGCAGTTTGTTGTTACAGTGAACCAGCCATGGAACTTGGGACCCCGGCCAATGGCCTGGAGAATGGATACTCCAGAGACTGGTGACCGGGAGGCCTAGCTCAGGAGTCACAGCCGGTTCTGGCCAGTGGTGGACAATGGGCTGCGGAGTGAGGACCCTGGTGATCTGACCAGCCGGTTCCAGCCAGAGGGGCAAAGGACGGCTGAGAGGAGAGGAGGCCCAGGCGACCCTGTTTACCTGGATAGAAGACAATGGACATAGATGGGACTTGGCGGAGGTGATATCGAATATCCAGCTGGAAAGCACGGGGTGGGGGCTCGGGACTGGAGAGAGAGAGCAGGCAGAGCCAGTAGCGTAGCCAGGGGGGAGCAGGGGGAGCGGTCGCTCCCCCTGTGAGGAGAAGCGGCGCCTTAAAAAGCCCCCCAGCCGAGCCCTGCTGCTGGAGCCGGGCTGGGGGGGGCGCTTTAAAAGGCCTGCAGCTCCTGCAGCCATGGGGAGCCGCGGGCCTTTTAAAGCGCCCCCCTCAGGCCCACTGCCAGAGCCGGGCTCGGGTGGGGATTGAAAGACCTTTTAAATCCCCGCCCGAGCCCCACTGCCAGAGCCGGGGCTGGGGGGCGCTTTAAAAGGCCAGCGGCTCCTGCAGCCGCGGGGAGCTGTGGGCCTTTTAAAGCGCTGCCGGAGCCCCGCTACCGGAGCTCTGGTGGCGCTTTAAAGGGCCTGGGGGCTCCTTTAAAGCACCGCCGGGTGAGTACAGGGGGAGCCGGGAGGCGCCTTTTTATAGCGCCGCTCCCCCTGTGCTTCAGACCTGCCTTCGCCACTGAGCAGAGCCCACCTGGATGCAGGAGAAACTTAGATGTATGGTGCTCAGGGCCGGTGTAACTACTAGGCGAACTAGGCGGCTGCCAAAAAGCGGTGCCCCAAAAAAATTTTTTTACACTATTGCTGAAAAACGAATGAATAAAGAAAAGAGAAACGTCCTTGAACTTGCATTTTAACTTGTCGTTCTCTCGTATATTACAGCTCTAGCCTACACCAGCTCTGTATTGCGGGCACAAGCGTCCTGCTTCACTACGGTACAAAGTGGCAATGATGTCATTTTTCTCGTCGTTTGCAGCCAGGGCGGAGGGAGGACGGGAGGTGGAAGTTTTGCCTAGGGCGCAAAATATCCTTGCACCGGCCCTGATGGTGCTGAGGGAGGCCAGGTCTGAGGCCTGGAGACTTTCCTATGCTGTGTTCAGATGCTCAATAAACCCTCCTGTTTTACGCTGGCTAAGAGTCACTCCACTGTAGAGATCAGGGTGGCCCCGGGCAGGGCCAGCGCGCCCACTAGGCGACCCTAGGCGGTTGCCTAGGGCACCAGCATTTGCGGGGCGGAGACTCCTGGCGGCGATTCAAAATGCCGGCGGGAACGCAGCTTTCCCTGAGCTGCTGCCCCTGCCCCCGGCTGAGGTAAGCTGCCGCGGGCGGGGGGCTGGCCGCCGTGGGGGGCGCTGGTGGGGGGCTGCGGGAGGGCGTGGGGAGCCGAGCCTTGGCCCGGCGGGCAGCATGGGGAGCCAAGCCCTGCGCCCCTGGTGCAGGCCGTGGGGAGCCCAGCTGAACCTGCTGCGTGCCGCGGGGGGGGGGGGGGCGGGGAGACGAGCCCTGCGCCCGGGCTGTGCGGGGAAGGGGTGGGGAGCCGAGCCCAGCCCAGCTGCAGCCCGTGGTTGGGTGGGGAGGCTGCCGTGGGCGGGGGTGTGTGTGTGTGGTTTGTTGCGGGGGGGGGAGGGGCGGCGCAGGGCCGGTGCAAGGTGCCTAGGGCGCGAAACTTCCTTGCACCGGCCCTGGCCCCAGGGGTCCAGAGCGAGTGGACTCCCTGAAGGGGCCCCCAGCGAGAAATAGGCGTGCTAAGGCTCAGAGAGGTGCGAATTCAGGAGGCGGAGGGGCTTAATCCCTGAGTGAGCGTGGACCCCCGAGAAGGGCTGTCACACTGAAGGGAGTTCCCCCCAGGGACCATACAGGGCCAGGAGTGGGCACAACCTGTGAGTCCGTGACCACATGGTAGCGGAGGATGGTTGGCGGATGCACCCTGTAGGCGGTTGGCTGTGAGCGCAGGCGCTTTGCAGTGAGTGGCTGCCAGCGATAAAATGAGGGGATTGAAGGAAGCAGCGTGGAAATGGCCTAGAACCAGCTCCAGGCCTGAGCATTGGGAGGCTCACCCCGGAGCAGGAGCAGCTGATTGCCCGGCTGGTAGAGAGTGACCCGTCCGAGAACCAAGTTCCAGATCCCAGCCGGGCTCCCGGGATGCCCGGAGAGCCTGGGAGTAGCAAGGGGCAGTTGGGGTAGTGGCAGGGGGTCCACCAGACCCAGTTCCCCAGCCAGGAGGGGGGCTTCCCACCTGGGTTCCCCTCAGTGCGTGTGAAGAGAAGGAAACTGGATCTGAGCATGAAGGAGCTGGAGCCAGAGGAGCGGAGGCTAGTTGACCGCTCAGAGCAGTGAAAACATGAGCTGGAGTTGGAGGAGAGGCAGGCCAAGAGGGCCTGCTGGAAGGTACGTGGGGAAAGGCTCCAAGACGCCAGTTCTGCGGGGAATCTAGACACCAAACTGCTGCCCCAGTCTAAGGAGGGTGGGGATATTGATGCCTACCTCACAGCCTTTGAGAAGCCTTGTGATCTGAACCACACTGACCCCGCAGACAGGCTCAGCTGTCTGACACCCCCCCCACCCCCGTTCCCTCCCCTTCCCCCCACCCCCACTGGGTCCCAAGGCCATAGAGGCAGTCAGCCAAATGGATGGTATTGAGACGGGGGACTGTGACCTGTTCAAACAGGCTCTGCTGCTGAAATTTGAACTGACCCCCGAGGCGAACAGGAAACGATTCCGGGGTGTATGCAAGACTTCAGGCATCACCTACAAGGAGGTCGCCAACCTGCTGGGGGAAAATCTCTGCAAGTGGGGAAAGGGCGCAGAGGCCACTACTGTTGAGGACGTGTATAACCTGGTGGGGTTGGAGCAGCTGTATGACATCTGCCCTCCAGACCTTAAGATGTGGTTAGTGGACTGGAAGCCTAGAGATCTGCGCAAGGCGGATGAGTTTGTGGAGAGCAGATCCGGGGGAGGAGGGAGACCCACATCGGGGACTCAGAAGGGGAGTCACCCAGAGACCTCTCAAACATGGGACTCCAGGAAGCCCATCTCAGGGATGCCCATGAAGGCCGGGGTGGGCCGACCCCCCTCGTGGGACTTGAGGGACCTGAAATGTAATTACTGTGGCTGAAAAGCACCCAAGGTGGTGTCATGCCCAAAGACACAGGAAAGTTTTGCCCAAAAGAACCCTCGAAGGGTTAACCGGCGAAGGGGAGACAGCCTGTAACACAGGCTGAGAGAGTGAGCTGGGAACCCCTCACCCAGCAGGCTCCTGGGGCAGAGCTGGCCAGGGGAGGGGGGAAGGCAGACAGGCTTCCACTCCAAGCCCAGCAGATACGTCTGCTTGTGACTCCTGGGCTCAGGCCCCAGGTCAGTAGGGAACATTCACGGAGTGAAGCGATTCTGGGACGAGACTCTTGTGGGTGTGATGCAGCCTCACCAGCTGCTGAGGGGCCGTGTAACTTGGGGGAGGCTCCCAGCCGACAGCCATTCACCCGGGGTGCCTGTGAAGACACAGGAAGGGTCGGGCTGCAGGGCTCTTAGCTCGGGTCCTTCAGCACATCAGCTTTGATGTACTCATGAGAAGTGACTGCGTCTCTTTAAGACAGGATCCGGACCCCGTGCCAGTAACGGCCAAAGAGCTGAACCCAGAGATCGTCAGGCGAAGAGGGCAGGAGCCAGTGAGCATGTGAATGGCCTGGCAGGGTGGGGGGTACTTCCCCCCCGGCTAGTAGCACAGGGGAAGAACTGTGAAGCTCTGGTTTCCTGCCGGTCTGTAGCCAACCCCTGGAGCTGAGTGGGAGAACAGCCCTGCACAGGGGAGAGGTGGCTCACACTGGCTCTGATGTGGCAACCAAAGCAGTGGGCTCGCTCCCAACCCTCACTGGGACACGGGTGCTGGGAGTGGTCGGACCCCCAGTTAAGATCCTGTAGTGAGGACACATCTGAATGGGGGCCCCAAAGAGGTTGGGGTGCAGGATCAGCTACCTGCAGAGGTGCTGATGGGGGATGGATTGAAGAACTGGCCAGACGGTGCACTGGTCCTCGCCTGTGGCTGAGGTCAGGGAGAGCCACTTGGCCTGGCACCAGCAATCCACCCAGCAGGGGGGCGTGGAACCTCCAAGGCGGGAAGTGAGTTGCCAGGGACAGGGCTTAACAGGGCTGAGACCAAGGCCTTGTCCCGAGGGGGGGAAACTAAGGCACAGCAATGGGGGCTGGGCCCCAAACCCACCAGCTGAATTCTAGACCTGGCCGCAGAAGGATCCCTCCCGGAAGAAGCGGGGCCCTTGTGGGCCCTGGTGTTGCGAGATCCTGGGGAAGGATCCAGGTGAGAGAAGGGAGCCGGTACCAGGAAAGGGCTCCCTGAGGGAAAACTGAACTTGGGGGATCAGAGGGTGTCAGGTGGTCCCCCAGAAGTACCACCAAGAGGCTATCCCATCTTCTAAACATCAGGGGGTTCAGTGCACCCGGTGAGAGCTGCTGCAGAACATTTACTGCCCCAGAAATGCACAGGGGATCCATCTGTTGAGTTGGGGTTTGGAAGAAGAAGGAGGGGACCCCTGGACTTGATGAGAAACAAATGGGGAACCGGTGGTGGATTCTGAACCATCATTTGGAGATCATGGGCTTGGCCAGGGGAAAGCTAGCTATTAGAGGGTGTGACGAAGTGGGAATGTTCTTGATGTTCTCTCTGAATACTGTGTGGGTGCCTCAGTTTCCCCTATGCATTTCTTAAGTATCTAGGTGGTGGGATAAGGGTGTGTGATTGTTGCCGAGCCCTAGAGGGCAGGTGTGATGCTGTCTGCACAGAGAATGGCCCACACTCTGTCTCGTGGCAACTGATGGCCTGGGCCCCTCCCCTCCAAAGGTGCCAACTGAAGGGGTTGGAGAACAAAGAGATCAGGTGGCCTCCTTGCCTGGAAGGAGACAAAGGCCAGAGGAGGGGCTAGAGGGTGACTGAGGCTTGGCTGGGGGAAAGGAGTCAGTCTCCGGCTGGGGACTCAGAGGGGAAAGGGCTTCAGGGCCCTGGGCTCTGGATGCCCTCCCCCAAGGTAGACTTTGCTGAGAGTCCCTGTTTCCTGTGCTAACAAAATCTGTTCTACGCTGTGCTCCTGTCGACTCATAAACCTTATGTTTTACACGCTGGCTGAGAGTCACGGCTGACTGTGAGTTTGGGGTGCAGGGCCCTTCAGGAGCTCACAGTGAGAACTGGGGTGCTGAACGCTCTGAGGTCGGTCCCAGGAGGCTTCCCCTAGCAGAGTGTGCCCTGAGCGGAGTCACACTAAAGAGGGTGCTGCCTGGGTTTGATTCAGAGCGGTTCCAGAGCACCGAGCCTGTGACTTCATTGACAAGAGGGTTTATTTTACCCTCCCACTTCCCTGGTCCTTCTCACGTAAACAGAGAGCAACAATCCCCAAAGTCTGAAGGTGCAAACAATTCGATGTTCATTGGGGTGAACTTCCAGCAAGCTTAAATCCAAGTTCCTTTTTCCTTATTTTCAAATCCCAATTTACTTCCTGTTTGCCCCTAATTTGTATAGTAATATTCTCAGCTATACCTTAACCAATCATTTTACTGAAATTTATCCAACCAATTCTAACATCTTGTAACACGATTAGCCAACCAATTATATCCCACCACCTTAATTAGTTTACACCCAGCAAAATTAATTATACAGCAGACAGGACCAATCACAGAACCAGACAGAGACCAGGCAAATAAACAATAGCAAAGTGGGAACTATAATGACAAAACAATACAGAAGTGAGGATTTCACAAGTACATCTATAAAGACATAAGGGTTTCCCAACTAAGTCTATTGATAAGTGAGTTCTTACCAAACAGAAAACTATTAAATTTCCTTTTAGCCAGGGCACAGAGGAAGCAGAAGGTCTGGTACGACCGCTGCGCACGTGCCCGCTTCTATGCTACTGGGGACCAGGTGATGCTTCTCATCCCTGTGAGGAAGAACAAGCTGCAAGCTCCCAGCAAGCTTCCAGCAGCCCCCGTGCCCCTCCACCTGCCTTTAAGGTCATCAGACAGGTAAACGAGGTGAACATTCTTTGAGGGGGTCAACAAGCATGTGGACAAAGGCAATCCAATGGATATAGTGTACTTAGATTTTCAGAAAGCCTTTGACTAGGTCCCTCACCACAGGCTCTTAAGCAAAACAAGCAGTAATGGGATAAGAGGGAAGGTTCTCTCATGGGTTGATAACTGGTTAAAAGTTAGGAAACAAAGGGTAGGAATAAAGGGTCAGTTTTCACAATGGAGAGAGGTAAATAGTGGTGTGCCCCAGGGATTGGTACTGGGCCCAGTCCTATTTAACGTATTCATAAACAATCTGGGAAAAGGGGTAAACAGTGAGGTGGCAAAATTTGCAGATGATACAAAACTACTCAAGATAGTTAAGTCCCAGGCAGACTGCGAAGAGCTACAAAAGGATCTCACAAAACTGGGTGAGTGGGCAACAAAATGGCAGATGAAATTTAATGTTGATAAATGCAAAGTAATGCACATTGAAAACATACAGGCGAGTCTCATCTTACGCTGGGGTTACGTTCCGCAGTCAGCGCGTAAAGCGAAAATCGCGTATAGTCAAACTCTCATTGAGTGGAATGGCGGGCGGAATCGCCCGCACTACAGGTACAGTATTTAAATTATTTTTCTCTTTTTTGTTTTTGTTTTTGCCGAGCTCGTATAGTTGAATTCACGCATGTTAAATGCATGTAAGATGTGACGCCACTGTAATCCTAACTATACATATACAATAATGAGGTCTAAATTAGCTGTTACTACTCAAGAAAGAGATCTTGGAGCCATTGTAGATAGTTCTCTGAAATCATCCACTCAATGTGCAGCGGCAGTCAAAAAAGTGAACAGAATGTTGGGAATCATCAAGAAAGGGAGGAAACTTGTTCATCTTAGCATCTGAGGATAGAACAAGAAGCAATGGGCTTAAACTGCAGCAAGGGAGGTTTAGGTTGGACATTAGGAAAAAGTTCCTAACTGTCAGTGTGGTTAAACACTGGAATAAACTGCCCAGGGCGGTTGTGGAATCTTCATCTCTGGAGATATTTAAGAGTAGGTTAGATAAATGTCTATCAGGGATGGTCTAGACAGTAATTGGTCCTGCCATGAGGGCAGGGGGCTGGACTCGATGACCTCTCGAGGTCCCTTCCAGCCCTAGAATCTATGAATCTATAATAAGATAGAAAATATCATATTGCCTCTATATAAATCCATGGTACGCCCATACCTTGAATAATGCGTGCAGATGTTATCGCCCCATCTCAAAAAAGATATGTTGGAATTGGAAAAGGTTCAGAAAAGGGCAACAAAAATGATTAGGGGTATAGAACGGCTTCCATATGAGGAGAGATTAATAAGACTGGGACTTTTCAGCTTGGAAAAGAGGCGACTAAGGGGGGATATGAGAGAGGTCTATAAAATCATGAGTGGTGTAGAGAAAGTAAATAAGGAAGTGTTATTAACTCCTTCTCATAATACAAGAACAAGGGGCCACCAAATGAAATTAATAGGTAGCAGGTTTAAAATAAACACAAGAAAGTGTTTTTTCACACAACGCACTGTCAACCTCTGGAACTCCTTGCCAGAGGGTGTTGTGAAGGCCAATACTATAATGGGGTTCAAAAGGGAGCTAGATAGATTCATGGAAGATAGGTCCATCAATGGCTATTAGCCAGGATGGGCAGGAATGGTTTCCCTAGCCTCTGTTTGCCAGAAGCTGGGATTGGGTGATAGGGCATGGATCATTTGATGATAACCTGTCTGTTCATTCCCTTTGGGGCACCTGCCATTGGTCACTGCCAGAGGACAGGATACTGGGCTTGATGGACCTTTGGTCTGACCCAGTATGGCCGTTCTTATGTTCTAACTATGTAGTGGAATTGTCCAACCGGGCACACAGCCGCCGAGTGTACCATGTCAACATGATGAAGCCATACTGGGACAGGGAGAAGTTGGCGCTGGCTGTGTGTGAGCAGAGAGGAGGAGAAGGGAGAGGATCCCCGAGGCGGGGGCTGACCCCTTGCTGGAATCAATTCCCCTCTCAGACCAGCTAACCCCTGCCCAGCAGGCACAGATCAGAGATGTGCTGCATTCATACTGGGCGCTGTTCTCCAGCCGGCCTGGGCTCCCTAATCTGGCTGTTCAGCGGGTGGAGAGGCGGCAGCTGCCCCACGCTGCCTGAGTCTGCGCAGAGCCTGGGCCGATCGCCCGGAGAGGAGGCCGCTGCCCCGCATGTCAGTCACGCTGCCTGAGTCTGTGCAGAGCCTGGGCCTGGGTCTCATGTTGCATTGGGGTGCTACCCGTGCATGCAGGAGATGGGCAGGGCTGTGTGCATTAACCCTTGCGTTGCTGGAAAGGGGCTGAGGGAAGGGCAAAACCCATAAAGGGGTCGGGGTGAGGACTCCAACTCCCAGCAGCCCCCGCTCCAGGGAACTACGGCCCCCAGCAGCCCCCGCGCCCAAGAGAGAGACTCCAGCCCCAGCAGCCCTCGCCCCGACGGAACTACGGCTCCCAGCAGCCCCCGCGCCAGGGGAGAGATTCCAGCTCCCAGCAGCCCCCGCTCCGGGGGAACTACGGCTCCCAGCAGCCTCCGCGCCCAGGAGAGACTCCAACTCCCAGCAGCCCCGGGGCGGCCTGAGGTATCTCTGGCGGAGGGAAGATGGAGGAAATCGGGATCTTGGTGGAGAAGACCCAGGTGCTGGTCTAGGGGGACCCGGCGTGGGGTGGCTCAGGGATCCCCGGCCCCGCTCCGCTCGGACTAGATCCGGTTCCTCACCCCCCCCCCCCGCTCCGGGTCGCGCGCCCCGCCGGCCGCCACGCGCCAGGGAGATGCCGAGTCACTGCGGCCCGGCCAGGAGTCCCCCCGCCTCCCGCACCCACCGCGATCCGGACATGGAACCCAGGAGTCCGGGCTCTCTCCCCCCGCCCCCCCGCGATCCGGACATGGAACCCAGGAGTCCGGGCTCTCTCCCCCCGCCCCCCCCCCGCGATCCGGGCATGGAACCCAGGAGTCCGGGCTCTTCCCCCGCGCGCGATCCGGACATGGAACCCCGGAGTCCGGGCTCTCTCCCCCCGCCATGGAACCCCGGAGTCCGGGCTCTTCCCCCCCCCGCGCGATCCGGACATGGGACCCAGAAGTCCAGGCTCTTTCCTTGCTCACCCTGAGTCGGGCATAGAACCCAGGAGTCCGGGCTCCCTCGTCACCCCTCCCGCCCCGCCAGAGCCGGGCATGGAACCCAGGAGTCCGGGCTCCTCTACTTCTCCCCTCCCCTCTCAGAGCTGAGGGTCCAACTGGGGAGACACTAGGGAGCTTAATTTGCGTTTATTCAGTTTCTTAGTTTCTGCATTGTTGTATGATGTTAGTACATGGGGAGTGTTTCATTTCTTTTCGAGATTATTAATGTATAAGTTTTTACCCCATTTGATGGCAATTTAAATTCCATTAAAATGTACAAATTCAGCATTTTAATTTTATTTATTAACTAAAACGACTTTCTGGATACTCGGGGGAAAGGGTTATTGAACCACGTTACCTTAAAAGTTAGGTGAGTTAATAAACGGTTTATTTAGCTAGCTAGCTACAGAAACTGTTCAACAGCTACTGTTCTGTAGCTAGTAAATTACACTGATTGTTTCCTCTCACAGTGTAAAGATAGAGCCTTGGGCAGGACTAGTGTAGAGTCCCCTGGACCTGCTGCCATAATAGTGGGAGCAGGATTTTAAAAAGTCCTGCGTATTACATTACTTCAAGATGTTAGCGCTAGTAGATCTTGTCCTCTCCCAGCTCGCTTATATTCATAGACTGGAAGAGAAAAACAAGCTTTCCTGCTTTTTTAACTCCCAGTTGGTTTCTTAATGTGGAGTAAACTGGTCAATGATTGGAACTGCAGTGAAGGCAATGTCCTCTCTGCGCTGCAGGAGAGACCCCACTGCAAGCAAAGGCTGGTTTAGCCCTCTCCCAAACTCTGGTTCCAGCCACCGACTTTCACTGGTTCGGTGGCCTGACCTTCTATAGCAATGGTTTTCAAACTGCGGGTCATGTCCTAGTACTGGGTTGCGGAATGTAAGGCATTAGGTCACAGCGGCTCTGGTCAGCACCGCCGACCGGGTCATTAAAAGTCCTGTCGGCAGTGCTGCCTGGCTAACGCAGGCTAGTCCCTACTTGTTCTGACACCGCGCTGCGCCCCGGAAGCAGCCAGCAGCAGGTCTGGCTCCTAGGCAGGCTTGTGTGCCTCACTTAGGAACCAGACGTGCTGCTGACTGCTTCTGGGGCACAGCGCGGTCCACGGTGCCAGGATAGTCAGGAAGCCTGCCTTAGCACCCTGGCTGTGCTGCTGACTGGGAGCTGCCTGAGGTAACCCCAACCCCCAGCCCTGAGCCCCCCCCCCAATCCAGAGCCCCCTCCCAAACCCCTCATCCCCAGCCCCACCCCAGAGCCTGCAGCCCCAGCCAGGGCTGGCCTTATCATGAGGCGAAATGAGGCGGTCACCTCAGGTGCTAGACTGTGGGGGGTGCCACTAGGACCCAGAGTGTAGAAAATTGTGTCTGCTGCTGGTGCATATGTATTCTCTCTGCTCTAGATGCACAGAGATGGTGGAGTGCTGTGCTGGAGGAAGGAGGGCACGAGGCATAACAGGCAGGAGAAAAGGAGAGGGAATAACAGAAAGCAGCAGGGGTTGCAGGGAGAGAGAGGAGGAGGAGCCTCTTAGCACCCCCAGGAGCCTGGACTGATTAACACCAGCTTCTCAGGGAGCTTCCTGTTTCCTGCTGCTTCCCTGAACCCACTTGAGGCGAATAGGCAGTCAACTGAAGTAGTAGGAGCCAGTTAGGTCCTTAAGACGCTGATATCTTCCCTCACTCAGGCCCTGCTACCAGCCTGCTTATTTGTCCCCTTCAGTTGAGTGTTGAGAGCCACTCTAGCTGGCACAGAACAGCAGTCATGAGTGAAAGAAGAAAACGCCCCTCTGGGGCAGCATTCAGAAAAAGCAAGCAAGCAAAGGAAGCGTTTCTATCTAAGCAGGAAGGAGCTCTCCTGAGATACATAAACACAAATGTTCACGGTGAGCCTTCTGGCCCCAGTGAGGATGTGAGTGGTGAGGAGATGCCTGATCTTCCAGTTTGTCAAAGTGCAGGTGACCTGGCAGCTACTGCAGCATCCATATCTCCAGCTCAAATGGATGTAACCATGCACATGCCTGAAGAAAAGTGTAGATCAGAGAAGAGTGTGGTGGAGGCGCAAGAAACAGCTGCTTCTGAGTTTAGTTCCTTAAGTCTAGATGATCCAGGACTGTGGATTCTCATGAGCAGTAGCCTGAGAGACTTCCTTGTACTGCATGGGCCACAGTGAGTGAAAAACTTGTTCTCCAAAGACAATGAAAATAGAAGTTTCATCCAACACATTACTGGCGTGAAATCTTCAATGGTGACACAGTGGAGAGGCCATGGCTTATGTACTCAAAAACCCAGAATGCTGCAGACTGTTTTTGTTGCAAACTTCCAGTCTAATGTTCCATCCACATTGGGTTCTGCAGGAACAAAGGACTGGAAAAATCTGGCATGCCATGAGAAGGCAGCAAATCACCAGAGAGCATTCCATAGGTGGAAAGAGCTTGAGATGAGACTAAGGTTAAAGGCCACCATCGATGATCAGCATCAAGAGAAGATTGCATCAGAGTCTCTTTGCTGGCAAAATGTTCTGAAAAGGCTCATTGCCATTCTACCCAAAACCTAGCAACTCAGATTAGCTGTATGTGCCAAACAATGGAAACTTCCTTAAAATTGTGGAGCTGATGGCTGAGTTTGATGCTGTACTCCAGGAGCATCTAAGAAGAGTCACCACCCAAGAAATGTACACACACCGCTACCTTGGAAAAACAATTCAAAATTAGATCATACAGTTACTGGCAACAAAAGTCAAAAAGAAGATTGTGGCAGATCTGAAGTCAGCAAGATATTATTCTGTTATTCTGGACTGCACACCTGACATCAGCCATACAGAACAAATTACTTTAATGGTGCATTTTGTAACAACAACAGAACCTAGTGAAAATGTTCCTGCAATGGTGACTGTCAGAGAGCATTTTCTAGAATTTATTTACATTGATGATACTACAGGAGCTGGTATGACAAATGTGCTTCTTAAAAAGCTGGAAGATACCGGAATTGCGATAGCTGACATGAGAGGTCAGGGCTACAATAATGGTGCCAACATGAGACGAAAGAACAGAGGAGTGCAGACACGCATCCGAGAGCTAAACCCTTGAGCTTTTTTTGTCCCATGCAGTTCTCATTCATTGAACTTGGTGGTCAGTGATGCAGCATCAGCTTCTAGTGAGGTTGCTGAATTTTTTAACATAATTCAAAGCATCTATGTATTTTTTTCTGCATCAACTCATCGATGGCAAATTTTGAAGCAACATCTGGGAACATCCTCTCTGACACTGAAACCACTGAGTGCCACACGATGGGAAAGTTGCGTGGAGGCGATAAAGCCTATCAAACACCAAATTGGGAAGATAGATGATGCCATAGTTGCCGTTATGGAGGATAATACTATTACAGGAACTGTTTCTGGGAGAACAGTGGCAGAGGGAAATGGAATCACCAGTAACATACGTAACTTCAAATTTCTGTGTGGCTTAGTGTTGTGGCATGACATACTGTTTGAAATAAATGTTGTAAGCGAGAGACTCCAAGGTGTTGATCTTGATATATCTGGAGCAATGGAACAACTGAACAAAGCAAAGTCATACCTACAATCTTACCGGTCAGATGAGGGATTTCAAAACGTTCTTAAGAGTGCACAGAAGTTGGCAGAGGAACTTCACACTGAAGCTATTTTCCCACCCATTCAAGAATACAAGAATCACCGAAGAAGAAGACATTTTGATTACGAGGCACGGGATAATCCCATAAGAGACCCCAAACAACAATTCAAAGTTGAATTCTTTAACCAGGTGCTAAATTGTGCAATACAGTCAGTTGAAGAACGTTTCATGCAGCTCAAGGAACACAGCAGTATATTTGGGATGTTGTATGATATTCCAAAACTCCTTACTATACTTGAAGAAGACCTAGACCTGCAATGCATGTCACTAGAGACAGTGTTGACACATGATGACATGCGCGATATTGATGCGAGTGATTTAGGTGATGAACTGAAAGCCCTTTCAAGATACATTTCAGCAGGATCAGCTCCAATAGCTTTTCTGGAATATATGTGCACAAATCAGATGACCACCCTCTTTCCAAATGCTTTTGTTGCTCTGCGCATTCTTCTAACACTTCCTGTAACAGTTGCCAGTGGAGAACGCAGCTTCTCCAAGCTGCAGTTAATAAAAACACATTTACTCTTCACAATGACACAGGATAGGCTGGTTGGCCTTGCAACCATCTCAATAGAGCATGAGCTGGCCCAGACTGTGGACCTTCAGGAAGCAATTCAAATCTTTGCAACCAAGAAGGCACGGAAAGCACCACTTTGATTATTCAAACAGATAAAAATGCCCGCGTTTACTATGCAGACAAGAAAAGTTACATTTGCTGTTCAGGTGTTTGAAAGTTAACTGTTACTTAAAATGGGGGTGTCATTTGAGCTCCCCACCTCAGGTGCCAAAATGTTGTGGGCCGGCCCTGCCCCCAGCCTAGAGCCCTGACCCTCTCCTGCGCCTCAACCCCCTGCCCCACCCCAGTGCCCCCTCCCACACCTTGAACCCCTCATTCCCAGCCCCACCCTGCAGCCCTTACCCCTGCACCCCAACCCTCTGCCCCAGCCCTGAGCCCCTTTCTCACCCCAAACCCCTCATCCGCAGCTCCGTTGAGTCATGGACATCAACAGTTTTCTTCAGCTGGGTCACTAAAAAAAAAGTTTGAAAACCACTCTTCTATAGAATATGTCAGTAAACGGGTATTGCTTAACATTGGATAATTGTATTTCAATTATTTCAATAGATTATAGTAAATTTAGGACATAACGTAAGCTGTCCATTTTAAATTTATTTTAAAATTGATTTATTTTTCTTAACCTGTGTTTAATTTAAATAAAAAATCCGATTTAGATTTTGAAAAACTAATTAATTAAAAATAATTTTTCCTGTTCTGATTCCAAGCCTTCCTGTTCTAACCACTATACCCCCTTCCGTGCCAGAGCCAGGGGTAGAACCCAGGAATTCTGCTCTAACCACTAAGCCCCACTCCTATTTCTCTCTGCTATTTGACCTATCTAGAATCATAGGGTTAGAAGGGACCGTAGGGGTCATCTAGTTTAATTTGTTGTGTCTAAACCATCTAAGGTGGCTCCAGCCTCCTTTTGAAAACCTCCAGTGAAGGAGCTTAGACACCCAGGGAGGTTGTAGGTTCCATTGTCCTTCTGTTCTTACTGTTAGGAAGTTTTTCCTGAGATTTAATCTAAATCTGCTCTGCTGCTGTTCGAACCTGTTGCCTCCTGTCCTGCCCTCTGTGGCGAGAGAGAGCAACTTTTCTCTCTCTTTTTTATGGCAGCCTTTCAAGTAGTTGAAGACCACTATCATGTTCCCCCTTAATCTCCATTTCCAAACTAAACCTACCCAGTTCCTTCAGCCTTTGCTTGGATGGTTTGCATTCCATCCCTTTGATCATCTTTGTCTCTGCTATTTGGAATCATTTCCTCTGGATCATTTCCAGTTTCTCTGCATCCTTTCTATACATTGGTGACCAAAACTGGACACAGTACTCCAGCTGTGGCTTAACCAGGGCCAAGTAGAGTGGTACTGTCGCCTGCTGTGACTCGCGTGCTGGGTCTCTGTTAATGCAACCTAAAATTGCATTTACTTTTTTTGCAACCGCATTGCATTGCTGATTCATGTTGAGGCTGTGATCCACCACAACTCCCAGATTCTTCTCAGGAGTGCTGCTGCCAAGCCAGTAATCCCCCATTCTGTATGTGTGCATTTGGTTTTTCTTCCCGATATAGCACCTGACATTTGTCTTTGTTGAATTTCATTTTGTTGCCTATAGCCCAGTTCTCCGATTTATCAAGATCCTTCTGAATTTTAGCTCTATCCTTCAGTGTTTGCAACCCCCCCTTCCCCCGCTTTGTCTCATCAGCAAATTTGATCAGTATGCGCTCTATTCCTACTTCTGAGTCATTAGTAAAGATGTTAAACCACACTGGACCCAGAACAGATCCCGGTGGAACCCCGCTTGATACCTCCTTCCAGTCCGACATCATTCCATTAATAGTTACTCTTTGTTTGCGGTGTATCCACTCAATGGTAGTTCTATCGAGCCTGCATTTCTCCAGCTTACTTATCAGACTGTCACGTGGGACTGTGTCTAAAGTAGGGCTGTCGATTAATCGCAGTTAACTAACACGATTAACTAAAAAAAAATCGCAATTAATTGCCGTTTTAATCACGTTGTTAAACAATAGAATACCGATTGAAATGTATCTATTATTTTTGGATATTTTCTACGTTTTCAAATATATTGATTTCAATTACAACCCAGAATACCAAGCGTACAGTGCTCACTTTATATGATTTTTTTATTACAGATATTTGCACTATAAAATGATAACAGAAATAGTATTTTCAATTCAGCTCATACAGCTGCAGTGCAATTTCTTTATCATGAAAGTGCAACTTAGGGGTTTTTTTGTTACACAACTGCACTTAAAAACAAAACAATGTAAAACTTTAGAGCCTGCAAGTCCACTCAGTCCTACTGCTTGTTCAGCCAATCGCTCAGACAAACAAGTTTGTTTACATTTACGGGCAATAAAGCTGCCCGCGTCTCATTTAAAATGTTGACTGAAAGTGAGAGGCATTTGCATGGCACTTTTGTACCCGGCATTGCAAGATAATTACGTGCCAGATATACTAGACATTCATATGCTCCTTCATGCGTCTACCACCATTCCAGAGGACATGCTTCCATGCTGATGATGCTCGTTTAAAAAAAAATGCATTGATTACATTTGTGACTCAACTCCTTGGAGAGAGTTTTGACTCCTGCTCTGTGTTACCTGCTTTCTGTCATATATTTTGTGTTGTGGCAGTCCCAGATGGTGATCCAGCACATGTTCGTTTTAAAATCATTTTCACTGCAGATTTGGCAAAATGCAAAGAAGGAACCAATGTGAGATTTCTAAAGATAGCTACAGCACTCAACCCAAGGTTTAAGAACTGAAATGAATGCTCCAGTGCAGAAACTACAGAACTCAAACCATCAAAAAAGGAAAATCAACCTTCTGCTGCTGGCATCTGAGAACTCAGCTGATGAAAATGAACATGCGTCGGTCCGCATTGCTTTGGATCGTTGTCAAGCAGAACCCTCCGTAAGCAGGAACGCATGTCCTCTGGAATGGTCGTCGAAGCATGAAGGGATATGTGAATCTTTAGCACATCTGGCACGTAAATCTTGCGACGCCGGCTACAAAGTGCCAGGCGAATGTCAGTTCTCACTTTCAGGTGACATTGTAAACAAGAAGTGGGCAGCATTAAATCCTGCAAATGTATACACACTTGTCTGTTGGAGCGATTGGCTGAACAAGCAGTAGGACTGAGTGGACATGTAGGCGCGAAAGTTTTACATTATTTTATTTTTGAATGCAGTTTTTTTGTACATAATTCTATATTTGTAAGTTCAACTCTCATGATAAAGAGATTGCACTACAGTACTTGTGTTAGGTGAATTGAAAAATACTATTTCTTTTGTTTTTTACAGTGCAAATATTTGTAATCAAAATAAATATAAAGTGAGCACTGTACACTTTGCATTCTGTGTTGTAATTGAAATCAATATATTTGAAAATGTAGAAAACATTCAAAAATATTTAAATAAATGTTTAAATATTTTTGTTTAGCAGCGCGATTAATCACAATTAATTTTTTTAATCACTTGACAGCCCTAGTCAAAGGCTGAAGTCCAGGTATATTATTTCCACTGCATCCCCCCTATCCACCGAATCCTGTTAAGAAGGAAATCATGCTGGTTTGGTGTGATTTGTTCTTGGTAAATCCATGCTGTCTGCTGGTGATCACCCCTTCATCCTCCAGGTGTTCTCAAAACAGGAGAGTTTCATACGTTGCTCTAGTACCTTCCCAGGTATCGAGGCCAGGCTGACTGCTCTATAGTTCCCTGGCTCCTCCTTTTCCCCCTTTTTAAATATGGGCACTGCATTAACCCTTCTCCGGTGTTCCAGGACCTCTCCCATCATCCATGAGTTTACAAATACGATGGCCAGTGGCTCTGATATTTCTTCAGCTAATTCCTTCAGCACCCTCAGGTGACTAGCATCTGGCCCGGGTGATTTGAATTCGTTCAAATTGGTCAGAAAATCTCTGGTGTCCTTGTAGTCCCTTCGTTCCCCCCATCCCTATCTGACGGGGGCAGGAAGCGGTGTCTGACTCTTGCTGCCCAGCTGGGCTCAGGGCCTGGTGCTTGGCACCCTGGCAGCTGGGTGGGATTAGATCGGGTGTGAGACTTTCGCTGCCCAGAGGGAGCTTCACCCCTCCCCAAGCTGCGATCATGGCGCTCTGGGGTGTCCAGCTCTCACCCTGCCTGTCTGTGGCTGTCCTAGGATGAGCTGCCTGCGCTGGCTATCTCCAGGCCCCAGACTGGCCTGTCCTTCCTGGCCCCGGAGCCCGAGGACCTGGAGGATCTCTACAGCCGCTACAAGGTGAGCTGGGGTGGCGGGAGAGGCTTGCCCTCGGATGCGAGGTGTGTGTGGAGGGCAGGCCCCAGGGTGGGAGCAGCCCTCGGACCGGATGTTGGGGATAGGGTGATGGGATGGCAGACCCCGAGGTGGGGGCAGCATGTGCCCTTAGCTCGGAGCTGGGATCTGATGGCACCTCTGACCAGGGTCGTGGGGCCAGGGACCTGGGAGATCTGGGCCCCAGTAACCTCTGGTGGGTTTGGTTCTTCAGTCCCATTCCCCTCTGCTGCACAGTGCCCCGGGAGCCCACTTCCCTGCAGGGCACCCAGCTGCAGTGCTGAGCAGGGAGTTGCCTGGTGCCCGGCCCGTAGCCGTGGAGCCACTTCCTCTAGCAGCTACTGCAGGCACCTGAGCAGAGCAGGGCGGAGGGGCTGTCTCTGTCTGTCTGTCTGTCCGTAGAAGCTGCAGCAGGAGCTGGAGTTCCTGGAGGTGCAGGAGGAGTACATCAAGGACGAGCAGAAGAACCTGAAGAAGGAGTTCTTGCACGCCCAGGAGGAGGTGAAGCGCATCCAGAGCATCCCGCTGGTCATTGGCCAGTTCCTGGAGGCCGTGGACCAGAACACGGCCATCGTGGGCTCTACCACAGGTGCAGCTGAGGGGCTGGAGGAGGGTGATTGAGGGGGAGGGGAGCCGTACACGGCGGGCTGGTCCCCGGCTTTGCCTGGCATACCCCCCTCTGCCTCTCACCCGCAGGCTCCAATTACTACGTGCGGATCCTGAGCACCATTGACCGGGAGCTGCTGAAGCCCAACGCCTCGGTGGCCCTGCACAAGCACAGCAATGCGCTGGTGGATGTGCTGCCGCCCGAGGCCGACAGCAGCATTATGATGCTGACATCAGGTGGGTGCTCCCTGCGCCAGCCCTAGGGGCAGCCGGTGCCACAGGGAGCAGCGTGCCCAGTGCCTATGGGGGTGGAGGGCTCCCAGCTGGGCTGGGGAGCTGAGGGTCCCATGGCATGCAGGGATCCCACGGGCGTGTGGGGGGCGGCGGTCCCACGGGCATGCAGGGGTCCCACGGGTATGTGGGGTACTGCGGTCCACAGGCAAGCAGGGGTCCCACCGGTAAGCAGGGGTCCCGGGGGTGGCAGTCCTGAGGGCGGCGGTCCCACAGGCGTGCAGGGGGCGGCGGTCCCACGGGTGTGCAGGAGTCCCACGCCTATGCTGGGCATGCAGGGGAGTGCTGGACTGGGGAGTGGGGGTCTCCTAGGGGGCATGTAGGGGATGCAGCTTTTCTGGGGAGCGGAGGTCCCCTGGTCATGCTGGGGAGGGGAGGCAGGGGTCTCCTGGCCATGCTGGGCTCAGCCCTGGTGTGTGCCCACAGATCAGAAACCGGATGTGATGTACGCCGACATCGGCGGGATGGACATCCAGAAGCAGGAGGTGAGGGAGGCCGTGGAGCTGCCTCTCACCCACTTTGAGCTCTACAAGCAGGTGAGTGCGGGGGCGAGACTGGGCCGGCTGGGGCTACATCCTGGGTAGCTGTGCCCTGTGCTGGGGCTGAGCTCCGTCCTGCAGGCCCAGCATGGACGCTCCTCTCACTGTGCCCTGCAGCTGTGGGGGCTCCTGGGGGGCTCGGGGCTGTGTGCTCGGTTGGCAAGTCGCTGTCAGATCAGGAGAGCACAGAACCTTTGGCTCTGAGCAGCACTGGGTGTGACTGGTGTCCGGACCCCGGCTTGCTGGGCCCCTCAAGGGCGGGATGGTGGAGCCCCCAGTAACCCCCTCTGTCCTCCTCAGATTGGCATTGACCCCCCGCGCGGCGTTCTGATGTACGGTCCCCCCGGCTGTGGGAAGACTATGCTGGCTAAAGCCGTGGCCCATCACACCACAGGTGAGCAGGGCGCTGGACTGCGGGGGAAAGGGGGAGCACCAGTGCCCAGCTGATACCACGGGAGTCTGTCCAGGACGCCTGGGTTCTCTAGCGCAAAGGTGCCAGGTGGCCTGTGGTCCCGGCTCAAGGTCTGGAAAGGCCCCGGCTTTGTGCCCAGGAGAGTTGGTGCGGCAGGTGCCAGGGACTGGAGCCAGGGCTGTGTGGCACAGGGAGCCTGTCCCATGGGGGGTTATCTCTCATGGCCAGGGCTGGAGGGGAGCTGCTGCCCTTCAGGGGAGCTGGGCACTAATGCTGTCTGCCCATCTGTCCAGCTGCCTTCATCCGCGTGGTGGGCTCAGAGTTCGTGCAGAAGTACCTGGGGGAGGGGCCGCGCATGGTGCGGGACGTCTTCCGGCTGGCCAAGGAGAACGCGCCTGCCATCATCTTCATTGACGAGATCGACGCCATTGCCACCAAGCGCTTCGACGCCCAGACAGGGGGTGAGCCGGGAGGGGGGCGCTGGGCCTGCCCCTCTGGGGGTGCAAACTCCGATCTGGCCCCAGGGCTCATAGAATCATAGAATCATAGAATCTCAGGGTTGGAAGGGACCTCAGGAGGTCATCTAGTCCAACCCCCTGCTCAAAGCAGGACCAAACCCAATTAGATCATCCCAGCCAGGGCTGGCTCGGGGGGGAGCGGGAATGGGACATGGGGCCTCTCCCCTCTAGGGCACTGGACCCAAGTCCCAGCTGGTGGGTGGAGCAGAGAGCCCCAGCCCCCACCCCCCTCCTTGTAGATGTCTGTCACACTGGAGTGAGCCCCTCAGGTTCTGGCCAGTCCCGTGGTGGGCAAGTCTGTGGGGACTGCGAGGGAGGCTGGGCCGGCAGGGTTGGGGGTAGTGGCGGAGGTGTGCAAATGTGGGGTGGCAGTGGTGGGCAGGGCCGAGGACAATAGGGGCAGGAGATTGAGGGGAGGGGATAAGGCATGGGAGGGGAGGGGGAAGGGGTTAGGCATGGTGGGGGTGGGCACTGGAGAGGGGACAGGATTGGGGGAGAGTGGAAATAGTGGGGGGCAGAGGGGGCCGTGCCAGGCACTGGCTCACTGGGCTGTGTCCCTCTCCCCAGCCGACAGGGAGGTGCAGCGCATCCTGCTGGAGCTGCTCAACCAGATGGACGGCTTTGACCAGAATGTCAACGTCAAGGTGCGGGAGCGCAGGGGCTGGGGTGTGGGGTGACGGGCATTGCTGTGCCAGCCCCCAGATTTCTCCCTGAGGCAGTGGGAGGTGGGGGGCTGAATGGGGCAGGGGCACTGCTGTTCCAGCGAGGCTGGAGAGGTGTGGGGGGATGGGGCACTGCTGTCCCAGCGAGGCCGGAGGGGGCTGAGTCTCCCCATTGGGGATGGGCAGAGGGCTCTCCCGAGAGGTGACCGTGCACTCTTGCCCGCCAGGTGATCATGGCCACAAACCGGGCAGACACCCTGGACCCCGCCCTGCTGCGGCCCGGCCGCCTCGACCGGAAGATCGAGTTCCCCCTGCCCGACCGGCGCCAGAAGCGCCTCATCTTCTCCACCATCACCAGCAAGATGAACCTGTCCGAGGAGGTGGACCTGGAGGACTGTATCCTGCCCGCAGCCTGGCACGGTGGGGGGCGGGGAGGAGGGAGAGGGGTGGCACAGCAGGAAGACTGTGTCCCGCTGGGTGCCCAGCACGCTGTGGGGGGCATGACGGGGGCTGCGTCCCGCTGGGTGCCTGGCATGGGGGGCACGGTGGGGAGGCTGAGTTGCACTGGGTGCCCGGCACTGAGGAAGGGCTGTCTCGGGCCCAGCTCATAAGAAGGTGCCTGTCAGCCCTGTACTGCCCCACACGGGGTTGACCCAGTGACCCAGGCCACAGCTCTGCCCCACTCTCCCGGTGTCACACACACAGGCCGGAGGGTGCAGGGGGTGCACTGACCCAAGAACCCTCCTCTCCCGGGGCAGGGCTGTCCCTGGGCAGCCCCTGCTGGAGGGGGTGGTCCTCTGGGGTCAGGGTGGGGTCGGGCTACAGGAGCGGGCATGACAGCTGGGAGCTGTCCTGTCCCCTTCTGACACTTGGCTGGGGCTGCCGCCTGCTGGGCAGTGCCCGGCACAGCATATGGACTGGTCGCTTCACCAAGAGCAGCCTGGCGCCAGCCCCCAGGGCAGGGGGTGGGCCTGGCTCAGGCTGCAGGCCGGAGTAATGAAGCAGGAGGGCCCAGGACCCTCAGGGGGAACCGGGCCCAGCTGAGCCGGTGCTGTGCGGTTCCGCTCAGGAGCGAGGGGCTGGGGTGAAGCTGGCTCCTGCCTGTGCCTCTAGATCCACAGGGTCCAGAAAGGGGTGTGTGTGTGTGTGGGGGGTGTCACTCGCCAAAAAACCTATCCCCGGACTCTAGCCCCCAACGTCCCCACTCCTCCTGTCTGGGGCCTCTGAGCTTGTTGCCACGCCGGTCTGGCCCCCGCCCAGGAGCCTCACGGGCCCTCTCACCATGGTCCGGCTCAGCTGCTGTGCAGATGTTTCCCTCACTCCTCCCCAGATGTGGCCCGGCCGGATAAGATCTCGGGTGCCGACATCAACTCCATCTGCCAGGAGGTGAGTGTGGGGGGGCTGGGAGCCGTGGAGCAGGGCCCCTGGACGCCCCGGGCTGTGATATCTGGGTGCTGTGTGTGTTGTGACCTGCTCCTTTTTCGGGGATCTCCCGCTGCTCCCCGAAGCCAGCAGGCCTCACTGCCGCAGCGGGAGGCTGAAGGAGCCCTGACTCTGAGATTTACGGGGTCCTCTACTGCTGGGCGCATGTGCACGGGGCGTAGGGGGGTCACTGTGCCCGGCATCTCCCCCCTCCCTCTGCCCCCCCCCCCCACGTGTGCACATGGTGGGATGGGGGGGTGTCACTGCACCCAGTGTCATGCCCCCCCCATGCCTGTGCCTGTATGTGCCCGGGGGGGGGGGGTCACTCAGATTCCCCCCCCCCCCCCCGCGCGCGGCATATGCCCATTGTGCACAGGGCAGGATTGGGGGGTGGTCACTGTGCCCAGTGTCCCCCTCCTCATCTGTGTGCACGGTGGAGGGGGGGCGGTCACTGTGCCCAGCGTCACCTCCTCACCTGTGTCTCCGTATGCACAGGGCGGCATGCTGGCCGTGCGGGAGAACCGCTACATCGTCCTGGCCAAGGACTTCGAGAAGGCCTACAAGACGGTCATCAAGAAGGACGAGCAGGAGCACGAGTTCTACAAATGAGAGGCCATGGGGGAGCGTGGGGCAGGCTCGAAATCCACCCAATAAACCCATCCCCTGCACCCCACCTCTGCTGGGAGTGTCACTGTCTGGCCCTGCGGGGAGTGCGGAGCAGGCTAAAATCCCTCCAGTAAACCCAGCCCCACGCTTCTGCAGCAAGTGCTGGTGTCTGTCCCTGAGGCCCAGCCCAGGGCCCCGGGGGGAGTGTGGAGCAGGCTAGCATCCTGCCAATCCCTTCCCCAGCCCCATGCCTCTGTGGGGAGTGCAGGTGTCTGTCCCTGCAGCCTGGGGACCTGTGCTTCCTGGAGAGCTCCCACCAGCTCCCCCCCACGTGCTGCACGGCAGCCCCCAATCTCAGGTGGGGGGTAGAGTGAAGGACCAATCTGTCCCAGGCAGGCGCTATCCTGGCTTTGGCTATAGCAGCTGCTGCCCCCATAGTTCCCTGTGCCCCAGGCGGGGTCTCCCCTGCCCAGTGCTGGGGGGAGAGCTGGCTCTGGCTGCAGTGGGCTGGGAACGCTGCCTGCGGCCAGGCCTGTGCAGGGAGCAGTGAGGGAACAGCTGGAGAAGCCCTAGGGGCCCAGGCCAGGGTTGTACAGTATGGTCGGTTCCCCAGACCCACAGCCCTTGGGCTCCCGGTTCATGTTCCCCAGATCCTGATCTCCCCACCGCCACCAACAGGGCTCCTGCCCTCTTCTCTGGCTGTGCAGAGCCCTCCCCAGCAGTGAGGCCCCATTCTGTTTTCCCTGGCCCCACAGACCCCTCTCGCCAAGCACTGGGGCTCTTATCCTGAGTTCCCCAGCAGTGGAGGGTGCAAGGTCTCAGCCCGTTACGTGGTTTCTGTTGTACTGGCTGCATCCCATCTGTGTGCAGCGCTCCCCCTTGTGGGGCAGCTGATGGGGGCTCCAGAGCTCCACAGAGGAAGGAGAGGCTGGCGATGGATTCGGGCGGGCACTGACCCGGCTAGGGGGTGGGGCTCAGGGGTGATGGACGGGCGTTCTTCTGCACACTCTGGCTGTTAGCCACTGGGGCATTTTCTGCCAGGTCGTTTGGCTCAGAAGGTGCCAATGGGACCAAGCACACACTCTGCGGTGCCAAGTCAGCAGCCACACGGGGGTCAGCCCTATGGTCCAGCTAGCCCAGTGTCCTGTCTGCTGCCAGTGGCCCATGCTGGGTGCTCCAGTTACCGAGTGATCGAGCCAATCAGCCAGTCTGGCAGTCCGAGGTTTAGGGACAGCTGGCGCATGGGGCAGCATCCCTGACCATTCTGGCTAATAACACTTCCCACAGAAACCGGGCGGGTGGACCTGCCCCTCTGCCAGCCAAGGGAGCAGAATTGCCCCCCTGCCAGCCTTCTTTCCTCCATGGCTCCCCAGATAACCCGCCAGAGCCTGGCAACATTTGAAAACATAGTTTTGGTTCTTGGAGTCCCTTGGGCTGGTCTCAGCTGGCACCGGGCCCTGCCTGTTCTCTGGCTCACAAGCAGAGGCCTGGGCCATAGCTCTGCTGCCCTGGCCCCTGGGCTAGGCAGCCAGGCAGAGGGAAGAATTCATGCAGCGCCCTAGCCGCCGCCTCAGCGGTGGATTAACGCCTGTGCTGGGCACACCCCGCCCCTGGCTGCAGGAAGCGTCTGCGCTCCAGGGCTCTGGCGGTGTCGCTGCTGGGCCAGAGCTGTGCTGTGGTAGCCGTGGCCCAGATCCCCTGAGCACTGCAATGCTCTGGGCTAACTGGAGTCTGGGCTCAGGGCGTGGGGGGCCGGTGCCATTCCCCTCCGTGCTGGCTCGGAGATTGGACTGGACTGTGCCAGGGCCCTTCGGCTGACGAACGCCTGACGTGGGCCTGGGGGGAATTTGGCTTTTCTGGAAATGCAAAATCTGTCCCAGGCAAGAACCTCTGCTGGGCCCCGTTCCGTGGCAGGGGAACTGAGTTAGCCGCTGACCGGAACCCTGTGTCGGTCCCCCCTCCCCTCTGTTAACAAAGGCTCCGGCTTCCAAACCAGCCTGGGCCACGGAGCCTCCCAGGGCAAAAGAAGCCAGCAAGAAAGAAACACGGCCAGGGAGAAGCTGGTTTCTGCCCGTTATGCCGGACCTGGAGCCCTTGGCCCTAGGGAGGCATGTGTGGGGCCCAGCGTGGGGCACCCTGTTGGCGGGACCCACTGCTGGGAAATGCGAGCAGCTGGGGGGCTGCCCCCTCCTGCCAAGAGGGCATGTGCCCTGCAGAATCTGTCCTTCCCCGAGCTGGGCAGAGGGCACAGGTCACCAGCCCCAAGGGGCAGTCCTGCCAGCTGTCTGTGTGTGCTTCCCCTGCTTCCCCCCTACATCCCAGCCCCTGTCCTGCCTCCCCCCATCCATCAACGCTCAGGGCCATGGGAGCTGGGACCCAGCCACATACATACCCTCTGCTCTGTCTGGAGTGACTGACCCACTTGCCAGCTAGTGAGTGAGGCCAGGGCCACCCCTCATTCCTTGCTCCTAGCAGTGCCCTGTCAGCACCAGGGCTGTGAGCTTCCCCACAGCAGTGTTTTCATATGCACACCCCAGCCCCGCTCAGGGAAGAAGCTGTCGGGCTGGGGCAGTTATGGGTGGAGGTGGGCGATTTGCAGGCTGATTGTGCTGGCAACGGGGCTCAACCCCCTCTAATCCCCACAGCATGTCAGGCTGTGACGCTGAGTTAATCATCTCCCAGCCCTGCACTGCCAGCTGCTGCCCTGGGAGGGGCCCCAGGCTGGCATCACCAGGGCTTTTCTCAAAGCCGGGTAGCGCAGCCCCTTTCTTGCCTCCCCCCATCCTTCAACGCTCAGGGCCAACGGAGCCGGGACCCAGCTGTATAGACCTGTCCACTGTGCCAGGAGTGACTGACATCCGCCCCCCACAGCAGTGCTGTCAGTGCCAGTGCTGTGAGCTTCCCCTAGCAGTGCCCTGTGAACACCTGGGCTGTGAGCTTCCACTGCAACAGTGCCTTAGAAGGGCTGGGCAGCAGTTCTGCAGAAAAGGACCTAGGGGTTACGGTGGACGAAAAGCTGAATATGAGTCAACAGTGTGCCCTTGTTGCCAAGAAGGCTAACGGCATTTTGGGTTGTATAAGTAGGGGCATTTCCAGCAGATCGAGGGACGTGATTATTCCCCTCTATTCAGCACTGGTGAGGCCTCATCTGGAGTACTGTGTTCAATTTTGGGCCCCACACTACAAGAAGGATGTGGATAAATTGGAAAGAGTCCAACGGAGGGCAACAAAAATGATTAGGGGGCTCGAGCACATGACTTATGAGGAGAGGCTGAGGGAACTGGGATTGTTTAGCCTGCAGAAGAGAAGAGTGAGGGGGGATTTGATAGCTGCTTTCAACTACCTGAAAGGGGGTTCCAAAGAGGATGGATCTAGACTGTTCTCAGTGGTGGCAGATGACAGAACAAGGAGTAATGGTCTCAAGTTGCAGAGGGGGAGGTTTAGGTTGGATATTAGGAAAACCTTTTTCACTAGTAGGGTGGTGAAGCAGTGGAATGGATTACCTAGGGAGGTGGTGGAATCTCCTTCCTTAGAGGTTTTTAAGGTCAGGCTTGACAAAGCCCTGGCTGGGATGATCTAGTTGGGGTTGGTCCTGCTTTGAGCAGGGGGTTGGACTAGATGACCTCCTGAGGTCCCTTCCAACCCTGAGATTCTATGATTCTTACCAGTGTCAGGACTGTGAGCTTTCCCCCCCCAGCAGTGCCCTGTCAATGTGAGGGCTGTGAGCCCCGCCCCGCAGTGCCCTGTCAGTGCCAGGGCTGTCAGCTTCCCCCCAGCAGTGCCCTATCAGTGCCAGGGCTGTGAGCTTCCCCCAGCAGTGCTCTGTCAATGCGAGGGCTGTGAGCTCTGGGTATCTGGGCAGGAGTCGGATTAGGGGCTAAAACAGGCTGGGAGGACAGGGTCGGGTGCTGGGGTGTCTCTGGGCAGGAGCTGGTTTAGTGGCTGGGATGGCTGGGGGAGGGGTGGGGTTTGCCTGCCCCTCAGCCGGAGGGGAACCCCCCCCTCCATAGACACGCTGCAGGAGCCCCAGATGTGAGGCCAAGAGCTGAGAGTCCCTGGCAGGGTCTGGCCCAGCCGGGGCGAGGGCAGCCACTGCAGCCGCAGCAGATTCCCAGGTGCAGGACAGGTGCCGGGAGAGGAAAGCCAGAGGTTGGTTTTTTCCGCTTTCTTTTGCTCCGACAAAGTCGGCGGGGCCCCGCCCCCGCTAAAGCCGGCCCCGGAGAGCCCATCCTGCCCCGGGCATTGACCAGCTGACAAGAATTCCCCACGGGCCGGCAAGGAGCCCCTGGCCCCCAATGCTACTGGTGCAGCGAACGCAGCTAGTGGCCTGTGGTACTCCCAGGTGCAATATGAGATCCGCCCCCCCCCCCCGCCCCCCAGGGGAGCTGGGGCCGGTCTGCAGCGATCCGCCAGGTCTGGGCTCAGCGAGGGCGCGGTGCATTCAGTTGCAGTGCATTCAGTTGCAGTACCAGCAATATTCCACTAGGGGGCACGACAAAGGAGGAGCCGGCAGAACTGGCCCTACAGTAAAACCGAGGCTTACATGGCCGGTTAGCTCAGCTGGTTAGAGCGTGGTGCTAATAACGCCAAGGTCGCGGGTTCGAGCCCCGTACGGGCCACGGTGCTTCTTTTTATCCCCTGCCATAAAATGCAGACCTGAGAGCTTGATATTTTCGGTCTTATCTGTTGCTTTCCTAATGGTTCCTAATATTCCGTTTGCTTTTCTGACTGCCCCTGCACATTGAGTGGCTGTTTAAGAGAACTATCCACAATGACTCCCAGCTCTCCTTCTAAAGTGGTAACAGCTAATTTAGACCCCATCATTTAGTATTTATAACTGGGATTGTTTTCCAATGTGCATTACTTTGCATTGACTTTCCTACATCAGTTTTGGAGCCTTAATACAAGAACTAATACCTTTAACCAGTAAATAAAATTAATGCAGAATATTTGCACATCACACCAATCACCCTCAAACTTTTTTATTTTCATTTTGTGATGGATCCCCCTGGGGTGCCACCTGGAACTGGGGTACGGCTGAGTTCTCTGTTTTACCAGGCTGAGTTCCCTCTCACCCGGTCCGTCCTCACCCATAGGCAAAGTATGCAGCTGCATAGAGCACCAGGAAATTTGGGGCATCACATTTCCTGGTGCCCTGCGCAGCTGCGTGCTGCTCCAGCCCCTGCTCTGGCTCTTCCCCAGGGCCCCTGCCCCTCCTACACCCCACCCTGCCCCGCCTCTTTCTGCCCCTGCTCTGCCCCAGCCCCACCCCCAGTCCCCAGAGCTCTGCAACAGGGGTTGGGCCTGCAATGGGTGGTGAAAAGTGCAGTGACCCAGACCCAGCCGTGCCACCTGCCGGTGAGTGCTGGGGGGCGGTCCCCCGCTACCCCCCAAGCCAGTCCTCCCCCCCGCCTGCTCCGGCCCACAGAGGCCTGGGGCCCCACACACCACCCCCATGGGGGGATGCGGAGGGCCCCAGAATAGACGGCCCTGCCTCTCACACCGTGACAAGCTTCAAAGCCCTTCAAGCTTGCATTGGCACCACCATCCACAGGCAGGGGCCGCACCCAGCTGCATTCATGCACGCATGAACCAACAATAGAGAGGCTCCAGCCAAAATACCCCCAGCTCCCCAGCCTAGGACCCTGGAGCTGGAGCTGTACTGTCCTGCCCTGGTCAAAACTTGACCAGTTTGAATTTATTACCCAGTCTGCCCCTCCCTTGATGTGAAGAAGACAATGCAAAAAGCCTTGTTAACTGAACTGAGATTTCCCCCAAACACTTCACTCAAAACCACACTGGTTAAGATAAAACATAAAACAGGTTTATTAACTAGAGAAAGATGCTTTGAAGTGATTATAAGTGATAGCAAACAGATCAAAGTAGATTACTATAAGAAATAAAGTAAAACACAATCTAAGCCTAATATACTAGCAGTGTCTCACCAAGTTAGATAGTACAAGCAGGTTAGCTTTTGCATACACAGGATGGCTTCCTTCTTTCCTGCCTGGGACCAACACTTCAGCCCATTTCAGTCTTTTTTCCTTTGGTGTTTTCAGGTGTTGTGTTGTAGGGAAAGTGAGGTCCCGTCATGATATCACTACCCCTTTTATATCTTTTTCCAACTTGCTGGAAAGGTCTTTTGCTGTGAACTGGTTTAAACAGTCCGCATTGTGTAGTGCTCTCTCTGAGAGATGTCTATTGTACCCAGTTCCTGGAGTAACCCTTGTGAGTGTGTCTATTTCCTCAATAGGCCATCAACATTGCTTGGCCTTTCACTTGTTGTACCTGAAAGGCTGCTTGTGGGTGTTCCCAACCTCACATGTTCCGTAGCACATACACAGCAAAACTTTATAACTTCATATGCAGTGAGAGCACACACAACTTTACAGAATACTAATGTTCAACAGATTAAAACGATACCTCACGAGGCATACTTTGTACAACACATCATAATTATATCACCATGGTGAATGTCAGGGTGCACAGAGTGTCACACATTTATCTATATATATTGTGGAAAATTATAAGCAAGCAAACATATGCCCTCTCAATCTGTATATCTCATTTCTCATTCAAAAGTGATGAAGTCTAAAGTAGTTGAGTTTCCCCTCAAACATTCTTCTAAAACATGGAACAAATTAGAGAACAAATTGGTTTTGGCATTAGCTTAAACAAAAGGAAAGATCAGAGGCTTTAAAAGTGATAATTGGAAGGAAAATATGACAATAGACTGGCTTTTCTATCAGCTCTAGGACACTTGAAGGTGTATTTCCAGTAGATGAAAATATCACCTTTTTCCAATGGCAATGTGTTTTCTTTTCCTATTAAGTTGCTCGGTACTTAGAAATAAAGTCCCCTTGGCTGCCCTGGGGTGTCCAGCACCTCTGAGAATTGGCCCCGTCCAATCCTGCCGGTCTCTGATTTAACAGGGGATTCTGCAGGCTCCGCGAGAGCCCATCTTTGCCCAGGTGCCCGGAGCCCTGGCCCGCCCCAGGGCAGGGGTGACCAGACCCCACCTCTGGCCCAGCCCCGGGCAATGAGCGGCCCCAGAAGTGCTAGTAACACGCCGGGTTTGCAGTGCAGCGTGCAGGGAGCGCAGGGGCCATTTGAGCTCCTCCGAGGGCGCTGGGGCCGGGCCGGGCCGGGCCGGGCTGTTGCATGTTGAACCATCCCTGGGCCGGTCTGCAGCGACCCCGCAGAGCGGCTCTCCCGGGGGCCGGCCGGGCTCGCCGGGATTAGCGAAGGAGCAGGGCGTTTAGCTGCAGTACCCACACTACTCCAGTAGAGGGCACCGTGACACAGGAGGTGAGCTGCAGAACTTGCTCTGCGGTAAGACTTAGTGTCACGTGGCCGGTTAGCTCAGCTGGTTAGAGCGTGGTGCTAATAACGCCAAGGTCGCGGGTTCGAGCCCCGTACGGGCCATACTTACTTTTTATCCCTTGCCATGAAACACAGAGCTGAGAGCTGTGCCTGCTCCTTGGGTTTATTTATGTCTTTACTTTCCAACAAACAGCGATGGGAGCCAACGGCTGCTGAGAGCCCCACAGCTGTCACGGGATGTTCCCCACAGTGCATCACAGACCGGGCGGGGGGACATGCAGGAAAAGTGGGTGACACAAATACTGCGCCTTAACCCCACCGCTCTGCTTCTCGCGCTTTCCGCCACCCCACGCTGGTTAAACTGTCGGCCCGGGGGGTCCCGACCTTCGGCACAGGTCTCCCAGCCCTTTGACCAGAGACAGGAGAGGACAGGGGTGTTTCTGGTCACTGCAGGGCCCAAACCATAGTCTGCCAAAGCTTGTGTCAGCCTATCTGCTCCACGGGCAGAGCAAATACAGGTGGGGTTAGAGGAAGTGGAAACTAAACCAGCAAAGGAGGTTTCAAGCCAGCTGCTTTTGGGGTCCAAACCCAGCAGGGACCCCTGTGGGGCCAGCCCCTTCTGGGGTCCAAACCCAGCAGGGACCCCCTGTGGGGCCAGCCAGCCGCAATGCATGGGCCATAGGGAAAAGGCAGCTTTGCTTTGGTGACAACACAGTGAGCTCGCAGCTGGCTGGCTTTTCCTCTGCCCGTATCTGCACCCTAAGAGCTCGCTCACCCCACTGGTTCACAGGCGGAGTGGCAGGAATTCCAGCTAGGGTGCCCAGACAGCAAATGTGAAAAATCGGGCCAGGGGGGTGGGGGGGTAATAAGAGCCTATATGAGCAAAAGACCCAAAAATCGGGACTGTCCCTATGTGTGGGTAAATAGACAGACAGATGGGTTAGTGCATAGATGGGTGTGAAAGGAGATGGCCAGAGAGAATAGATGATCTGCTGGGTGGGATCCCAGGGCTGGGTTATCAGGGGCTGAGGGTCGGGATTGAGGGACACTGGCATAGAATCATAGAAGCATAGAATCTCAGGGTTGGAAGGGACCTCAGGAGGTCATCTAGTCCAACCCCCTGCTCAAAGCAGGACCAACCCCAACTAGATCATCCCAGCCAGGGCTTTGTCAAGCCTGACCTTAAAAACCTCTAAGGAAGGAGATTCCACCACCTCCCTAGGTAACCCATTCCAGTGTTTCACCACCCTACTAGTGAAAAAGGTTTTCCTAATGTCCAACCTAAACCTCCCCCGCTGCAACTTGAGACCATTACTCCTTGTTCTGTCATCTTCTACCACTGAGAACAGTCTAGATCCATCCTCTTTGGAACCCCCTTGTAGGTAGTTGAAAGCAGCTATCAAATCCCCCCTCACTCTTCTCTTCTGCAGGCTAAACAATCCCAGCTCCCTCAGCCTCTCCTCATAAGTCATGTGCTCCAGCCCCCTAATCATTTTTGTTGCCCTCCGTTGGACTCTTTCCAATTTATCCACATCCTTCTTGTAGTGTGGGGCCCAAAACTGGACACAGTACTCCAAATGAGGCCTCACCAGTGCCGAACAGAGGGGAATAATCACGTCCCTCGATCTGCTGGAAATGCCCCTACTTATACAGCCCAAAATGCCATTAGCCTTCTTGGCAACAAGGGCACACTGTTGACTCATATTCAGCTTTTCGTCCACTGTAACCCCTAGGTCCTTTTCTGCAGAACTGCTGCCCAGCCATTCGGTCCCTAGTCTGTAGCAGTGCTAGGGAAGGGGGAAGCCCAGGCTGGGCTAGCAGGGGGCTGCGGGTTGGGAGTGAGGGGCACCAGTAGAGCTTGGGGGAGCCCAGAGCTGGGCTAGCAGGGGGCTGTGGGTCGGGAGTGAGGGGCACTGGTAGAGCTGGGGAAGGGGAAGCCCAGGGCTGGGCTAGCAGGGGCTGCAGGTCAGGGCTGAGAGGCACCGGCAGAGTGGGGCTGTTATCTGGAGCTGGGATAACAGGAGCTGTGGTTTGGGATTGAGTGGAAGGGTTTGGACTCTACCTAGCCCAGGAAAACGGCACCCTCCAAAAGGTAGATTTGTGCTGTCAGCCAATTAGAGAAGGGGCCTGTGTATAAAATGTGAAAGTAAATGCTCTGTAGCAGAATGTGCCCGACCTGTTCCTCTTCTGGACAACATCCCCCCGCCCCCCAGCTGTGTGAGAGCCGGAGAGCTCAGGTGGGCCAGCATCCTGCTTCAAGACTGGGTTTGTCTGTAAAGCCCTGACTTCACCCCTGCACAGTGCCTTGAATTTGCCCATAGCCCATTGGCAGGGTCGATTTCACCTGCAGACAGCTCAGAAAGTGGGTCACACCCTGTCTGACCCCAAGAATGCTGAGAACGTGGGATCTCTGTGGGGTGAGTTCCTGAGACAGCGCAGGGAGAGAGAGAAAGCTGTGGTTGCAGATCTCACTGCCTGCATGGGTGCTTCTATTACAGAATCCAAGCAGATTATTTCTGTATCTCTTAGACCAGTGATCCTCAACCTGGGGTACGTGTAGCCCTGGGGATACGCAGAGATCTTCCAGGGGTACAGCAACTCAGCTAGAGATTTGCCAAGTTTTACAACAGGCTACATAAAAAGCACCAGCGAAGTGAGTACAAACTAGAATTTCATACAGCCAGTGACTCTATATACTATATCAGGGGTTCGCAGTCTGGGGGTGGTGACCCCCAGGGAAGGCATGGGATCATTTTTGGGGGGTCACAAGTGCAGGGCCGGTGTTAGGGGGCGGCAAGCTAAGAAACATGCTGAAGTCAAGAAAGACAAGGCCATTGCAGAGAAGCTAAATGAATGATTTACACTGCTCTTTGCTGAAGCTGATGTGAGGCAGATTCCCACGCTTGAGCCAGTCTTTTTGGGTAACGAGTCTGAGGAACTGGCCCAGACTGAGGTGACAAAAGAGGAGGTTTGGGAACAAATTGAAAAAGTCAACAGGAATACGTCACCTGGACCAGATGGGATTCACCCAACAGTTCTGAAGGAACTCAAATATGAAATTGCAGAACTGATAACGTTGGAATGTGAACCATCATTTAAATCAGCTTCTGTACCAGATGACAGGGGTCTAGCTAATGTGACACCAATTTTCAAAAAGGCTCCAGAGGTGATCCTGGTAAGCCTAACTTCAGTACCAGGCAAATTGGTTGAACCTAAAGAACAGAATTATCAGACACACTGATGAACACAATATGTGGGGGAAGAGTCACCATGATTTTTGTAAAGGTAAATCGTGCCTCACCAATCTATTAGAATTCTCTGAGGAGGTCAACAAACACATGGACAAGGGGGATCCAAGTGGACATAGTGTTCTTGGATTTTCAGGAAGCCTTTGCCAAGGTCCCTCACCAAAGGTTCTTAAGCAAAGTAAGTGGCCATGAGATAAGAGGGAAGGTCCTTGCACGGATAAGTAACTGGTTAAAAGACACAAAACAAAGGGTAGGAATGGGTGTCGCTAGAATCTGATTGCCAGACGCTGAGAGTGGACAATAGGGGACGGATCACTCAGTGTTTGCCTGTTCTGCTCATTCCCTCTAAAGAGCCTGGCATTGGCCACTGTCAGAAGACAGGCTGGACCCAGTGTGGCCATTCTTATGTTCTTATGTTTCCCAAAGAACAGCAGTGACACCTGGTGGCCAGTTTGAGTAATGCACAGAGTGTGTTTCCCGTGGAGTAGTAGTGACACCTAAAGGCATGTTTAGGTAATTTAGAGTGCATACACTACATCAGGGATCTCAAACTCAAATCACCACGAGGGCCACATAGACTCATAGACTTTAAGGTCAGAAAGGACCATTATGATCATTTAGTCTGACCTCATGCACAATGCAGGCCACAGAATCTCACCTACCCACGCCTACAATAATCCTCTCACCTATGTCTGAGCTATTGAAGTCCTCAAATCATGGTTTAAAGACTTCATATGCAGACTAGTACATTGACCGCATCACTGAAACCTTTTCATACAATGATACAAAAGTATAGTCAAAAATGAAAAAAAAAAAAAAAGAGTAATACAGTGTGCTATTAAAAGTCAACGTATTAACTTTTAAAAAACTGTAATGCGAAAAGTCAGCGCTAATTTTGACAGTCATTTCTTTTTTGGCCACTTAGCTGGCAGCGTTTTGCATCAACCAGAGCATCAATATTAGGTTTGATATCCTGAGACGAAACCAAGCTCAGTGTTGCTTTCAAATGTTCAACAGTGAGCCTTGACCTTAACACAGATTTGTTAATCTTCATGGACGAGAAAAACTGTTCCCATATATATGTACTTCCAAACATTGCCATTACCCTTGCGGAAGCAGAGAATAACATGGGAAATCTTTCTTGTGAAAGAAACCGGTAGAATTCTGGAATTCCAACATCTGTATACTTCTGCTTCAAAATCGTATCACACCGAAGCTCCACTAACTCCATCTGCATTTCCTCTGCAACATTGTCACTTTCCACAGCAAATGGTGTGGAAAAAAGTTGAAAATGTGGTTCAAGTGCTTTGAAATCTTTAAACTGCACATCAGACTGTTTGTGTAAGTTAGAAATGATATCTGCATATTCTTTCAAGGATTTGGGTTCAACTTCTCCTAAGGAATTCTGAGTTGAGAAATGGACCAGATTGCCAGCAGTCAGCTGTTTTCCCCACAAAATAAGCTTGACTTTGAATGACTTAACACTGTCATACATCTGTGTTATCACCTGTTTTCTACCCTGATTAGCTTCGAGTTCAGTACATTCAGGTGATCAGTTACATCTGTTAGAAAAGCAAGGCTGCAGATAAAAGTGGAATCAGCAAGCTGTGGAACCTCCTTGTTTTTCATTTTCATGAACGAATCAATCTCCTCTCTAAGTGCCAAAAAACACTTCAAAACATTTCCACAACTCAGCCATCTAGCTTAAGTGTGATACAGAAGTTCCCCATATTCACTGTCCATACTTGCTAGAAAAGAAGTGTATTGTCTGTGATTCAGCCCTCGTGCATGTATAAAATTAACGGTTTTAACAACTACATCCATAACTGCCTTCATTTGTAGACTTTTACTACACAGGGCTTCTTGATGCAAAATGCAATGTATACTGGTGAAGTTAATTCCTGGTATATTGAGGCTGTTCAGTTTGGTCTTCAATAATCCAACCACACCAACGTTTTCAGAGCACATTGATGGCGCACCGTCTGTAGCCAAAGATACGAGTTTGTTCCATGGCAGCGCGGCTTTTTCAATGCACTCTTCCAGTCCTTGAAATATGTCCCATCCCGTTGTGGTACCCTTCAGTGGCATTAAGTCTAGCAATTCTTCAGTTACATTCAAATTGCAATCCACACCTCTAATGAACACTGCACACTGTGCGGTATCTGATATACCTGTACTCTCATCAAGAGCAACTGAAAATGCTTCGAAGTCTTTTGCTATTTGAATCAATTGTTTTTGCACATTATCTGTTAAATCCGTTATCCTGCAGGCAACTGTATTGGCAGACAAGCTTATGCCTTCAAAAACTTTCTTCCTATCAGGACATAAAATTTCGCTGGCCTTCACAAGACATTCTTTTACGAATAGGCCTTCTGTAAAAGGTCGCGATGATTTAGCTATCATTTTGCTTATCACAAAACTTGCTCTTACTGAATCTTCACTAGACTTGTTAATCTCCAAAAAGAAATTTCTTTGCTTGGCAAATGCTGCTTTGAGTTGGTGAACTTTTTCCTCTCGGATTTTTCCGGTGAATGCATCATATTTTTCATGGTGCATCGTGTCATAGTGCCGATGCACGTTATACTCCTTGGGAACAGCAATCGTTTGCTGACAAATAAGGCATTGAATTTTATCTTTTACCTCTGTGAAAAAATATAAATTCTCCCATTTGTCTTGGAAAACTCTCTTTTCTTCCATGAGTGTTCTTTTTTTCGACGAAGTCATTGCCGAGCGGTTTTAATAAAATATAAACACTCAGTAATGCACCTCACTCAAAGGACAAAACACACACTTACCTTTAGAATTACTTCTGTTAAAGCAAACAGCTGTTTGGCGGCGGGAAGGGCCTGGAGGTAGGCAGAGGAGCGGGGATGCGGCACGCTGGGGGGGGGGGAGGAGGATGGGGTGCGGGGGGTGAGGGGAGCTTGGTGGTCACAGGAAATATCTCCGGGTGGGGGGACGGGGAGTGAGAGGAGCTTGGTGGTCACAGGAAATAACTCCGGGTGGGGGGACGGGGAGTGAGAGGAGCTTGGTGGCTGCAGGAAATAATTCCAGGGTGGGGAGCTTGGCGGACCCAGCAAATAACTCCACAGACTGCATGCGGCCCGCAGGCCGCGTGTTTGAGACCCCTGCACTACATCATGCCAATTGGCTATGGAAAGTTTTTCTTGCTCAGTTTTACAGTTTACAAGGCTCTTTCGAAGGCCCTTCTATCAGCTCGCCTGCCTCGGGGAGCGAGGCGCCTGTTTAGCATGGGTGGGGCTGATGGGCTGATTCTGCCCCATTTTACAGCTGGGAACCACGTGTGTTAGTGGAGAAAGGCAGGACACGAACCAGGGGTTGGACGCTGAACCCAGACAATTCAAACTGGAAATGAGGCACAAATGTTTAACTGGAAGGTGACTAACCACTGGAGCAAATTCCCCAGGAAGGTGGTGGAGTCTCCATCCCTGGCTGTTGTCAGAGCCAGACTGGAGCCTTTCCTGGAGAGGCTTCAGGCGAACACATTATTGGGGTCAGTATGGGGGGAACTGAGTGAAAACTGCTGGCCTGTGCTATGCAGAGGCCAGACTGGATGATCTAATGGGCCCTTCTGGCATTAAACTCTCTGAGTCTAACCTGCCCAGGGCAGATGGAGAGCTCCTCCTGCCAGAGACTTTCTATAAGAGCTGCCTGTCCTAGGGGAGCCCCTAGGTCTGGGACTATTCCTGGCAATGGCTTGGGTTCAGGGACCCGCATCAGCCAGTGGGTAGTCTGGAGTATGCCCAGCCCCCAATCAGCTGCGGCTACTCCAGGGCCCCCATCAGCTCCCAAGGCATGGGCAGAGCTCTGGCACCCCTCCTCCCGCCAGCCAGCAGGCATGAAGTGGTTTCCATCCAGCAGGCAGGAGGTGGCTGGCTCTGGGACGCTCCCACGGCCCAAGCTGAGGGAGCCAGAGGGACTGGCCTGAGAGAGGCCCCCGCTCCCCAGTGACAGTTGCTTTCTACCCCCACTTCCATGCTGGCCCCCCCCCCAAGCAAAGTCTGCCCTGCTCTTGTACACTGGGAACACTGGGACCTGCTGCTCTCCCAGGGCTACCAATGCTGGGCTATCCTGGCTTCTGTGATGATGGAGCCCTGCCAGGCCTTCCTGGGGAGCAGGGGGCATGTGGGCTGGGGCCATCCCCTGCTTGGCAGAGCCAACTCTGAAGCCCCTGGGGGCGGTGGCTATGTCTTTGTCCCACTTCCATGGAGAAACTGAGGCATGGAACAGGGAGAGGTGAGTGGCCCCAACCCAGGAGTCCTGGTTCCTAGCCCAGCCCTTGCTCTAACCACTAAACTCCCCTCCCCTCCCCGAGCTGGGGATGGGACCCAGGAGTCCTGACTCCCAGCCTCACCCCCTCCCTCTTCCTCTGGAAATCAAGTGGGGGAAGCTTTGCTTGGGGGGGTGCGGGGGAGGAATGGAATAATGAGTTCCTGTGGGACACAACTGAAAGACCGACGCAAAGCCCACTTTTGGAAAGCACACTAATGTGTGAGAACCGTCTTGGAAGAGAATAAAGAACCAGCCACTCAAGTGCTTTATGAAACAACACTAGAGCAGAAGTAAGAAAAGCAGTCACCCCACTGGAGAAACCCACATTAGAAAAACAAAACAGACAAACCGACAGCAAACACTAGAAATAAAACACCAACACAACACAAGTTTTTTCTTTTTTTTGTATCTGCATGTTCTCCCGGGGGGCAGGTGCACCATGCCCGGAAGTACTGTAAGACCAGGTTGATGTGTGGAGTGGATGGAGCAAGCTCCTATTCCATCTCCCTGTTCTACAAATCCATGTAATATAAAGTTCTCATATAGAGAACAGATCAGATATTAAACTGATAACAACAGATTTAAAAATTGTATTAAAGCTCATGTTAAAAAAATTGTAATACATAGGTTGAGAAAAGCGTGTCTGTACATCTGGGTATAGTGCTTAGATTATCCACAAATTCAAAGTTTGTTTTTAAAGTCATATGATACATAGACAGCGATAGCCCAAATTTACATGGCTAGATGTAACAGGACATTTTAGATGGATATTAGAACCCAAATACTCAGGTACATCATTCATGAAAAGTGATACAGAGATTTGGTTGCAAGAAAAATGCATAACAAAGAGTGAAGATCGTCTCTCAGTAACTGAAAAATAAGTAGATTTTCTGTTGAGAAAATGCCACCCGCGAGGACAGTATCGCACTTACTCTCCTGACACTACATAAAGCAGGGAACCAGCACGTTTGCCCCCCCAACACCCCGCTGCCCTCTCGCTCCCACGCGTTTCCTGGCACCAGGAGCGGCTCGCCGCCGCGCCCCACACACCATTAACAAGACAGCGCCGATCACTGCCCCGGAGCGACTCCGATTCAGTCGCTCACCGCGCGAACGCTCCACCCTGAATTCTGCTCACACCCAGGGAGTTCTCCTTCGGCTCCTCTCGCTGGGCTCCCCGGGTGCCGCCAGACGCTGCTGACCCGCATAACCCCGCCCACTGACATGTGACACCTCCCGTCACTGTCAACTACTTCTGCGACAGACGCTGTTTGTGCGCCCCTCTCTACCCCAGCCCCGCCCTCGGAACCCGCCCGTCCGCCCCTGGTCCAGTCGTCACCCGTCCCTGCCCTGAGCTCTCACAACTTCTGCCCTCAGCGCAGGGGCGCGTTCGCGGGAGCCGGGCTGTGGATTAACGGGAGTTTTCTGCGGGCGGGGTTAAGCAGACCAGCAGCGTCTGGCGGCAGCCCGGGAAACCAGCGAGAGGAGCCAAAGAAACCGGGCAGAAAGAATTCTCTGTGTGAGAGCAGAACTCGGTATAAGAAGTTCACGCTGTAATTGCTAGAGTTATTTTGGAGCAGCGAGCGACGCTTGCAAAACACTAACACACCACAAAGTTTCTTCTTTTTTTTGTACCAGTATATTCTCCCCAAAGGGAGCTGCACCATGCTCGGAAATACTGCAATACCGAGTTGATGCGTAGAGTGGATGGAGCAAGCTCCTATTCTATCTCCCTATCCCAAAAATCCAATTAACATAAAGTTCTCAAATAGAGAACATATCAGATATTAACCTGATAAGAACAGATACTATCCTTGATCTTAGCCATAAGGCCGAGAAGCGATACTGACCTATAAAATTCCGCGCTACCCTCTCGCTCCCACTGCTTTTTATATCACCGGGAGCTGCTTTGATATCTTCCTAGCTACATGCCAATCACTGCCCCGAGTGACTCCGATTCAGTCGCTCACAGCGCGAACGCTCCACACCGAATTCTGTTCACACCCGGGGAATTCTCCCCGCCCGGCTCCTCTGTCTCCTCTCCCTGGGCTCCCCGGCTGCCGCCAGACGCTGCTGATCTGCATAGCCCCGCCCACTGACGTGTGACACCGCCCGTCACTGTCAACTACTCTCCGTGCAGCAGAGGCTGTTTGGGCGCCGCGCTCTGCCCGAGCCCCGCCCCCAGAACCCGCCTGTCGGGGCGCGTCCGTCCGGTTCCGTCCCTGCCCTGAGCTCCCGCAGCTTCTGCCCCCAGCGCAGGGGCCGGGCCGCGGGAGCCGGGCTGTGGAGTGAGGGGAGTTTTCTGCGGGCGGCGGAATTTCCCGTCCCTAAAAGTGGGGGGGGGGGGGCACCAGCGCCCACGGCACCCCCCCCCCCCCCGAGCCCCCACCCTTGCGCTTCCCTTTCCCCCGGCCACATCTTCGCTCCGCCCATTCCACCAAGGCTCCGCCCCCTCACCGCCCCTTTTCCCGATCCCACCGCCCCCTTTTCCCCGAGGCTCCGCCCTCGCATTGCCCCTTCCCCCAAATCCCCGCCCCTGCTTTGCCACTTCCCCAAGACCCCGCCCTCGCACGGGCAGATGGGCAAAGAGCGCAGAGCAGAGCCCCCAGAGCCGGTCACTAGGCCGGGCAGTGGATTTTGTAAAGCTTGGGGAGCAGCGTTCCCCGGAATCCTCTGAACGTTTCTCCGGTCCCCTCAGCACGGGATCCGGCCAGGCTCAGGACAAGACGCAACAACCCTGCTGCTGAAACAGAGCAAAACTCTGGAGCGCTGTAAATCGTAGACTCCGGTACATCCCACAGGCGACAAAGCCCCATCAGCTCTCCCTGACCAGGTCCGCGCGGACAGCCAGGGCTCAGCCGGGGGCAGGCCAGCCAGGCACAGATTAGGAGGAAGTTTTATGTCACTCAGAGCTCGCCGGGAGTTGGGGGAGGGGGTTTTCCTGGCCTTTGGTGCTGCCAGACCGTTGAGTGAATGGGTCCCTTAGCAAGGCCCTTTGGAAGCTCGGCACTTGAGAGCAGTTGGGGACCAGCCTATTGGGTCTCTCTAGCTTGCCTGCAACTCGCTGAGGGTCGCTTTGCCTGAAAGGAGCCCAATGTGATCGCCGCAGCGCACAGACCCCCACTCGCCCCACTCCTCTGCCTTAGCCGTTGGGCCACATTTTCAAAAGGAGCCTCTACGTTTGGTGGCCTCCACCCATGTCTACAGGAGACGTCTCGTTTTCAGCTGACATCTGCAAATCAGGCCCTAGACGGGCATTCAAATATTGACACACTAACTCAAAGGCCATAGATTGCAATACAGGCCACTGGCTCCCGGCTGCTCGTAGCACTGGGTGGGTTCACAATGGCCACAAGCTGCTTTATTTGCTAATCTGTATTCTTGGCAATATTAACAGCTGTACTTGGGCTTAGACATGGTGGAATGGCCTGGGCACAGCCTGGGCTGTGGAACTGCCGTGCCCCCTGAACTCTCTAGCTCAGGGTACCCGTCTCACTGCTCTGCTAGTGACAAGCAGCACTTCAAGCTTCGCTCTCACCCAGCTACCCGCAGGGAAGGCCACCCAAAGCCCCATGCAGGCTCTCACAGCCGCTCATGAACTGAGACACACCCAACACCCCCCTGCCCCAGCCTTGCATCCCAGAAATGTACATTTTACACTGCTCAAGACCCCCTTGATCCGAGTAAGCTCATTAATTAGTTCGTCATACCAGCAAAGGGTACAAATAGGCACCAGCCTTTGCAACTCCCCAAACTGCAATCAAAACCACACTGGCTTAGCTAAAACATTACCACAAGTCTATTAACTACAGAAAGATGAATGTTAAGTGATTATACGTGGTCTAAACATAGAAACGGAGAATTGGTTATGAAAGGAAATAAAAGAGAAAAACCACAAGCTATTTCCTCGACTTTATCAGGCTAAATCAAATTTTTACCAAGTTTCTCTTTCCCCCAAAGCCTACAGCAGTCTGTGCTGCTAACTGGAAAGCGTTTCCAGTTAGGACCACTCCCCTCAGTTCAAATGTTTCTTTTCTTCCAAACAATCTTGTTGCCTTCAATATAGGTGGGGGAAGAGAGATCATTGTCCCTTATTTATACTGTCTTCCTTGCATTCAAGACTAGCCCACTGCCGGGGTGCAGCCACTCAGTCCGTGGTGGACATGAGATTTGTAGGGTCTCAGGTGAATTGCAAATATTTTGCTCACACCTTTTGTGTACATGTGACGAACTAGGACTGTTGTTAAGGTTTCCCTGAGTACTGTGTGGGTGCCTCGGTTTCCCCTATGCAGTGCTTGAGTAGCTAGGTGGTGGGACAAGTGTGCATGAGTGTTACAGAGGGGCCTGGACACAGAGAAGGGCCGACACTCGGTGTCCTAGCAACAGATGGCCCGGCCCCTCCCCTGCAAAGGTGAGAGCTGAAGGTGTTGGAACAAAGGGATCAGGTGACCTCCTGGCCCGGGAAGCAGACAAAGGGGGAGGAGGGGCTGGACAGTTTCAGTTTGGAGCTGGCCGGAGAAGAGGGGAGAGAGGCAGACAGGGTCTGGCCTCCCTGCCCCCGTTTGGAGCTGTGGGGTGAAATGCAGGGAGCCCCCGGGCTGGGGTCTAAGCTCCCTGCCCCCCAGAAGGACCCGACTGAGGGGTCCTGGATGTACTGACAAGCTCTGGTTGGACTGTGTTCCTGGCATCTCTAATAAACCTTCTGTTCTACTGGCTGGCTGAGACTCCCAGTGAATCCGGGGAAGAGGGGTGCAGGGCTGGACTCCCCCACACTCCGTGACATCTGGTGGCAGCGGTGGGATGTACTGCACCCCGTGGAAGACGCTTCCTGCAGTAAGTAACTGGGGAGCAGTAGAACGAAGGGGGGCTAACGAGGACCAGGCGTGCTGAAGGCTCACAGAGGAGCGGTTTCGGGGAGCGGAGGAGCTACGCTTAACCCCTGGGAGTGTATGACCAGCAAGAAGGACTGTGCAATGAGGGGGTCCCCCTGGGGGCTGCAGTGAGCAGTCCCAGGGGTGGAGGAGCCTGCGGCTTGGCCCTGGGAGAGAGAAGGATTTTTGCAGTGACAGGGTTCCCCTGGGGGTGCCGTGAGTGGACCCAGGGGCGGAGGAGCTGCGGCTCGACCCTGGCAAAGAGGCGGTGACCTGGAGAAGGGCTGGCACACTTGGGGTTCTTCCTGGAAACCGTGGGGAGCTAAGAGCACACAGGCCTGCGAATCCACAGCAACTTGGCAGCAGTGAAGTGATGGCATATCGCTTTCTCCTTAAAAGAAGCATTGTAACCCTGTGCAAAAAGAGAGGGATACGCATTGGGAAGCTCACTAAAGCCCAGCTAATTGTGCAGCTGGAGGAGGATGACCACTCTAAGGAGCAGATTCCTGACCCCGATGGGGCTACAGCAGGATCTGGGAGCAGCTGGAGCGGTAGCCTGGCATCCCCAAGAGTCTGGTCCCCAACCAGACGGGGGTCTTCACGATCGGGTTCCCCAGCAGGGGATCGGAGACGAATGGGACTGGAGCTGAGTCCGAGAGAGCAAGAGGACCGTGAGAGACAGCGAGAGCCCGAGAAAGGGCTACAGGAGAAGCAGCAGCATAAACTGGCGGTGGTGGAACGGAGAGGTATAGGGGACTGGCCAGGGGTAAGTGGGGATAGATCCCGGGGTGCCAGCTCCGCAGGGAACCTCGATCCTAAATTGCTGCCCCTGGTTAAGGAGGGTGGGGATGTGGAGGCCCACCTCACTGCCTTTGAGCAGGCTGGTGATTGGAACCAGGGAGACCATGCGGAAAAGCCCCGGGATCTAACCCCCTTGCTGGGTCCCAAGGCCATAAACTCCGTCAGCCAGATGGGTGGGATGGTGGACGGATTTCCACTCCTGGCCCTGGACTCAAGCCCTATGGACCCCCAGTGGGAGCGGAAGGTGATGGTCAATGGAGAGACATTCTTGGGGTGGCGAGATCCCGGGACAGAGAGAACTGTGGTCAGGCCCCGGGTGGTGCACCCCCACCAGATGCTGAGGGGCTGTGTGACCTGGGTGAGGGTCCCAGGGACGGACCCATTCGCCCTGCCTATGGCCCAGTTCCCTGTGCAGACCCAGGAGGGGTCGGGCTGGCTGGTTGTTGGGGTTCTCCAGGATATCAGCGGTGAGGTGCTGTTGGGGGGTGACTGTGTATCTTTGGGACAGGATCCAGGCCCTGGCCCTGTAACGGCCGAGGATTTGAATTTGAACTCAGGGAACCAATTGGCGAAGAGGGAAATGGTCAGTGAAAATGCAAATGACCTGGCTGGCAGGGGGGAGGAGCTGCCAGGCCCCGGTTACCTGCCTGCCTGTAACCAGACCCCTAGGGCGGGGTGGGACAGAGAGATGCTCCCCACCCCCCTGCACAATGGAGAGGTGGCTCAGGCAATCTCTGATGCAGAGAGCAAAGCAGCGAGCTCGCTGCCTGGCCCCACAGGGACAGCCAGGGCAGCGCTGAGCACGGGGGGAGCGGAGACCCCAGCTGAGTGGGGGGACACACAGGCAGGGCAGGACGGCTGCCAACCAGGCTTGCCTGGTCCAGAGGTGCTGCCGGGAAGTGATTCCACGGCAGGGAGGGAGCCACCAGGGACAGGGCTCAGTGGGGCGGTGACCCCAGGCCTGGCCAGTGAGCTGCAGAGGGATCCCGCCTTGGAGAAGCTAAGGGAACTTGCTGGCCACAGCGCTGCAAACCCCCTTGGGGAAGACTGCAGAGACAGATCCCTGTGGGAGAAGGAATCCCTGTGCCGGGAATGGGCTCCCCAAGGGGAAGTAGAACTGTGGGGAATCATGAGGCAGCCGGTGGGGCCCCAGAAGTATCATCACCGGCTATTGTACCTGGCCCGGGGTAAGGGAGAAGATCCCTGGAGGTCCCTGCCCATCAGAGAGGAACCTTTCCAGAAGGTGGCTATGAATAGGGTGGGCCCCCTCAGCAGGGCAACCTGGTCAGGGAAGAAATGCATCCTGGTGGTGATGGATTTCGCCACCTGCTACCCAGAGGTGGTGGCTCTGTCCTCCACCGGGGCAGACGCGCTGCTGACCATCTTCAGCAGAATGGGGGTCCCCAGCGAGGTCTTTACAGACCAGGGATCCGAGGCCATCTCAGCCCGGCTCCGGGGCGTGTGGGAGAAAGGTGGGGTCTGGCCCACCTGTGCCTCTGCATATCACCCTCAGTCCAAGGGGCTGGTGGAGAGAGTTCAAGGGACCGTGAGGCTGATGCTGAGGACTTGTATAAATCAGCATCCACAGGACTGGGACAAGTACCTGCCCCACCGATGGCACAGGGAAGTGCCCCAGGAATCACCAGGGGGCTTCCCTTTCAAGCTGTGGTATGGGAGGAGAGTAAGGGGACCCCTAGAACTGGTAAGGGACGATTGGGAGGAGAAGGGGGAAGACCCCCTGATGGATCTCTCCCCTGAGATGGGAGCCCATCCTCCCATCAGGTGTCCCCCATTCAGAGTAACTGGGAAAAGAGCCCAGAACCTGGAGAGAGAGGCCAAGGACAGGCTGTCTTTAGAGGTGAACCAGTCATTCAACAGCCCAGGGCTGGCCAAGGTGGAGGCGATCAGAGATTGGCCTGTTCCCCAGACCAAGGAACAGGTCCAGGCCTTTAGCGGGATGGCGGGGTACTACCAGAGGTTTGTACCCCCCTTTAGCTCCCTAGCTGCCCCCATCACAGAGCTAGGTAAGAAGGAGAAGCCAGACGAGACAGTCTGGACCGAGCAGGGCCAGAGGGCTCTCTGTGTGCTGAAGGATGCTCTAATCCAGGGGCCGATAAATCGAGTAAACCCAGACCGGGCCAAGCCCTGTACAGTGTTCACCGAAGCCTCAGACACAGGGCTGGGCGTGGTGCTGATGCAGGCCTATGCGAAGCGGGGGAGACACCCCATCGGGTATCTGAGCAAGGAACTGCTGCCCTGGAGGCAGAACGGTCAGGCCATAGAGAGGGAATGCCTGCCCATGGTGCAGGCCCTTAAGAAGCAGCAGCCGGATCTATTTGGGTGGCGCTTTACAGTGTATAGTCACCACCTCGCCCCGATGTGGCTGCATCCAGGAAAAGGGGCCGATGCCGAGCGGCTGGTGACACAGACACGTGGTCAGAGAGGGGACCAGATCAAGAGGGAGGCTCTTAACCAAGAGAGCCCGAATTACAGCCCTCCAGACTGGAGCACTGGGAAAAGACCTTATCTCAGCTTGAACCCCAGGGGTTTTGGGATGGAAAAAGGGCACGGGCCGCATAAACCTTCCCACATGCGGCCTGCGGGTGCCATCAAGCCCACCCGACCTAAGGGAGCACGTGGAACTGGAACGGCCTGGTGTGACCAGGTTCGAACTTCCCCAGGTCACTGGCTAAAGTGACCCCGCTCAGTTCGGTCTCGAAGGGGGGAGAGATGTGACGAACTAGGACTGTTGTTAAGGTTTCCCTGAGTACTGTGTGGGTGCCTCGGTTTCCCCTATGCAGTGCTTGAGTAGCTAGGTGGTGGGACAAGTGTGCATGAGTGTTACAGAGGGGCCTGGACACAGAGAAGGGCCGACACTCGGTGTCCTAGCAACAGATGGCCCGGCCCCTCCCCTGCAAAGGTGAGAGCTGAAGGTGTTGGAACAAAGGGATCAGGTGACCTCCTGGCCCGGGAAGCAGACAAAGGGGGAGGAGGGGCTGGACAGTTTCAGTTTGGAGCTGGCCGGAGAAGAGGGGAGAGAGGCAGACAGGGTCTGGCCTCCCTGCCCCCGTTTGGAGCTGTGGGGTGAAATGCAGGGAGCCCCCGAGCTGGGGTCTAAGCTCCCTGCCCCCCGGAAGGACCCGACTGAGGGGTCCTGGATGTACTGACAAGCTCTGGTTGGACTGTGTTCCTGGCATCTCTAATAAACCTTCTGTTCTACTGGCTGGCTGAGACTCCCAGTGAATCCGGGGAAGAGGGGTGCAGGGCCGGACTCCCCCACACTCCGTGACAGTACATGAGGCTTGACATGTAAAGCTTTTGTTCATTGTCCTTTGCTACCTCTGAGGGGCTGGTCTGTGGGCATTCCCCAGACTCACAACATGTTTCAGTAACAAACATATAGCAAAATTTCGTAACTTCATATACAATGATGATACACACATTTTAACAGGATAGTGATGCTCAGCAGATTATAACTTTTCTAATGATACCTCACAAGGCATAATTTGCACAAGATTTATCATAATTTTGTAAAAGTGGTGACCATAATAGTGTAGAAGCGACAAAGGGTCCTGTGGCACCTTATAGACTAACAGAGGTATTGAAGCATACGCTTTCATGGGTGAATACCCACTTCTTCGGATGCAAGCAGTGGAAAAAGAAACTCTGGAAGAATTCCACCACGATTTCAACAGCTTCCACCCCACCATCAACCTCAGCCTGGACCAGTCTACACGGGAAGTCCACTTCCTAGACACCACGGTGCAAATAAGCGATGGTCACATTAACACCACCCTATACCGAAAACCCACTGACCGCTATGCCTACCTACATGCCTCCAGCTTCCATCCCGGACACACCACACGATCCATTGTCTACAGCCAAGCACTGAGGTACAACCGTATTTGCTCCAACCCCTCTGACAGAGACCAACACCTACAATATCTTCACCAAGCATTCTCAAAACTACGCTACCCACATGAGGAAATAAGAAAACAGATCAACAGGGCCAGACGTGTACTCAGAAGCCTCCTGCTGCAAGACAAACCGAAGAAAGAAACCAACAGAACTCCTCTGGCCATCACTTACAGTCCTCAGCTAAAACCTCTCCAACGGATCATCAATGATCTACAACCCATCCTGAACAACGACCCCTCACTTTCACAGGCCTTGGGAGGCAGGCCAGTCCTCGCCCACAGACAACCCGTCAACCTGAAGCATATTCTCACCAGCAACTACACACCGCACCATAATAACTCTAACTCAGGAACCAATCCATGCAACAAACCTCGATGCCAACTTTGCCCACATATCTACACCAGGAACACCATCACAGGACCTAACCAGATCAGCCACACCATCAGGTTCATTCACCTGCACATCCACCAATGTAATATATGCCATAATATGCCAGCAATGCCCCTCTGCTATGTACATCGGTCAAACTGGACAGTCCTTACGCAAAAGGATAAGTGGACACAAATCAGATATAAGGAATGGCAATATACAAAAGCCTGTAGGAGAACACTTCAACCTCCCTGGACACACAAGTGCAGACCTAAAGGTAGCCATCCTGCAGCAAAAAAACTTCAGGACCAGACTTCAAAGAGAAACTGTAGAGCTTCAGTTCATTTGCAAATTTCACACCATCAGCTCAGGACTAAACAAAGACTATGAATGGCTAGCCAACTACAAAAGCAGTTTCTCCTCCCTTGGTGTTCACACCTCAACTGCTAGAAGAGGGCCTCACCCTCCCTGATTAAGCTTACCTCGTTATCTCTAGCCTGAATCTTCCCTGCACATTTATATCTGCCTCTGGACATTTCCACTGCTTGCATCCGAAGAAGTGGGTATTCACCCACGAAAGCTTATGCTTCAATACCTCTGTTAGTCTATAAGGTGCCACAGGACCCTTTGTCGCTAGAGTAAGAGAGTGAACAGAAAGCAGAAAGAAAGTATGATTGTCAGCTGGAAAAGCAGCCTGGGAAGTGTTACAGGAGTGAAAGGACGATACATAATCCAGCTAGAAAACTGGATTGGGTCCAGGAGACCCTGGTGAGATGCTTGTACATGAATGCATGGAGTCTAGGCAATAACATGGAGGAAGTGGAACGACTGGCACAGGAGGCCAAACGAGCTACTCCAGGGAGACCAGAAACACAGTGGAATAGCACTGATGACTGGACATGTATGGAAGGCTGTGCATGTCCATAGCTAACATTCTTACAATTTCATGCTTCAGGGCTTCAGCTGGTCACCTGTAGGAGTCAGGAAGGTGTCCCCTGCACACCACCCCAGTGTATTACGGGGTTTTGTTTTATTTTGTATCCTTCCTCTGGAGCATCAGGGATGCCCATGGCCGGAGATGGGACACTGGCCAGAGTGGGGCAGGGCTCTGAGGTGGCACTGAGCCATTCTCTCTCGCTGTCTTTCAGTGCATGACCGGCTGCTTCTTGCTCACTATGATGGCATGAGAATTTTTGTAAATTTTTGTATGCATATTGTGTGTGCCTCAGTTTCCCCTAGATGCCGCATTGTTAACTAGGTAGTGGGAAAAAGGTGGTTTACTCTCAGGCAGGCTACCTCACAGGCGTGATTGACACCTGGCTGTCTGGGGCCTGGCCCCCATCACTGGAGAGTCTGAGGGCAGATTGGCGGGACCTTGCAGGGGGGTTGCCTTCCTGTGCGGGCTGGGGATCACTTGCTGGGATTATCTCACTCAGTAATTTCCCTGACACTGCGGAGGCCTCGGGCACGGTGCTCCTCAGCCCCTCCTGTTCTCTGCCTGTGGCACGTCGTAGTCTGGGCTCCTGAGGGCTGTGATACCTTGTTCTGATATGGGTTGCTGGGTTTGGTGTGCGGGTGCGGGGAGTGGGGGGGCTGTGACACACAGGTGGTCAGACTAGAAGATTTGGTGGGCCCTTCTGGCTCTGTGCCCTAGAGCAGGGATCGGCAACCTTTGCCACATGGCCCATCAGGGAAATCCACTGACGGGCCGGGACGGTTTGTTTACCTGCAGTGTCCGCAGGTTTGGCCGATCGCAGCTCCCACTGGCCGTGGTTCGCTGTTCCAGGCCAATGGGGGCTGTGGGAAGCGGCGCAGGCTGAGGGATGTGCTGGCCGCCACTCTGAAAGATAAGAGGGGCATTTTTCGAAATCAGGGTGCTTACCCCGGGCATGTCAGAGCTACAGACCAGCTACACCTGTTACAAGAGACAGTCACAGAGAAACCCCTGCACCACAGTCTGTCCCGGACCTGGCCACATGTAACTCTTGTTGGAGATTCATTCCACGTGTATCATAGGGTTGCCAGGTGTCGGTTTTAACCTGTTCCTCCCCACTGTTCAAAGAAAGAGCTCAATAGGCTTCATTAGGAGCGTCTCCACAGGTCCGGCAAGGACACAAAGGGTCCCTTTGAAGGGAGGCAGCCCAGAGTCAGCAGGCAGAAGCCCGGCGCCCTCACCTGCGGTACCGGTACCGCTTGAAGTGGAACCAGAGCTGGGAGATGCCGTTGGCGAACTGGCAGCGGAAGCCGTGGCGGTGCGAGTACTCCCACTCTCGGTTGACGATCTTGAAGGCGATGTCCTCGTAGGGCGGGCCGGCGTGGAAGCGCAGGATGGCGAAGTCCTTGTTGTCCTGGCAGGCCTCCAGGAAGTACTCGGGCGTGGAGCGCTTGTCGATCAGGTCAGGGTAGAAGATGTTGAACTTGTAGCCTTTAAAGAACTTTGTTACTTTAAATGCTCAGTCAGCACTGAGATCAGGTGTGGTGGGGCTGTGTTTCTGCCCAGCCTGCAAAGAGCTGAAAATTACTAAGAGGCTGATGTGCAGTGGTCACAGCAGAGAGGCAGGTTGCAGCAGAAGGTGACTGACAGTCGGCTGGAGAATGAGTAGCTGGTGCGGCAGTGAGCGGAAAGAGCAGCTGGCAAGGCAGCAAGGGACCAAGGCCGGCGGGAGAGCTGGCGGCGAGGAGCAGCAGCAGCTGGTGGGGCGGCCAGGCAGCGAGGAGCAGTGGCTGGCAGGCCCGCCAGTCAGAGCAAGTGCTCAGATGGCAGAGCAAGCCAGGTGCCTTCTTCCCTGGCTGGGAGGTGAACTCACACAGGTGCACCGCTGAACCCTGGGTCCAGGGGAGCTGGGGCTGGCCGCGGCTGCCTCCCGCCCTCCCGGCTCCGGGGCTGAGACGGGGGGGGCGGCTGGCCGCGGACAGAGCTGCAGCCCACAGGGGGTGGGGAGGCTGGCTGCCGCGGTGGGGGGGGGACAGTTTTAGCTGGGGGGAGGGCGCGGGGGGGGTGTTAGCTGGGGGGGAGGGCGGAGGGGGGTAGTGTTAGCTGGGGGGAGGGCGCAGGGGGCGGTGTTAGCTGGGGGGAGGGGATGGGGGGGTGGTGTTAGCTGGGGGGAGGGCACGGGGGGTGGTGTTAGCTGGGGGGGAGGGCACAGCGGGGGTGGTGTTAGCTGGGGGGAGGGGACGGGGGGGTGGTGTTAGCTGGGGGGGGAGGGCACAGCGGGGGTGGTGTTAGCTGGGGGGGAGGGGATGGGGGGGTGGTGTTAGCTGGGGGGGAGGGCACAGCGGGGGTGGTGTTAGCTGGGGGGAGGGGACGGGGGGTGGTGTTAGCTGGGGGGGAGGGCACAGCGGGGGTGGTGTTAGCTGGGGGGGAGGGCACAGCGGGGGTGGTGTTAGCTGGGGGGAGGGCACGGGGGGTGGTGTTAGCTGGGGGGAGGGCACGGGGGGTGTTAGCTGGGGGGGAGGGCGCAGGGGGGGGTAGTGTTAGCTGGGGGGAGGGTGCAGGGGGCGGTGTTAGCTGCGGGGAGGGAACGGGGGGGTGGTGTTATCTGGGGGGGAGGGCACAGCGGGGGTGGTGTTAGCTGGCGGGGAGGGCACAGCGGGGGTGGTGTTTGCTGGGGGGGAGGACGCGGGGGGGTGGTGTTAGCTGGGGGGAGGGCACGGGGGTGGTGTTAGCTGGGAGAAGGGGACGGGGGGGTGGTGTTAGCTGGGGGAGCGCACGGGGGGGTGGTGTTAGCTGAGGGGGAGGGCACAGCGGGGGTGGTGTTAGCTGGGGGGGAGGGCACAGCGGGGGTGGTGTTAGCTGGCGGGGAGGGCACAGCGGGGGTGGTGTTAGCTGGGGGGAGGGCACAGCGGGGGTGGTGTTAGCTGGGGGGAGGGCGCAGGGGGGGGTGTTAGCTGGGGGGCAGGGCACAGGGGGGGTATTGTTAGCTGGGGGGAGGGGACAGGGGGCGGTGTTAGCTGGGGGGAGGGGACAGGGGGCGGTGTTAGCTGGGGGGAGGGGACAGCGGGGGGTGTTATCTGGGGGGAGGGTGCGGGGGGGCGGTGTTAGCTGGGGGAGGGCGCAGGGGGCGGTGTTAGCTGGGGGGAGGGAGCGGGGGGGGTGTTAGCTGGGGGGCAGGGCACAGGGGGGGTAGTGTTAGCTGGGGGGAGGGCACAGGGGGGGTAGTGTTAGCTGGGGGGAGGGGACAGGGGGCGGTGTTAGCTGGGGGGAGGGCACAGCGGGGGTGGTGTTAGCTGGGGGGAGGGCACAGCGGGGGTGGTGTTAGCTGGCGGGAGGGCACAGCGGGGGTGGTGTTAGCTGGGGGGGAGGGCACAGCGGGGGTGGTGTTAGCTGGGGGGGTGGGCACAGCGGGGGTGGTGTTAGCTGGGGGGGACGGGATGGGGGTGGTGTTAGCTGGGGGGAGGGGACGGGGGGGTGGTGTTAGCTGGGGGAGGGCACGGGGGGGTGGTGTTAGCTGAGGGGGAGGGCACAGCGGGGGTGGTGTTAGCTGGGGGGAGGGCACAGCGGGGGGTGGTGTTAGCTGGGGGGGAGGGCACAGCGGGGGTGGTGTTAGCTGGGGGGGAGGGGACGGGGGGGTGGTGTTAGCTGGGGGGGAGGGGACGGGGGGGTGGTGTTAGCTGGGGGGAGGGGACGGGGGAGGTGTTAGCTGGGGGGGAGGGCACAGCGGGGGTGGTGTTAGCTGGCGGGGAGGGCACGGGGGGGCGGTGTTAGCTGGGGGGAAGGGCACAGGGTGGCGGTGTTAGCTGGGGGGAAAGGCACAGGGTGGCGGTGTTAGCTGGGGGGAGGGCGCGGGGGGGCGGTGTTAGCTGGGAGGGAGGGCGCGGGGGGGCGGTGTTAGCTGGGAGGGAGGGCGCGGGGGGGCGGTGTTAGCTGGGAGGGAGGGCACGGGGGGGTGGTGTTAGCTGAGGGGGAGGGCACAGCGGGGGTGGTGTTAGCTGAGGGGGAGGGCACAGCGGGGGTGGTGTTAGCTGGGGGGAGGGCACAGCGGGGGTGGTGTTAGCTGGGGGGGAGGGCACAGCGGGGGTGGTGTTAGCTGGGGGGGAGGGGACGGGGGGGTGGTGTTAGCTGGGGGGGAGGGCACAGCGGGGGTGGTGTTAGCTGGGGGGGAGGGGACGGGGGGGTGGTGTTAGCTGGGGGGAGGGCACGGGGGGTGGTGTTAGCTGGGGGGGAGGGCACGGCGGGGGTGGTGTTAGCTGGCGGGGAGGGCACAGCGGGGGTGGTGTTAACTGGGGGGGAGGGCACGCGGGGGCGGTGTTAGCTGGGGAGGAGGGCACAGGGTGGTGGTGTTAGCTGGGGGGCAGGGCGCAGGGGGTAGTGTTAGCTGGGGGGGAGGGCACAGGGGGGTAGTGTTAGCTGGGGGGAGGGGACAGGGGGGGTGTTAGCTGGGGGAGGGGATGGGGGGGTGTTAGCTGGGGGGGAGGGCACAGCGGGGGTGGTGTTAGCTGGGGGGGAGGGCACGGGGGGTGTTAGCTGGGGGGAGGGCGCAGGGAGGGGTGTTAGCTGGGGGGGAGGGCGCAGGGGGGGTAGTGTTAGCTGGGGGGAGGGCGCAGGGGGGGTAGTGTTAGCTGGGGGGAGGGCACGGGGGGTGGTGTTAGCTGGGCGGGAGGGCACGGGGGGTGGTGTTAGCTGGGCGGGAGGGCACGGGGGGTGTTTGCTGGGGGGGAGGGGACGGGGGGGTGGTGTTAGCTGGGGGGAGGGCACGGGGGGGTGGTGTTAGCTGAGGGGGAGGGCACAGCGGGGGTGGTGTTAGCTGAGGGGGAGGGCACAGCGGGGGTGGTGTTAGCTGGCGGGGAGGGCACAGCGGGGGTGCTGTTAGCTGGGGGGGAGGGCACGCGGGGGCGGTGTTAGCTGGGGGGGAGGGTACGCGGGGGCGGTGTTAGCTGGGGGGGAGGGCACAGGGGGGTGTTAGCTGGGGGGGAGGGCGCAGGGGGCGGTGTTAGCTGGGGGAGGGCGCGGGGGGGTGTTAGCTGGGGGGCAGGGCACAGGGGGGGTAGTGTTAGCTGGGGGGGAGGGCACAGGGGGGTAGTGTTAGCTGGGGGGAGGGGACAGGGGGCGGTGTTAGCTGGGGGGAGGGGACAGGGGGGGTGTTAGCTGGGGGGAGGGGACAGGGGGGGTGTTAGCTGGGGGGGAGGGCACAGTGGGGGTGGTGTTAGCTGGGGGGAGGGCACGGGGGGTGTTAGCTGGGGGGAGGGCGCAGGGAGGGGTGTTAGCTGGGGGGGAGGGCGCAGGGGGGGTAGTGTTAGCTGGGGGGAGGGCGCAGGGGGCGGTGTTAGCTGCGGGGAGGGCACGGGGGGGTGGTGTTATCTCAGGGGGAGGGCACAGCGGGGGTGGTGTTAGCTGGCGGGGAGGGCACAGCGGGGGTGGTGTTAGCTGGGGGGGAGGGGACGGGGGGGTGGTGTTAGCTGGGGGGAGGGCACGGGGGGGTGGTGTTAGCTGAGGGGGAGGGCACAGCGGGGGTGGTGTTAGCTGAGGGGGAGGGCACAGCGGGGGTGGTGTTAGCTGGGGGGGAGGGCACAGGGGGGTGTTAGCTGGGGGGGAGGGCGCAGGGGGCGGTGTTAGCTGGGGGGAGGGCGCGGGGGGGTGTTAGCTGGGGGGCAGGGCACAGGGAGGGTAGTGTTAGCTGGGGGGAGGGCACAGGGGTGTAGTGTTAGCTGGGGGGAGGGGACAGGGGGCGGTGTTAGCTGGGGGGAGGGGACAGGGGGGGTGTTAGCTGCGGGGGAGGGCACAGCGGGGGTGGTGTTAGCTGGGGGGAGGTCGCAGGGAGGGGTGTTAGCTGGGGGGGAGGGCGCAGGGGGGGTAGTGTTAGCTGGGGGGAGGGCGCAGGGGGCGGTGTTAGCTGCGGGGAGGGCACGGGGGGAGGTGTTATCTCGGGGGGAGGGCACAGCGGGGGTGGTGTTAGCTGGCGGGGAGGGCACAGCGGGGGTGGTGTTAGCTGGGGGGGAGGGCGCCGGGGGCGGTGTTAGCTGGGGGGGAGGGCGCAGGGGGCGGAGTTAGCTGGGGGGGAGGGCGCGGGGGGGCGGTGTTAGCTGGGGGGAGGGCGCGGGGGGGTGTTAGCTGGGGGGGAGGGCACAGGGGGGGTAGTGTTAGCTGGGGGGGAGGGCACAGGGGGGGTAGTGTTAGCTGGGGGGGCGGGCACAGGGGGGGTAGTGTTAGCTGGGGGGAGGGGACAGGGGGCGGTGTTAGCTTGGGGGAGGGGACAGGGGGCGGTGTTAGCTTGGGGGAGGGGACAGGGGGCGGTGTTAGCTGGGGGGTGGGGACAGGGGGGGTGTTAGCTGGGGGGGAGGGCACAGCGGGGGCGATGTTAGCTGGGGGGGAGGGCATGGGGGGGTGTTAGCTGGGGGGGAGGGCGCAGGGAGGGGTGTTAGCTGGGGAGGAGGGCACAGGGTGGTGGTGTTAGCTGGGGGGGAGGGCACAGGGGGGTGTTAGCTGGGGGGGAGGGCGCAGGGGGCGGTGTTAGCGGGGGGGCGGGCGCGGGGGGGGTGTTAGCTGGGGGGCAGGGCACAGGGGGGGTAGTGTTAGCTGGGGGGGAGGGCACGGGGGTAGTGTTAGCTGGGGGGGAGGGCACAGGGGGGTAGTGTTAGCTGGGGGGAGGGGACAGGGGGGGTGTTAGCTGGGGGGAGGGGACGGGGGGTGTTAGCTGGGGGGAGGGCACAGCGGGGGTGGTGTTAGCTGGGGGGGAGGGCACGGGGGGTGTTAGCTGGGGGGGAGGGCGCAGGGAGGGGTGTTAGCTGGGGGGAGGGCGCAGGGGGGGTAGTGTTAGCTGGGGGGAGGGCGCAGGGGGGGTAGTGTTAGCTGGGGGGAGGGCACGGGGGGTGGTGTTAGCTGGGCGGGAGGGCACGGAGGGTGTTAGCTGGGCGGGAGGGCACGGGGGGTGTTTGCTGGGGGGGGGACGACGGGGGGGTGGTGTTAGCTGAGGGGGAGGGCACAGCGGGGGTGGTGTTAGCTGAGGGGGAGGGCACAGCGGGGGTGGTGTTAGCTGGGGGGGAGGGCACGCGGGGGCGGTGTTAGCTGGGGGGGAGGGCACAGGGTGGTGGTGTTAGCTGGGGGGGAGGGCACAGGGGGGTGTTAGCTGGGGGGGAGGGGACGGGGGGGTGGTGTTAGCTGGGGGGAGGGCACGGGGGGGTGGTGTTAGCTGAGGGGGAGGGCACAGCGGGGGTGGTGTTAGCTGAGGGGGAGGGCACAGCGGGGGTGGTGTTAGCTGGGGGGGAGGGCACAGGGGGGTGTTAGCTGGGGGGGAGGGCGCAGGGGGCGGTGTTAGCTGGGGGGAGGGCGCGGGGGGGTGTTAGCTGGGGGGCAGGGCACGGGGGGGTAGTGTTAGCTGGGGGGAGGGCACAGGGGTGTAGTGTTAGCTGGGGGGAGGGGACAGGGGGCGGTGTTAGCTGGGGGGAGGGGACAGGGGGGGTGTTAGCTGCGGGGGAGGGCACAGCGGGGGTGGTGTTAGCTGGGGGTAGGGCACAGCGGGGGTGGTGTTAGCTGGGGGGGAGGTCGCAGGGAGGGGTGTTAGCTGGGGGGGAGGGCGCAGGGGGGGTAGTGTTAGCTGGGGGGAGGGCGCAGGGGGCGGTGTTAGCTGCGGGGAGGGCACGGGGGGAGGTGTTATCTCGGGGGGAGGGCACAGCGGGGGTGGTGTTAGCTGGCGGGGAGGGCACAGCGGGGGTGGTGTTAGCTGGGGGGGAGGGCGCCGGGGGCGGTGTTAGCTGGGGGGGAGGGCGCAGGGGGCGGAGTTAGCTGGGGGGGAGGGCGCGGGGGGGCGGTGTTAGCTGGGGGGAGGGCGCGGGGGGGTGTTAGCTGGGGGGGAGGGCACAGGGGGGGTAGTGTTAGCTGGGGGGAGGGCACAGGGGGGGTAGTGTTAGCTGGGGGGGCGGGCACAGGGGGGGTAGTGTTAGCTGGGGGGAGGGGACAGGGGGCGGTGTTAGCTTGGGGGAGGGGACAGGGGGCGGTGTTAGCTTGGGGGAGGGGACAGGGGGCGGTGTTAGCTGGGGGGAGGGGACAGCGGGGGGTGTTATCTGGGGGAGGGTGCGGGGGGGCGGTGTTAGCTGGGGGGAGGGCGCAGGGGGCGGTGTTAGCTGGGGGGAGGGAGCGGGGGGGGTGTTAGCTGGGGGGCAGGGCACAGGGGGGGTAGTGTTAGCTGGGGGGAGGGCACAGGGGGGGTAGTGTTAGCTGGGGGGAGGGGACAGGGGGCGGTGTTAGCTGGGGGGAGGGCACAGCGGGGTGGTGTTAGCTGGGGGAGGGCACAGCGGGGGTGGTGTTAGCTGGCGGGAGGGCACAGCGGGGGTGGTGTTAGCTGGGGGGGAGGGCACAGCGGGGGTGGTGTTAGCTGGGGGGGTGGGCACAGCGGGGGTGGTGTTAGCTGGGGGGGACGGGATGGGGGGTGGTGTTAGCTGGGGGGAGGGGACGGGGGGGTGGTGTTAGCTGGGGGAGGGCACGGGGGGGTGGTGTTAGCTGAGGGGGAGGGCACAGCGGGGGTGGTGTTAGCTGGGGGGAGGGCACAGCGGGGGTGGTGTTAGCTGGGGGGGAGGGCACAGCGGGGTGGTGTTAGCTGGGGGGGAGGGGACGGGGGGGTGGTGTTAGCTGGGGGGGAGGGGACGGGGGGGTGGTGTTAGCTGGGGGGAGGGGACGGGGGAGGTGTTAGCTGGGGGGGAGGGCACAGCGGGGGTGGTGTTAGCTGGCGGGGAGGGCACGGGGGGGCGGTGTTAGCTGGGGGGAAGGGCACAGGGTGGCGGTGTTAGCTGGGGGAAAGGCACAGGGTGGCGGTGTTAGCTGGGGGGAGGGCGCGGGGGGGCGGTGTTAGCTGGGAGGGAGGGCGCGGGGGGGCGGTGTTAGCTGGGAGGGAGGGCGCGGGGGGCGGTGTTAGCTGGGAGGGAGGGCACGGGGGGGTGGTGTTAGCTGAGGGGGAGGGCACAGCGGGGGTGGTGTTAGCTGAGGGGGAGGGCACAGCGGGGTGGTGTTAGCTGGGGGGAGGGCACAGCGGGGGTGGTGTTAGCTGGGGGGGAGGGCACAGCGGGGGTGGTGTTAGCTGGGGGGGAGGGGACGGGGGGGTGGTGTTAGCTGGGGGGGAGGGCACAGCGGGGGTGGTGTTAGCTGGGGGGGAGGGGACGGGGGGGTGGTGTTAGCTGGGGGGAGGGCACGGGGGGTGGTGTTAGCTGGGGGGGAGGGCACGGCGGGGTGGTGTTAGCTGGCGGGGAGGGCACAGCGGGGGTGGTGTTAACTGGGGGGGAGGGCACGCGGGGGCGGTGTTAGCTGGGGAGGAGGGCACAGGGTGGTGGTGTTAGCTGGGGGGCAGGGCGCAGGGGGTAGTGTTAGCTGGGGGGGAGGGCACAGGGGGGTAGTGTTAGCTGGGGGGAGGGGACAGGGGGGGTGTTAGCTGGGGGGAGGGGATGGGGGGGTGTTAGCTGGGGGGGAGGGCACAGCGGGGGTGGTGTTAGCTGGGGGGGAGGGCACGGGGGGTGTTAGCTGGGGGGAGGGCGCAGGGAGGGGTGTTAGCTGGGGGGGAGGGCGCAGGGGGGGTAGTGTTAGCTGGGGGGAGGGCGCAGGGGGGTAGTGTTAGCTGGGGGGAGGGCACGGGGGGTGGTGTTAGCTGGGCGGGAGGGCACTGGTGTTAGCTGGGCGGGAGGGCACGGGGGGTGTTTGCTGGGGGGGAGGGGACGGGGGGGTGGTGTTAGCTGGGGGGAGGGCACGGGGGGGTGGTGTTAGCTGAGGGGGAGGGCACAGCGGGGGTGGTGTTAGCTGAGGGGGAGGGCACAGCGGGGGTGGTGTTAGCTGGCGGGGAGGGCACAGCGGGGGTGCTGTTAGCTGGGGGGGAGGGCACGCGGGGGCGGTGTTAGCTGGGGGGGAGGGTACGCGGGGGCGGTGTTAGCTGGGGGGGAGGGCACAGGGGGGTGTTAGCTGGGGGGGAGGGCGCAGGGGGCGGTGTTAGCTGGGGGAGGGCGCGGGGGGGTGTTAGCTGGGGGGCAGGGCACAGGGGGGGTAGTGTTAGCTGGGGGGGAGGGCACAGGGGGGTAGTGTTAGCTGGGGGGAGGGGACAGGGGGCGGTGTTAGCTGGGGGGAGGGGACAGGGGGGGTGTTAGCTGGGGGGAGGGGACAGGGGGGGTGTTAGCTGGGGGGGAGGGCACAGTGGGGGTGGTGTTAGCTGGGGGGAGGGCACGGGGGGTGTTAGCTGGGGGGAGGGCGCAGGGAGGGGTGTTAGCTGGGGGGGAGGGCGCAGGGGGGGTAGTGTTAGCTGGGGGGAGGGCGCAGGGGGCGGTGTTAGCTGCGGGGAGGGCACGGGGGGGTGGTGTTATCTCAGGGGGAGGGCACAGCGGGGGTGGTGTTAGCTGGCGGGGAGGGCACAGCGGGGGTGGTGTTAGCTGGGGGGGAGGGGACGGGGGGGTGGTGTTAGCTGGGGGGAGGGCACGGGGGGGTGGTGTTAGCTGAGGGGGAGGGCACAGCGGGGGTGGTGTTAGCTGAGGGGGAGGGCACAGCGGGGGTGGTGTTAGCTGGGGGGGAGGGCACAGGGGGGTGTTAGCTGGGGGGGAGGGCGCAGGGGGCGGTGTTAGCTGGGGGGAGGGCGCGGGGGGGTGTTAGCTGGGGGGCAGGGCACAGGGAGGGTAGTGTTAGCTGGGGGGAGGGCACAGGGGTGTAGTGTTAGCTGGGGGGAGGGGACAGGGGGCGGTGTTAGCTGGGGGGAGGGGACAGGGGGGGTGTTAGCTGCGGGGGAGGGCACAGCGGGGGTGGTGTTAGCTGGGGGGAGGTCGCAGGGAGGGGTGTTAGCTGGGGGGGAGGGCGCAGGGGGGGTAGTGTTAGCTGGGGGGAGGGCGCAGGGGGCGGTGTTAGCTGCGGGGAGGGCACGGGGGGAGGTGTTATCTCGGGGGGAGGGCACAGCGGGGGTGGTGTTAGCTGGCGGGGAGGGCACAGCGGGGGTGGTGTTAGCTGGGGGGGAGGGCGCCGGGGGCGGTGTTAGCTGGGGGGGAGGGCGCAGGGGGCGGAGTTAGCTGGGGGGGAGGGCGCGGGGGGGCGGTGTTAGCTGGGGGGAGGGCGCGGGGGGGTGTTAGCTGGGGGGGAGGGCACAGGGGGGGTAGTGTTAGCTGGGGGGGAGGGCACAGGGGGGGTAGTGTTAGCTGGGGGGGCGGGCACAGGGGGGGTAGTGTTAGCTGGGGGGAGGGGACAGGGGGCGGTGTTAGCTTGGGGGAGGGGACAGGGGGCGGTGTTAGCTTGGGGGAGGGGACAGGGGGCGGTGTTAGCTGGGGGGTGGGGACAGGGGGGGTGTTAGCTGGGGGGGAGGGCACAGCGGGGGCGATGTTAGCTGGGGGGGAGGGCATGGGGGGGTGTTAGCTGGGGGGGAGGGCGCAGGGAGGGGTGTTAGCTGGGGAGGAGGGCACAGGGTGGTGGTGTTAGCTGGGGGGGAGGGCACAGGGGGGTGTTAGCTGGGGGGGAGGGCGCAGGGGGCGGTGTTAGCGGGGGGGCGGGCGCGGGGGGGGTGTTAGCTGGGGGGCAGGGCACAGGGGGGGTAGTGTTAGCTGGGGGGGAGGGCACGGGGGTAGTGTTAGCTGGGGGGGAGGGCACAGGGGGGTAGTGTTAGCTGGGGGGAGGGGACAGGGGGGGTGTTAGCTGGGGGGAGGGGACGGGGGGTGTTAGCTGGGGGGAGGGCACAGCGGGGGTGGTGTTAGCTGGGGGGGAGGGCACGGGGGGTGTTAGCTGGGGGGGAGGGCGCAGGGAGGGGTGTTAGCTGGGGGGAGGGCGCAGGGGGGGTAGTGTTAGCTGGGGGGAGGGCGCAGGGGGGGTAGTGTTAGCTGGGGGGAGGGCACGGGGGGTGGTGTTAGCTGGGCGGGAGGGCACGGAGGGTGTTAGCTGGGCGGGAGGGCACGGGGGGTGTTTGCTGGGGGGGGGACGACGGGGGGGTGGTGTTAGCTGAGGGGGAGGGCACAGCGGGGGTGGTGTTAGCTGAGGGGGAGGGCACAGCGGGGGTGGTGTTAGCTGGGGGGGAGGGCACGCGGGGGCGGTGTTAGCTGGGGGGGAGGGCACAGGGTGGTGGTGTTAGCTGGGGGGGAGGGCACAGGGGGGTGTTAGCTGGGGGGGAGGGGACGGGGGGGTGGTGTTAGCTGGGGGGAGGGCACGGGGGGGTGGTGTTAGCTGAGGGGGAGGGCACAGCGGGGGTGGTGTTAGCTGAGGGGGAGGGCACAGCGGGGGTGGTGTTAGCTGGGGGGGAGGGCACAGGGGGGTGTTAGCTGGGGGGGAGGGCGCAGGGGGCGGTGTTAGCTGGGGGGAGGGCGCGGGGGGGTGTTAGCTGGGGGGCAGGGCACGGGGGGGTAGTGTTAGCTGGGGGGAGGGCACAGGGGTGTAGTGTTAGCTGGGGGGAGGGGACAGGGGGCGGTGTTAGCTGGGGGGAGGGGACAGGGGGGGTGTTAGCTGCGGGGGAGGGCACAGCGGGGGTGGTGTTAGCTGGGGGTAGGGCACAGCGGGGGTGGTGTTAGCTGGGGGGGAGGTCGCAGGGAGGGGTGTTAGCTGGGGGGGAGGGCGCAGGGGGGGTAGTGTTAGCTGGGGGGAGGGCGCAGGGGGCGGTGTTAGCTGCGGGGAGGGCACGGGGGGAGGTGTTATCTCGGGGGGAGGGCACAGCGGGGGTGGTGTTAGCTGGCGGGGAGGGCACAGCGGGGGTGGTGTTAGCTGGGGGGGAGGGCGCCGGGGGCGGTGTTAGCTGGGGGGGAGGGCGCAGGGGGCGGAGTTAGCTGGGGGGGAGGGCGCGGGGGGGGCGGTGTTAGCTGGGGGGAGGGCGCGGGGGGGTGTTAGCTGGGGGGGAGGGCACAGGGGGGGTAGTGTTAGCTGGGGGGGGAGGGCACAGGGGGGGTAGTGTTAGCTGGGGGGGGCGGGGCACAGGGGGGGTAGTGTTAGCTGGGGGGAGGGGACAGGGGGCGGTGTTAGCTTGGGGGAGGGGACAGGGGGCGGTGTTAGCTTGGGGGAGGGGACAGGGGGCGGTGTTAGCTGGGGGGTGGGGACAGGGGGGGTGTTAGCTGGGGGGGAGGGCACAGCGGGGGCGATGTTAGCTGGGGGGGAGGGCATGGGGGGGTGTTAGCTGGGGGGGAGGGCGCAGGGAGGGGTGTTAGCTGGGGAGGAGGGCACAGGGTGGTGGTGTTAGCTGGGGGGGAGGGCACAGGGGGGTGTTAGCTGGGGGGGAGGGCGCAGGGGGCGGTGTTAGCTGGGGGGCGGGCGCGGGGGGGGTGTTAGCTGGGGGGCAGGGCACAGGGGGGGGTAGTGTTAGCTGGGGGGGAGGACACGGGGGTAGTGTTAGCTGGGGGGGAGGGCACAGGGGGGGTAGTGTTAGCTGGGGGGAGGGGACAGGGGGGGTGTTAGCTGGGGGGAGGGGACGGGGGGGGTGTTAGCTGGGGGGAGGGCACAGCGGGGGTGGTGTTAGCTGGGGGGGAGGGCACGGGGGGTGTTAGCTGGGGGGGAGGGCGCAGGGAGGGGTGTTAGCTGGGGGGAGGGTGCAGGGGGGGTAGTGTTAGCTGGGGGGAGGGCGCACGGGGGGTAGTGTTAGCTGGGGGGAGGGCACGGGGGGTGGTGTTAGCTGGGCGGGAGGGCACGGGGGGTGTTAGCTGGGGGGGAGGGGACGGGGGGGTGGTGTTAGCTGAGGGGGAGGGCAGAGCGGGGGTGGTGTTAGCTGAGGGGGAGGGCACAGCGGGGGTGGTGTTAGCTGAGGGGGAGGGCACAGCGGGGGTGGTGTTAGCTGGCGGGGAGGGCACAGCGGGGGTGGTGTTAGCTGGGGGGGAGGGCACAGGGTGGTGGTGTTAGCTGGGGGGGAGGGCACAGGGGGGTGTTAGCTGGGGGGGAGGGCACAGGGGGGTGTTAGCTGGGGGGGAGGGCGCAGGGGGCGGTGTTAGCTGGGGGGAGGGCGCGGGGGGGTGTTAGCTGGGGGGCAGGGCACAGGGGGGGTAATGTTAGCTGGGGGGAGGGCACAGGGGGGTAGTGTTAGCTGGGGGGAGGGGACAGGGGGCGGTGTTAGCTGGGGGGAGGGGACAGGGGGGGTGTTAGCTGGGGGGGAGGGCACAGCGGGGGTGGTGTTAGCTGGGGGGAGGGCGCAGGGGGCGGTGTTAGCTGCGGGGAGGGCACGGGGGGGTGGTGTTATCTCGGGGGGAGGGCAAAGCGGGGGTGGTGTTAGCTGGCGGGGAGGGCACAGCGGGGGTGGTGTTAGCTGAGGGGGAGGGCACAGCGGGGGTGGTGTTAGCTGGGGGGGAGGGCACAGGGGGGTGTTAGCTGGGGGGGAGGGCGCAGGGGGCGGTGTTAGCTGGGGGGAGGGCGCGGGGGGGTGTTAGCTGGGGGGCAGGGCACGGGGGGGGTAGTGTTAGCTGGGGGGGAGGGCACAGGGGGGTAGTGTTAGCTGGGGGGAGGGGACAGGGGGCGGTGTTAGCTGGGGGGGAGGGCACAGCGGGGGTGGTGTTAGCTGGGGGGGAGGGCGCAGGGAGGGTTGTTAGCTGGGGGGGAGGGCGCAGGGGGGGTAGTGTTAGCTGGGGGGAGGGCGCAGGGGGCGGTGTTAGCTGCGGGGAGGGCACAGCGGGGGTGGTGTTAGCTGGGCGGGAGGGCGCCGGGGGCGGTGTTAGCTGGGGGGGAGGGCGCAGGGGGCGGAGTTAGCTGGGGGGAGGGCGCGGGGGGGTGTTAGCTGGGGGGGAGGGCACGGGGGGGTAGTGTTAGCTGGGGGGGCGGGCACAGGGGGGGTAGTGTTAGCTGGGGGGAGGGGACAGGGGGCGGTGTTAGCTTGGGGGAGGGGACAGGGGGCGGTGTTAGCTGGGGGGTGGGGACAGGGGGGGTGTTAGCTGGGGGGGAGGGCACAGCGGGGGCGATGTTAGCTGGGGGGAGGGCATGGGGCGGTGTTAGCTGGGGGGGAGGGCGCAGGGAGGGGTGTTAGCTGGGGGGGAGGGCGCAGGGGGGGTAGTGTTAGCTGGGGGGAGGGCGCAGGGGGGGTGTTTGCTGGGGGGGAGGGCGCGGGGGGGTGTTTGCTGGGGGGGAGGGCGCGGGGGGGCGGTGTTAGCTGGGGGGAGGGCACGGTGGGCGGTGTTACCTGGGGGGAGGGCACGGTGGGCGGTGTTACCTGCGGGGGAGGGCACAGGGGGGTGTTAGCTGGAGGGAGGGCGCGGGGGGGCGGTGTTAGCTGGGGGGAGGGCGCGGGGGGGCGGTGTTAGCTGGGGGGGAGGGCGCGGGAGGGTGGTGTTAGCTGAGGGGGAGGGCGCGGGGAGGGGTGTTAGCTGGGGGGGAGGGCGCAGGGGGGGTAGTGTTAGCTGGGGGGAGGGCGCAGGGGGCGGTGTTAGCTGCGGGGAGGGCACGGGGGGTGGTGTTATCTGGGGGGGAGGGCACAGCGGGGGTGTTGTTAGCTGGGGGGGAGGGCACAGGGGGGGTAGTGTTAGCTCAGGGGAGGGCGCAGGGGGCGGTGTTAGCTGGGGGGAGGGGACAGGGGGGGTGTTAGCTGCGGGGGAGGGCACAGCGGGGGTGGTGTTAGCTGGGGGGGAGGGCGCAGGGGGGGTTGTGTTAGCTGGGGGGAGGGCACAGGGGGCGGTGTTTGCTGCGGGGAGGGCACGGGGGGGTGGTGTTATCTGGGGGGGAGGGCACAGCGGGGGTGGTGTTAGCTGGCGGGGAGGGCACAGCGGGGGTGGTGTTAGCTGGTGGGGAGGGCACGGGGGGGTGTTAGCTGGTGGGGAGGGCACGGGGGGGGTGTTTGCTGGGGGGGAGGGCGCGGGGGGGTGGTGTTAGCTGGGGGGGAGGGCAGACGGGGGTGGTGTTAGCTGGGGGTTAGGGCGCGGGGGGTGTTAGCTGGGGGGGAGGGCGCGGGGGGGTGGTGTTAGCTGGGGGGGAGGGCGCGGGGAGGGGTTTTAGCTGGGGGGGAGGGCGCAGGGGGGGTAGTGTTAGCTGCGGGGAGGGCGCAGGGGGCGGTGTTAGCTGCGGGGAGGGCACGGCGGGTGGTGTTATCTGGGGGGGAGGGCACAGCGGGGGTGGTGTTAGCTGGGGGGGAGGGCACGGGGGGGTGGTGTTAGCTGGGGGGGAGGGCACGGGGGGCGGTGTTAGCTGCGGGGAGGGCACGGGGGGTGGTGTTATCTGGGGGGGAGGGCACAGCGGGGGTGTTGTTAGCTGGGGGGGAGGGCACAGGGGGGGTAGTGTTAGCTCAGGGGAGGGCGCAGGGGGCGGTGTTAGCTGGGGGGAGGGGACAGGGGGGGTGTTAGCTGCGGGGGAGGGCACAGCGGGGGTGGTGTTAGCTGGGGGGGAGGGCGCAGGGGGGGTTGTGTTAGCTGGGGGGAGGGCACAGGGGGCGGTGTTTGCTGCGGGGAGGGCACGGGGGGGTGGTGTTATCTGGGGGGGAGGGCACAGCGGGGGTGGTGTTAGCTGGCGGGGAGGGCACAGCGGGGGTGGTGTTAGCTGGTGGGGAGGGCACGGGGGGGTGTTAGCTGGTGGGGAGGGCACGGGGGGGTGTTTGCTGGGGGGGAGGGCGCGGGGGGGTGGTGTTAGCTGGGGGGGAGGGCAGACGGGGGTGGTGTTAGCTGGGGGTTAGGGCGCGGGGGGTGTTAGCTGGGGGGGAGGGCGCGGGGGGGTGGTGTTAGCTGGGGGGGAGGGCGCGGGGAGGGGTTTTAGCTGGGGGGGAGGGCGCAGGGGGGGTAGTGTTAGCTGCGGGGAGGGCGCAGGGGGCGGTGTTAGCTGCGGGGAGGGCACGGCGGGTGGTGTTATCTGGGGGGGAGGGCACAGCGGGGGTGGTGTTAGCTGGGGGGGAGGGCACGGGGGGGTGGTGTTAGCTGGGGGGGAGGGCACGGGGGGGTGGTGTTAGCTGGGGGGAGGGCACGGGGGCGGTGTTAGCTGAGGGGGAGGGCACAGGGGGGGTGGTGTTAGCTGGGGGGGTGTTAGCTGGGGGGGAGGGCACAGGGAGGGGTGTTTCCTGGGGGGGAGAGCACAGGGAGGGGTGTTTGCTGCGGGGGAGGGCACAGGGACGGGTGTTTGCTGCGGGGGAGGGCACAGGGAGGGGTGTTTGCTGCGGGGGAGGGCATAGGGAGGGGTGTTTGCTGCGGGGGAGGGCACGGGGGGGCGGTGTTAGGTGGGGGGAGGGCACAGCGGGGGTGGTGTTAGCTGGGGGGGAGGGCACAGGGAGGTGTGTTTGCTGGGGGGGAGGGCACAGGGAGGGGTGTTTGCTGGGGGGGAGGGCACAGAGGGGGTTAGCTGGGGGTGAGGGCGCGGGGGGGTGGTGTTAGCTGGGGGGAGGGCACGGGGGGCGGTGTTAGCTGGGGGGGAGGGCACAGGGGGGCGGTGTTAGCTGGAGGGAGGGCGCGGGGGGGCAGTGTTAGCTGGGGTGGAGGGCACAGGAGGGGGTGGTGTTAGCTGGGGGGGAGGGTACGGGGGGGGGGGGGCAGGGCTGGTGCCAGGAAGTTTCGCCTAGGGCGCCTTGCCCTGCCTGGGTCCTCACTCACCAAGGACAATGCTGTGAGTGGGGTCAAGTGAGGCGGCAGAGGGGGGCACAGAAAAGGAACGTTTGGTTGTAGAACTCAAGAACAGGAGGCGGAAGGCTCTGCCCCACGCACTCTGGGTAGGCGTCCTGTTCACAGTTTTATGGTTATGAATCCTGCTTGCGGCATTTTCCCTAATTAATGTCGGGTGACTTCCCTCCTCTCATTAAAAGTTTCTTTGCTACACTCAGACTCTGTTCTTGCGAGTGGGAAGTTTTGTCTCTCAGAAGCACCCATGGGGTGGTGTGTAATTTTCCCAGGTTACTGGGTCAGGGCTCGAGCCGGTTTTGTGTTGTATCGCTGGAAAGGAACCCCTAGATATTGAACCCGACCCTGGTTGCTGCCGCCTCCACCTGGCAGAAGGGTTACATTAGAGAGCATCAGACAAGCCTGCGAATGCACATGCACCGGCCCCTTTTGCCCCTTTGTCCAGGGGCAGCACAGTGAGGAAAAGCCCGTCAATAGAGTCTCTTTCCTTGGTGACCTCCCGAGTGCAGCCCAGGAAACTGCTCTAGGAACAGGACATGGCCCCGTTGCGGGAGGAGATGCACGGCACATTGCTGGAGCGGCCAAATCCCATAACCAAAGAGCCGCTCATCCCTCACTAGTCCGGGAGCCTGGAGCTACCAAAGGAGAACGGTTCTGTGCCCAGGGGCAGCGAGTTGTATGGGCCCGTGGTGCCCAGGATCCAGCAAATTCAGGGCCCGGGAGGCCTGGCTCCACCAATGTTAGGGGCCAGGTCTCTCCCCCAGCCCCACCTGCTGCCCCCACGTGCCTCCCCCAAGCGTCCCTTACTGCCCTGGGCAGTGGGTGGCTGCCCTGCTACTCCGTGTTGCGCTCCCGCACCGGGGGCAGGCTGAGCCTAACTCCTATTGACTCTCAATGTCTCTTCAGAATCTCTATGTCCTTAGACTCCAGCTCACCAGATTCTTGTGGAGAACGTACGTTTTTAAGTGCCATAAAAGTTGTTTTTCCCACCAATGTTAGGAAAACAGCCCTTTCTTTGCCAGTATCTTCTATAGCAGTTGCATAAATATACTGCTCAAATCTCTGAGCACGTACTGCAAAATCTTCCTCTTTTTCATTAAATTGGAAACTGTCCATATTGTCAAATGCTGTCATTTCATCTTTACTTGCTTTTTTCCCCGCCAATAGTCCCACCTTGGCACCAGTCTCTCTGTCATGTTCACGGCACACACACACTGATGTTAGATGAAAATATCATACTCTTGCTGGAAGGTTGCAATGTAACATAATTTTATTTCTTAGACTTCAGAACGATCACCCACAAGAACCAAAACAGAGAGAGACAAAGCAGGCTGCTCCCTGAGGCAGCAAGGCAATCATCAGTGATAAAGTTTGTAGATGACACAAAAACTGAGGGAGTGGTGAATAACGAAGACTGGTCACTGATATAGAGTGATCGGGATCACTTAGTAAACTAGGCACAAACAAACCAGCTGAACATCAGCTCCCAGTGTGATGCTGTGGCCAAACGAGTTAGTGCGATCCTGGGATGCATAAACAGGGGAATCTGGAGTAGGAGTAGAGAGGTTATTTTACCTCCGTGTCTGGCACCGGTGCAATTGCTGCAGGAATCCTGTGTCCAGTTCTGGTGCCCACAATTCAAGGAGGGTGTTGATACATTGGAGAGTCAGAGAAGAGCCCTGAGAATGATTACAGGCTTAGAAAACAGGCCTTACAGTGATAGACTCAAAGAGCTGTCTATTTACCTTAACAAAGAGAAGCTTAACAGGTGACTCGATCACATGCTGTATGTACCTGCACGGGAAACAAATAATTAATAATGGGCTCTTCAGTCTAGCAGGCAAGGGTCTAATATGATCTAATGGCTGGAAGTTGAAGCTAGACACATTCAGCCTGGAAATAAGGTATAACTTTTTAACAGTGGGAGTAATTCATCATTGGGACAATCTACCAAGGGTCGGGGTGGATTCTCCCTCACTGGCAGTCTTTAAATCAAGATGGGATGTTTCTAACAGCTCTGCTCTAGGAATGATTGTGGGGCAGGTCTCTGGCCTGGGTTGTCAGGGGGTCAGGCTAGATGATCACAATGGTCCCTTCTGGCCATGGAATCTATGAGAAACACCTCAACCCCCTCCCTCTGGCTGGCTGCCAGCAGCCTCCTGCTGCGAGGTCTGGATCACACACTTCCCCACAGAGCCCCTGGCTTGCAGGCTGCGCCAGGAAAGCCCCCGGAATTGAAGGCGACAGCCCACAATTATAAAGAGGATTCAATCCCCTGCAGTTGCCAGCGCCTGCGATTTTATCACGAGTCTCACAGTATCCGATGGTTTCTCAAAGCCCCAGCTGCAGGAGTCAGGAGATTGTGGGACAATCTCAGCTCCTCGCCCCCCCCCCCCCCCCGGTACGCTTCCAGCCCTCCTGGTTGCAGAGAGGTTTGCAAGCGTGACGTGAGTGTGATCTAAGGGCTCAGAGCAAGAGCCAAAAAATATTATTAAAAAAAAATTGTGATTTTTAAGCCAGCCCCACGATTTGGGGGAGCCAGCCTCACGATTTGGAGGAGCCAGCCTCACGATTTGGGGTTGCCGGCCTCACGATTTGGGGGAGCCAGCCTCACGATTTGGGGTTGCCGGCCTCATGATTTGGGGGAGCCAGCCCCACAATTTGGAGGAGCCAGCCCCACGATTTGGGGGAGCCAGCCTCACGATTTGGGGTTGCTGGCCTCATGATTTGGCCATGCTGTGAAGAGAAGAAGGGAGACAGGAGTCCAGCTAGCTCCCTGGAGGAGACTGGCCCCAGCTGCTCCTGGGCCCTTGTCTGCCCTGTTGCTCCTGTGGGACGGGGATATCCAGGGGCCTACTGGGAAGCTCAGGGACCGCGGATGGGGTGGCTTGGGAGGGCTCTGGCTCAGGACACGTGGCAATGGAATGCGCAGCATAGAAACCCCCTTCCATGCGCCTGTCTCTGTCCCAGTGACAGTCTTTCCCAAAGCAGTGGTCAGACAAGGAGAAAGGGGGGAGGGATAGCTCAGTGGTTTGAGCATTGGCCTGCTAACCCTGGGGTTGTGAGTTCAATCCTTGAGGGGGCCATTTAGGGATTTAGGGCTGTCATAAAAATAAAGGGAAGGGGGAGAGGGTCTGATGCAGTGCTATAAAATCCTCTTACCAGTAAAGGGTTAAGAAATGCAGGTAGCCAGACAGACACCTGACCTGGCTGGCATCTGACCAATAAGGGGACAAGATACTTTCAAATCTTGGGAGAGGGGAAAGCTTTGTGTGTGGCTCTTTGTCTGAGCCAGAGTGATCTTGGAACCAGAAGGAACCTATAGAAAATCAAACCTCCCTTTCTAAAGTAAGTCTAGTCAGCATAGCGAGTAGATTTCTGTTTATTTTGCTTGGTGTGTGTTCCCTGTGTTAGAGGGAGGGGTTATTCCTGTTTTTTCTGTAACTTTAAGGTTTTCTCCAGAGGGGGAATCCCTCTGAGTTTGGAAATTGAGTACCCTGTAAAATAGTTACCATCCTGATTTTACAGAGATGATTTTACCTTCTTTGTTTTAATAAAATCCTTCTTTTAAGAAGCTGACTGTTTTCTATGGTGTTAAAACCCTGGGGGTGGGTTTTTTTAGATCACTGTGTAACCAATTGGTTAGGAGATTATTCTCAAGCTTCCCAGGAAAGGGGGGTACGGGCTTAAGAGGGTATTTTGTGGGGGGAAGGGAACTTCAGGTGGTTTCCTTTCCTGGATTCCTGTTTAAAACACTTGATGGTGGCAGTGAGAGAAGCATTTCTCAGGGTGCAGGGAATTTTGTACCTTGGGGGTTTTAACCTAAGCTGGTAGAAATAAGCTTAGGAGCTCTTCATGCGGGTCCCCACATCTTTACCCTAGAGTTTAGAGTGGGGAGGGAACCCTGACAGGGGCAAAAATTGGGGATTGGTCCTGCTTTGAGCTGGGGGTTGGATTAGATGACCTCCTGAGGTCCCTTCCAACCCTGATATTCTATGATTCTATGAAAATGAGAGAAGCAAAGGGCAGAAGAGAGATGGGGCCAAACAGCGCAGCCCTTTGGCTGCAGAGAGAATTCAGAGTAACTGGGGGAGAGGGCTAAAAGCTTCTCCCCTGGCTTGGGGCTTGCTTGGGGCTTGCTGACACTTAGGGTTGCCAACTTTCTACTCACACAAAACCAACACCCTTGCCCTGCCCCTTCTCCAAGGCCCCTCCCCCCCTGCTTACTCCATCCCCCGCCTCCCTCTGTCGCTCACTCTCCCCACCCTCATGGACTCACTCATTTTCACAGGGCTGGGGTGTAGGAGGGGGTGAGGGCTGCAGCGGGGGTGGGGGGTGCAGGCTCTGGGGTGGGCCAGAAATGAGGAGTTCAGGGTGCAGGAGGGGGCTCTGGGCTGAGGCAGGGGGGCAGGGGGCTGGGATGTAGAAGAGGGTGAAGGCTCCGGCTGGGGATTTGGGCTCTGGGGTGGGGCCAGGGATAAGAGGTTTGAGGTGCAGGAGGGGGCTCCAGGTTGGGGGGTGGAGCTGAGGGGTTTGGAGTATGTGAGGGGGCTCCGGGCTGAGGTAGGGGGTTGGGGTGTGGGAGGGGGTACGGGCTCTGGGATGGGGGGTGCAGGTTCTGGGATGTGGCCAGAGATGATGGATTTGGGGTGCAGGAGGGGGCTCCAGGCTGGGGCTGAGGGGTTCAGAGTGCAGGAGGGGGATCAGGGATATGGCAGGGGGGTTGGTGTGGGAGGGGGTGAGAGGTGCAGGCTCTGGGCAGCGCTTACCTGAAGCAGCGCCCAGAAGCAGCGGCATGTCCCCGCTCCGGCTCCTAGGCGGAAGTATGGCCAGGCGGCTCCGCACGCTGCCCTGTCCACAGGCGCTGCCCCTGCAGCTTCACCTGGCCGCGGTTCCCACGTAGGAGCCAGAGGGGGGACATGTCGCTGCTTTCGGGAGCAGGCAGGGAGCCTGCCTTAGCCCTGCTGCGCCACTGATGGGACTTTTAACGGCCCGGTCAGTTATTTCTGTGTATTTGTGGTGAGCAGTAGGAACTGAGTTAAGGCTGGCCTGCCCAGCTCCCGGTTCACAGGAGCTTGAAACCTTTGTTCTGTCAAAAAAACCTCACTGGAGTAGCACAAAGCGACTCTGGAGCACAGGCCCTGAGCACGTGGGGACTGTCCCTGGCGCTTTGGTGAGAAATGAGCCGATGCAGAGAGAACACCAGGGGTTCACAAATCACACGCTGGGCGGATCGTCACTGGGGTCTCCCTTTCGCAAGACACCCTCCACGCTGGGAGCCCTGCCCCTTGCCCCGTTGGGCTCCTCGTGTCGCTCCCCACCAGGCCCGTCTCTCAGCGGGAGCGTCTCCCTGCAGCCGGGCACTAAGCCGAACCTTGACCTCGATTCTGCTGCAGCGTGAACGCGGGGGAGAGACCCGCTCACTGAACGCCCTGGCCAGGGGACGGTGTCCAGGCTGGGAGAGAGGGGAGTGCCTCCCCTTGTTACCCACCCAGGCCAGGAACCGTAGGCTGCGGCACAGGCTGCTGGGCCCGCCCCACTTTTCCTAAATCCCTCAGCAGAGAACCCAGGTCTCTTGTCCACTGCACCCCACGGCCGGCGTTACTGCGTCCCTGTGGGTGAGCCTGCTCCGAGGTGTCCGGTCACCAATGCCCTGCTACTGTCTAATGCGCCGTTGTGGGGGCCCTGGGAAAACACATCTGAAGTCCCCCTGCAGGGGCTGCGCTTGTTGCTCAGACAGAAAAGGCCTAAGTCAGGGGTGTGAAGACCCCAGGGCTCAACCCTGCTGCTGATTGCTGGGGGATGGGCTGGTTACAGCCGGTTCACACACCGAGGAAGCCCCTTTAAGACAGATTTTAAGTTGCGGCACTGCTGGGAAGGGGTTAAAATGGGGCCCAGCTAGCACCGCCCAGGGCCAGAACTGTGCAGGCGATAAATAAAATATAAATATATGGAGATATGCCTAGCTCATAGAACTTGAAGGGTCACTGAGTCCAGTCCCCTGCCTTCACTAGCAGGACCAAGTACTGTCCCCTGTGAGATTTTTGTCCCAGATCACTAAATGGCCCCCTTAAGGATTGAACGCACAAACCTAGGTTTAGCAGGCCAAAGCTCAAACCACTGTGCTATCCCTGCCCTCGGAAGAGGCCCAGACCTGGCAGCCCCCAGATCCACCTGAGACCCCCCTCTCCATACCGGCTTGGGAAATAAACTGCTGGGGGAAGAAAGGAAGCCTGTGGGAGCAGCTCACGCTCTGGACTCTAATGACAGCCGGGGATTGTCCTGACTGGACAGTGTCTCTCCCCACAGCCTGACGGGCTCTTTGTCCCTCACCTGATCCCCACCCCATCCACCCTGAGCACAGAAATCAGAAGTCAAGAGGACGTCCCCTGCTTTCCCGGCCCCCTCACATTGCCCCCGCACTGCTGATAACACGCCCAGCATGCCCCGGGGCTCTCAGGACCAGCTCTAATGGACCCCAGGAAGCAGCACCAGCGCCAGCCTCATCCTACTCGTGCTCTAGCACAAAACCTTCCCAGCCACCTTGCAGGCAGAATGGGAGATGGGACGCTTCATTTTGGGTCAGACAGAACACTCAGTCCAGCCTGAGATTTTTTTTTTTTTCACTTTTCAATTTGCAGAAGATTCTGAAAATTTTCACTTTTGGTTCAGCCTGAAATGCTCCCCGCCCCCGCCCCCAGTGAACCAGAGAACTCCATCGCGGGCCCCGCTCTCCTAGGAGGTGGTGGGGTTCAGTGGGACTGTGGGGAGATGGGTGGGGCGTTAGCAGGGAGCCGTGGAACAGCGCTTGTGCGTGCGATGGAGCCTGGACAGGGCTGGGACAGGTGTTGGGGATCCCAGGGTCTCTGTGCTCAGGCGCTGGCCCTTGGATCTGCTGCTCCAATCTCTGCCGCACCAAGTACCGTGGGGCATCCAGCCACTAGCTGTGTGTGGGTGCAGAGACACTTGGGGCTGGACCCACCAAGGGGCTAAGGCCTAAACCTGTCTCTTTAGGTGTCTAATTCCAACATGAAGGCCCCGCTGACAGCTGCAATACCCCGGTCAGCAGTCACCTACCCCTGGAGCCACCTACACTTCCGCCACCAGAGCCCTGACGCGACCCACAGCTAACGAGATGCTCCCGGACCTCACTCATGCCTTTGTCCCCCACCCGTTGGGCTTGTGGGCCCCAGGCCGAGCAGCCTGCTCAGCACGCCCCGCCCCACCCAAAGGGCGGGCAGCCCGAAGCGTGGCAGGCATTTGGGGGTTGTGTCCCAACGAGCCAGAAGTGACCTGGGGAGTTAGCAAAGCTGGATGAATGACAGCCATGTTCACCTGAGGGGGACTGGAGACCGTATGTGCGCAGAAATGTCAATGACAAGGATACTTGTGGGCTCCTGGCTCCCAGCTCAGTGCCCCTTCCCCTGCAATGGCTACAGGCATTTGAGGGGAGAGTCTCTCTGCCACTCAATATGGGGGATATTTTACCAGTTATACAGGCAAAGGCGTGAGTGCCAATCCTCGGCGGGTCTGTCACACACCCTGCCCTCACACTCCCTTCCCCCTCATTCCCATGCGGCACGGATCCGGAGCTGGATCACGAGTCTCGCCATGTCTGGGTTTCTCGTGATCTCAAGGAAGCTGGTGAATTTTACATCGGTCAGACCGGCTGCTCTCTCCCACGCCGTTCAGTGAGGCTCAATCCACACACTGCCCGTGCTGCCCGGCTGCCCTTTCCCCGCCCCTGTGCAGATGGCAGGAAGTCTGTCCCGAGGAAAGATGAGCCCTGGCTCCCATTGTTCGCAGTGGGACTGAAACGACAACATGCCCCCAAAGTCAGACGTCTCCCTACACAGCCCACTGTGGTGCTGGCCCCTGCGGCCTGCTGGCCTCCCCGGGCCAGGGGAAGGAAATGACAGCAGGGTTCACTTTTCAGCCTGGGGGTTGGTTTTTCTCCCAAAACGACTCGCTGGGCAGTTACTTGCTCTCAGATTGGCTCACTCTCCTTTCTGCCACACAGCTCTGTCTGGCTGCGAGTAATGGCCTCCGAGATTTCCCGGAGGTGCCGTCTGCCTGGGCACTAGCAGCCCCGCTGGAGCTGAGGAGGTAAACCAGAGGCTTTGCGGGTGCTGGAGGGCATCCCCCCCGCGGCTAGGGGTGGTGTCAGTCATGGGAACGTACTGAACTGGCAAAGCTGACCTGGCTGGCAAGAGCAAAGGTGAGACGCTGCTGGCGTTTTCTCCGCCCTGGCTGATTTCAGTCTTCGTTCTGGGTCTCTCCCGCCCTCACTGGCATTGTGCTCGGTGGTGGTGCCGGTGCGCATGTGTTTAGATCACATCTCTCCTGCCCCTGGGCTCCGCGATACAAGCTCAGACCAAGGGCATTTGGCTGTGGCACGTGCCCCGCTCAGAACTCTGCCTGCAGCCTCGTCTAGCTGGACACGAGGGGCTGGGGACATGGACAAGGTCAGCTGGCTCTGCTGTGCTGCCAGGCCTGCATCGGGCTCCCCACTGCATTGCAGCCGGGCAGAGCGGGCACGAGAGCTGCCAGGCAGGCCAGGACCCCGTACCCCACTTTGCAGTCGCTTTGCAGTGGAGCAAATGAAGGCCCAGTGCATCAGGCCTAGTACTGTCTGCTCCGGGAGCTGCTCTGCTGGTGGCTGTGATGGGGGGGGCCAGAGCTGTGATCCTCCCCCCCCCCCCCACCTGCCCTTAGCATGAGGAGCCTTGTCTATGGCTACCGGGGGTCAACTCCCACCTCCACCAGCCACAGGCAATTCAAGCCCTCTGCTCTCAGCCTATGCAGGCCCTGCTGTCTCTGTACACGGCAGCATTAGGCTCCCCAATCCCTGGAACACCCATCCCGGTCCACTGCACACTCCCAGCCAGCAGGCACCCCTGCACTGCTCCCAAAGGACCAGGACACTCCCTCCTAGCAGCCACACGTCCGTCTGGTCACTGCTCTGCGTAACACCCAGCCGGGGCGTGAGCAGGAATTTAAACTGGTCCACTTTTGGGAGGGCAGGTTCTGTGCCCCGGCCATGGCCCTGGGACCGGAGGAGTTCTGTGCACCTGTCGATTACTGCGGGGCCCGTGCCCCTCCTTGTGCATGGCCCTGCATCCAGCACTGCGATATGTTGATAGTGAAAGCAAGTAGAAGTGTAACCCTTCTGCCAGTCAGAGTCGGCAGCAACAAGGGCCAGGTTCCGTATCTAGGGGTTCCATTCCAATGACACAATGCAAAACCGGCTCGAGCCCCCACCCAGTGACCTGGGACAAATATATATCACCCCCCCTGGGCGCCTCTAAGAGGCAGACTTCCCCTCTCGCAAGCACAGAGTCTGAGTGTAGAAAAACCTTTTAATGACAGAGAGAAACAATGCGGCATTTTGTTGGGGAAACACCACATCTAGGATTTGTAAACCAAACTATGAGCAACGACCCACCCCAGCAAACTGGCCATGTCTTTTCCCTTTGGTTCTTGAGTCCAGCAACCCCAAAAATCACCCAAAGTCCCAAAAGTCCAAGAACCCAAAAGTCCAGACCCAGAGTTCAAAAGTTCATCTGCAGAGTGTCACACCCCCCCCAGTCTGGGTAGAAATGGGGAGGGGAGAGGTAAGGGGCACCTTACGTGGCTCAAAGCTGACTCCCCCGTCCCTTGGTGGGGCTTCGCTCGGCTCTGCTCCGCTCCGCCAGCCATCCCACGACTCACTCTGCTCAGCCGTCCGGCAAGCCGCTCTGGCTGTCCCGCCAACTGCTCCGCTCTGCCAGCAGCTCCGCTCCGTCAGCCGGCCCGGCTGTCCCACCAACTGCTCCACCAGCCGCTCAGCAATATATCTTCCGGCTCCCCCCACTACTTTGCACAGTGATTTCAGTTCATAACAATTCCAGCTTTTTAGTGTTTTCAGCTTGTAGTTTTAGAGGAGCCTTCGTGCTCATATGCACACTTAACCCAGAGTGATTCCAACTCAGCAGTCTGTGTTGGATGCCTAAGGAACTCAAAATTACCTCTGATATTTCACAGTGAAGAAAAAAACAGAAGTATAATTGACATTTAGAGCTCTCAGAAGAGACCCATACTACCAGAAAGAAATATTTCTCACCACCCTCTCTTTCAAAATTCACTGGGTTTTGGAATCCATGTCCCTCGCCTAGCAAGTGCTCCTTAGGTAAGGGCGAGTCCCTTCATCATAACAAAAGCCCACTGTCCTTGATTCACATAATCAGGGTAACAACACTTTATTCTTCCTGCCCCAATAACAGAGAAACTGGGGCTCCCACAGCAGTCAAAGTGACCATTTGGGCAAGTGGTCCAACATGCTTTGCAGGGTGGGTGTGTCCATGCAAACAACGTTAGCCCCTGACATCCCTTTCCACAACTCACCACCAGATGTCAGGGTAGAGCTCATCCTGACTCTGCTTACAGAAGGTTATGTAACAAACCAGAGCTTCAAGTGCTAGCAAATAGAAGTGTTGGAAACAGAGGGTTACACACCAACTCAAACCAAAACGCGCACCCGAGAGCCTAGAGTTACTTACTTGGTGTCACGAAGTGTGGGAGGGGGTTGAGGGCTCTGGCTGGGGGTGTTGGCTCGGGGGTGGGTCTGGGGATGAGAGGTTTGGGGTGCGGGAGAGGGGTCCGGGCTGGGGCAGGGGGTTGGGATGCAGGGGAGTATGGACTCTGGGATGGGGGTACGGGCTCCAGGTGGGGCCAGAAATGAGGGATTCAGGGTGCAGGAGAGGGATCTGGGCTGGGGGGGTGTACTCTGGGGCGGGGTTGGGGATGAGGGGTTTGGGGTACAGGAGGGGGCTGGGGCAGGGCTTTGGGTGTTGGGAGGTGTGGGCTTTCAGAGGGAGTTTGGGTGCGGGAGGGGACTCCGGGCTGTGGCAGGTGGTTCGGGTGCGGGGGGGGGGGGGATGTGCAGGGTCCCTGCATTCCCTAGACACATGAGTGGCTAGGGAGGATTCTCATGCTGCTCTTGCGCCCGCAGATCCACTGACAACTGTTTCAGGAAGTGTTAGAAGTATGCGCAGAGCAACAAAAGCATTTGGAAAGAGGGTGGTCATCTGATTTGTGCACATATATTCCAGAACAGCCTTTGGACTTGATCCTGCTGAAATGTATCTTGAAAGGGCTTTCAGGTCATCACTCGCATCAATATCGCGAATGTCATCATGTGTCAACACTGTCTCTAGTGCCCCGCATTGCTGGTGTAGGTCTTCTTCAGGTATAGTGAGGAGTTTTGGAATATCATACAACATCCCAAATATATTGCTGTGTTCCTTGAGCTGCATGAAACGTTCTTCAACTGACTGTATTGCACAATCTAGCACCTGGTTAAAGAATTCAACTTTGAATTGTTGTTTGGGGTCTCCTATGGGATTATCCCATGCCTCGTAATCAAAATGTCTTCTTCTTCAGTGACTCTTGTATTCTTGAATGGGTGGGAAAATAGCTTCAGTGTGCAGTTCCTCTGCCAACTTCTGTGGACTCTTCAGAATGTTTTGGAATCCCTCATCTGACCGGTAAGACTGTAGGTATGACTTTGCTTCATCCAGTTGTTCCATTGCTCCAGATATATCAAGGTTAACACCTTGGAGTCTCTTGCCTACAACATTTATTTCAAACAGTATGTCATGCCACAACACTAAGCCACACAGAAATTTGAAGTTATGTATGTTTCTGTGATTCCATTTCCCTCTGCCACTGTTCTTCCACGAACAGTTCCTGTCATAGCATTATCCTCCATAATGGCAACTATGGCATCATCTATCTTCCCAATTTGGTGTTTGATAGGCTTTATCGCCTCCACGCAACTTTCCCATCGTGTGGCACTCAGTGGTTTCAGTGTCAGAGAGGATGTTCCCAGATGTTACTTCAAAATTTGCCATCGATGAATTGATGCAGAAAAAAATACATAGATGCTTTGAATTACATTAAAAAATTCAGCAGCCTCACTAGAAGCTGATGCTGCAACACTGACCACCAACTTCAATGAATGAGAACTGCATGGGACACAAAAAGCTTGAGGGTTTAACACTCGGATGCGGGTCTGCACTCCTCTGTTCTTTCCTCTCATGTTGGCACCATTATTGTAGCCCTGACCTCTCATGTCAGCTATTGCAATTTCCGTATCTTCCAGCTTTTTAAGAAGCACATTTGTCATACCAGCTCCTGTAGTATCATCAATGTAAAATAAATTCTAGAAAATGCTCTCTGACAGTCACCATAGTACATTTTCACTAGGTTCTGTTGTTGTTACAAAACGCACCATTAAAGTCATTTGTTCCGTATGGTTCATGTCAGGTGTGCATTCCAGAATAACAGAGTAATATCTTGCTGACTTCAGATCTGCCACAATCTTCTATTTGACTTTTCTTGCCAGTAACTGTATGATCTCATTTTGAATTGTTTTTCCAAGTAGTGGTGTGTGTACATTTCTTGGGTGGTGACTCTTCTTAGATGCTCCTGGAGTACAGCATCAAACTCAGCCATCAGCTCCACAATTTTAAGGAAGTTTCCATTGTTTGGCACATACAGTTGATCTGAAGTGCCACGCAGTGCTAGGTTTTGGGTAGCAAGCATTCTCACAATGTCAAAGAACCTTTTCAGAACATTTTGCCAGTAAAGAGACTCTGATGCAATCTTCTCTTGATGCTGATCATCGATGGTGGCCTTTAACCTTAGTCTCATCTCAAGCTCTTTCCACCTATGGAATGCTCTCTGGTGATTTGCTGCCGTCTCATGGCATGCCAGATTTCTAGCCAGATTTTTCCAGTCCTTTGGAAGAAGGGATAGCTCAGTGGTTTGAGCAATGGCCTGCTAAATCTAGGGTTGTGAGTTCAATCCTTGATGGGGCCATTTAGGGATATTGGGCAAAACTCTGTCAGGGCACATTTTAGTGTAGTGTCAGTAAAAAGAAAATAAGAAAGGAATACTCGTGGCACCTTAGAGACTACAAATTTATTTCAGCATAAGCTTTCGTGGACTACAGTCCGCTTTGTCGGATGCATAGAATGGAACATATGGTATGGGGAGGAGGTGACCAGCCCTCTGTGGAGAAAGAAGTAGTTCGGGACTATTTAGAAAAGCTGGACGAACACAAGTCCATGGGGCCGGATGCACTGCATCCGAGGGTGCTAAAGGAGTTGGCCGATGTGATTGCAGAGCCATTGGCCATTATCTTTGACAAATCATGGCAATCGGGGGAGGTCCCGGATGACTGGAAAAAAGCTAATGTAGTGCCCATCTTTAAAAAAGGGAAGAAGGAAGATCCGGGGAACTACAGGCCAGTCAGTCTCACCTCAGTCCCTGGAAAAATCATGGAACAGGTCCTCAAGGAATCAATTCTGAACCACTTCAAGGAGAGGAAAGTGATCAGGAACAGTCAGCATGGATTCACCAAGGGCAAGTCATGCCTGACTAACCTAATTGCCTTCTATGATGAGATAACTGGCTCTGTGGATGAGGGGAAAGCAGTGGATGTGCTATTTCTTGACTTTAGCAAAGCTTTTGATACAGTCTCCCACAGTGTTCTTGCCAGCAAGTTAAGGAAGTATGGGCTGGATGAATGGACGGTAAGGTGGATAGAAAACTGGCTGGATGGTCATGCTCAACGGGTAGTGATCAATGGCTCCATGTCTAGTTGGCAGCCGGTATCAAGTGGAGTGCCCCAAGGGTCGGTGCTGGGGCCGGTTTTGTTCAACATCTTCATCAACGATCTGGAGGATGGTGTGGACTGCACCCTTAGCAAGTTTGCAGATGACACTAAACTGGGAGGAGTGGTTGATACGCTGGAGGGTAGGGACAGGATACAGAGGGACCTAGACAAATTAGAGGATTGGGCCAAAAGAAATCTGATGAGGTTCAACAAGGACAAGTGCAGAGTCCTGCACTTAGGACGGAAGAATCCCATGCACTGCTACAGACTAGGGACCGAATGGCTGGGCAGCAGTTCTGCAGAAAAGGACCTAGGGGTTACGGTGGACGAAAAGCTGAATATGAGTCAACAGTGTGCCCTTGTTGCCAAGAAGGCTAACGGCATTTTGGGCTGTATAAGTAGGGGCATTTCCAGCAGATCGAGGGACGTGATTATTCCCCTCTATTCGGCACTGGTGAGGCCTCATTTGGAGTACTGTGTCCAGTTTTGGGCCCCACGCTACAAGAAGGATGTGGATAAATTGGAAAGAGTCCAGCGGAGGGCAACAAAAATGATTAGGGGGCTGGAGCACATGACTTATGAGGAGAGGCTGAGGGAACTGGGATTGTTTAGCCTGCAGAAGAGAAGAATGAGGGGGGATTTGATAGCTGCTTTCAACTACCTGAAAGGGGGTTCCAAAGAGGATGGATCTAGACTGTTCTCAGTGGTAGAAGATGACAGAACAAGGAGTAATGGTCTCAAGTTGCAGAGGGGGAGGTTTAGGTTGGATATTAGGAAAACCTTTTTCACTAGTAGGGTGGTGAAGCACTGGAATGGGTTACCTAGGGAGGTGGTGGAATCTCCTTCCTTAGAGGTTTTTAAGGTCAGGCTTGACAAAGCCCTGGCTGGGATGATCTAATTGGGTTTGGTCCTGCTTTGAGCAGGGGGTTGGACTAGATGACCTCCTGAGGTCCCTTCCAACCCTGAGATTCTATGATTCTATGATTCTATGATTCTATGATACAGTGGGAGGATATTCAGAGAAACATGAAAAGGTGGAAGTAACCATACCAACTGTAAAAGGCTAATTAATTGAAAGGAACTGTTATCAGTAGGGGAAAGAAACTTTTGAAGTGATAATCAACAAGGCCCATTACGGACAGTTGACACAAAGGTGTTAAGGGTATTTAACTAGGATATTAAACTGGGGGAAATAGATTCAATTAACATAATGACCGAGCCATTCCCAGTCTATATTCAAACCTAAGGTAATGTCAGGGCACAGTACTTGGTCCTGCTAGTGAAGGCAGGGGACTGGACTCAATGACCTTTCAAGGTCCTTCCAGTTCTATGAGATAGGCATATCTCCATATATATATTTGTTCCTGTAGCACCCAATGTGGCTGGAACATTAGACTGGAAGTTTGCAACAAAAACAGTCTGCAGCATTCTGGGTTTTTGAGTACATAAGCCACGGTCTCTCCTCTTTGTCACCATTGGGGATTTCATGCCAGTAACGTGTTGAATGGAAACTTCTATTTTCATTGTCTTTGGAGAACATGAAGTTATTCACTTGCTGTGGCCCAGGCAATTCAAGTAGCCCTCAGGGTACTGCTCAAGTGGGTCCACAGTCCTGGACCATCTAGACTTAAGGAACTAAACTCAGCAGCAGCTGTTTCTTGTTCCTCCACCACACTCTTCTCTGATCTACACTTTTCTTCAGGAATGTGCGTGGTTACATCCATTTGAGATGGAGATATGGATGCCGCCAGTTTGTCACAGAGAGTGTGGAACAACAGCATGCTGACCATCAACACAAAGGTCGCTGTGTACCGTGCATGTGTGTTAAACACTCTTCTCTACGCCAGCGAAACTTGGACCCCCTACGCTTCGCAAGAAAAGAGACTGAATGCCTTCCACATGCGCTGCCTCCGTCGCATACTCGGGATCACTTGGAGTGATCGAATAACGAACAACGAGGTGCTGGAACGTGCCAAGATCTCCAGCATGTTCACTCTCCTCCGTCAACGCCGCCTCAGATGGCTTGGCCATCTAAGTCGCATAGAAGATGGACAGATCCCCAAAGACCTGTTGTATGCCGAACTTGCCTCCGGAAATAGAGCTACAGGACGGCCCCACCTTCGCTTCAAGGATGTCTGTAAGAGGGACCTGAAGACTGTTCAAATCGACATCAACAGCTGGGAAGAGCTCGCCCAGGACAGATGCAGATGGAGACACGCTCTGACTACTGGATTGAAAACTGGTGAAGACAAGCTGCGGCAGCTAGCCGAGGAAAAGCGGGTTCAACGAAAAAGGAAGCAGCGGCTCCAACCCACAGCTGACACCGCCTTCAAATGCAGCAAATGCAATCGAGACTGCCACTCTCATGTGGGGCTCTACAGCCACAACAGACGCTGCACAACCATCAACTAAACATTCCCCATGGGCGCATATCCATCGTCTCTCGAGACTAACGGACGCCAACAATGGATGCTGCAGGAGCTGCCAGGTCACCTGCACTCTGACTAACTGGAAGATCAGGCATCTCCTCACCACTCACATCCTCACTGGGGCCGGAACGCTCACTGTGAACATTTGTGTCTATGTATCTCAGGAGAGCTCCTTCCTGCTTAGATAGAAACGCTTCCTTTGCTTGCTTTCTTTTTCTGAATGCTGCCTCAGAGGGGTGTTTTCTTCTTTCACTCATGACTGCTGTTCTGTGCCAGCTAGAGTGGCTCTCTGGTAGCAGGGCCTGAGTGAGGGAAGATATCAGCGTCTTAAGGACCTAACTGGCTCCTACTACTTCACTTGACTGCCTGTTCTCCTCAAGTGGGTTCAGGGAAGCAGCAGGAAACAGGAAGCTCCGGTGCAAGGACGTTTCGCGCCCTAGGCGAAATGTCCTTGCACCGGCCCTGCGCCCCCCCCGTTAACGCCGCCCCCCCCAAGCTAATGCCGCTCCCCCCAGCGGCAAATCACCCACCCCCGCCCGCGGCAGCCTCCCCACCCACCTGCGGGCCGCAGCGGGGGTGGGGGGGGCTGGGCTGGGCTCCCCGCCCCCCCCAGCCCGTGGCAGGGGGGGCTGGGCTCCTGGCTCCTCTGCGCGGGGGGGCTGGGCTCCCCGCTGGGCCGCGGCGGGCTCCATTCCCCGTGCCGCCCGCCGGGCTGAGGTGGGGCTGGGCTCGGCTGCCCGCGGCCCGTGGCGGGGACGCTGGGCTCAGCACCCCGCCGGCCTGGCTCCCCTCCCCCCCGGCAGGGTGAGGCGAGGCGGGGCAGGGCTGGGCTCCCCGCGCCCCCCCGTGGCCCGCGGTGGGGGCTGGGCTCAGCTCCCTGTGGCCGGCGGCGGGGGCACTGGGCTCTGCTCCCTGCCGGGCCGCAGTGGGCTCAGCTCCCTGCGCCCCCACCAGGGGCCGTGGCGGGCTGGGGTCCCCGCCCGCCGGCGGCCCCCCACCAGCACCCCCCGTGCCACCCGTGCCCCGCGCGGCGGCCAGCCTCCCACCCGAGGCAACCCACCTCAGCCTGGGGCAGAGGCAGCAGCCTCAGGGGAAGCTGCCTTCTTGGTGGTGTTTTGAAACATCGCTGGGAGTCTCCGTCCCCCCAGATGCTGGCGCCCTAGGCGACCGCCTAGTGGGCGCGCCGGCCCTGCTCCCTGAGAAACTGGTGTTAATCAGTCCAGGCTCCTGGGAGTGCTAAGAGGATCCTCCTCCTCTTTCTCCCTGCAACTCCTGCTGTTTTCTGTTATTCCCTCTCCCCTTTTCTCCTGCCTGCCTGTTATGTCTCTTGTGCCCCCCTTCCTCCAGCACAGCACTCCGCCATCTCTGTGCATCTAGAGCAGAGAGAATACAGATGCACCAGCAGCAGACACAATTTTCTACACTCTGGGTCCTAGTAGCGCCCCCTCACGGTCTGGCACCTGAGGCGGCTGCCTCAGTTCGCCTCACGGCAAGGCCAGCCCTGCTCAGCCCCTTTCTTTTATAGGCCAGGGAACCTCTGAAGTGGATCTGTCTGAGGGTTACTCCTCACAGGCGCTGACTTTCCAAAGTGCCGGGGGGTGCTTGACCCCTGGCTCTGTCCCAGGCTCCACCCCCACTCCACTCCTTTCACCAAGGCCCCACCCCACCCCACCCCTGCCCTGTTTCTTCCTGCCCAGTTCCGCCCCGTCCCCTGAGTGCACCGCGTCCTCGCTCCTCCCCCCTCCCTCCCAACCTCCTGCTTGCCGCAAAAACAGCTGTTCGCGGCGGGCAGGAGGCGCGGAGGGGGAGGTGCTGATGTGCGGGGCCCGCCAGCGGGTAGGAGGCGCTGGTGGGGTGGGGGGGAGCTGATAGGGAGGCTGCCGAGCACCCACCATTTTTCCCCATGGGTGCTCCAGCCCTGAAGGAGTCAGCGCCTAGGTTACTCCTCAAAGCAAAGTTTATCCAAGCTGTGAGGAAGGTGAGGGTGGAGTCCGGTGATGAAGGAGGCTCCATGCTCTCTCTCCTATGCCTGTGTTTGCTGAAACGCAATTTGCTTTGTTTTCTGGCATCTCCTTGCCCGGCTGTCTGGAGGACCCGGTTTACTACTGATGTGTAAGCTGAGGTAAAGACACGCTGCCGTTGTGGACAGGCCTGTTTAACAGCTTCCGCCTAGTCAGGGCTACATGCGTTTGAACATGTGCTAATAACGTCGTACGGGGGAGTTCAGAACTTTACATCTCAGGTTGCTACCCACATTTCATCATGACATTATTTTCCAGCAAGTGATTTGCTTTCAAATGATCGCTCACACGGCCTATTTCGTACAGTGTTGATTGCAGTGGTGTATAGGGTGTGAACACAGGGGTGCTTGGGTAACACCCCTGCACAGGCAGGGCAGGGTGGGGACGGATCATTGCAATACATACAATTTAGTGGCTGAAATCACCTCTGCAGACTGGCTGGCTGGCTCTCCAGCTGGGCACCGGGCTCGGTGTCAGGCAGCCACATTGCTCCTGGCTGCCAAGGGATGTCTCCCCTGGTTGGAGTTCATAGTGGGCTGGGAGGTTTCCAATGCTTTGGGCAAACCGGGGTATGTGGTGGCTTCTTGGGACAGAATCCGGTCCAGCCCCTGACGTGTCCTGGGAGCAATAGCAGAGATCTTGTGTTTATCAATTCTGCTGCAGCTCAGTGGCTTTGATGTGGCTCTGGGCCATGTCCCCGGAGTGCTCCCTCCCCAGAAAATTAAAAAAAGAAATAACCTTTTGTGCGTGGACACAAGGCAGCCTTTGCCAAAAAACAAAAACCCGTTAGATATATTAGAAAAACATTCCTGTGTAGACAAGCCCTGATATTATTTTTAATAGCACCATCTGGTAGCTCCCAGATGTCTGCTTCACCAAAAAATCCTCTTTATATAAGAAAAATAAAGTAGAGCTAAGCAGAATTCCCAGAGAAAAACATTCAGTTAGTGGCTTAGTTGCTGTCATGTTTTGAATTAGCTCTGGTATATAACTAAGTGGAGAATAGGCTGTCCATCTGGGTGCCAGAGAACTAGTCATTTCAAGAAACAATCACTGAAAGTGTCAAGAAATTTTCTCTAAACTTTGCCCTGTTGGGCCATTGGACCAGTTTCTATGTGGGTAGTTGAAGTCCTGAGAGTCCCAGCATCTGGCAACCGTGTCTCCTGCAATGCGACTATGTCGATTTGGAGTCGTGCTAGCTCATCGTTGATGACTGCAGTCTTCCGAACATCGCTGATTGCCTGAAGGTCTTGTGATAGGCCAGTTGTCATGGTCCGTACATTCCAGCATCCTAACTTGAGGGCTGGTTTCTTATGTTGGTTTTCTTTTGTAGTTGCCTGGTGCATGGATCGCAGTCCACTTATCGGGTACTCACGTACACTAAGCCCCACGCACCCAGTGAAGCAGGTGAACTGTGGCAGGACAACACCTTATTGGCTGGGGGCTGCCCAGCTTGAGGCGGGCGATAGTTGTCCAGTGAGACGTGGTGATTCCTCCCACTGTCGGAAGCAACCCCTGGTGCCAGCTCTACGCCAATTGAGCAGGAGGCTTATAACCGGTAAACTGTTGCTTCCCATGTTGTATCGACGCTGTGAGGCGAAGCTGGAGTGTCCTCTCCAGGGCGCAAGCCAGGGCAGGGTGATATGGAGGAACAGCTGTTGCCCATGCAGCAGAACCTCCCTCTCCACACAACTGATGGATCCGAGGGAAAGACAATGTCGATACAACTTGGCACCAGTGGCGTCGCAGGAGCTGCTGGAATGACGTTGAGGACAATGTCAGACCGCCATCGGGACTCCGACACTGGATTTGGTTTCAGGGTTGACTCCATTAGCCTTTCCCATGAGTGGGTATTGCCACAAAGCAGCGGAGGTTTTAAATCAGAGTTTTCCTTCTCCTAGGTGGGCTGCCTTCCAAGGCATTGCCATCAATGACTATGTGCTAGAGGTGGTCAGTCAGTTCACCTACCTCGGATCTACCATCACGGACAACCTCTCACTGGACCCTGAGATCAACCGTAGAATCAGCACGGCCTTCACAATTTTGGCCAGTTTGTCACAGAGAGTGTGGAACAACAACATGCTGACCATCAACACAAAGGTCGCTGTGTACTGCGCATGTGTGTTAAACACTCTTCTCTACGCCAGCGAAACTTGGACCCCCTACGCTTCGCAAGAAAAGAGACTGAATGCCTTCCACATGCGCTGCCTCCGTCGCATACTCGGGATCACTTGGAGTGATCGAATAACGAACAACGAGGTGCTGGAACGTGCCAAGATCTCCAGCATGTTCACTCTCCTCCGTCAACGCCGCCTCAGATGGCTTGGCCATCTAAGTCGCATAGAAGATGGACAGATCCCCAAAGACCTGTTGTATGCCGAACTTGCCTCCGGAAATAGAGCTACAGGACGGCCCCACCTTCGCTTCAAGGATGTCTGTAAGAGGGACCTGAAGACTGTTCAAATCGACATCAACAGCTGGGAAGAGCTCGCCCAGGACAGATGCAGATGGAGACACGCTCTGACTACTGGATTGAAAACTGGTGAAGACAAGCTGCGGCAGCTAGCCGAGGAAAAGCGGGTTCAACGAAAAAGGAAGCAGCGGCTCCAACCCACAGCTGACACCGCCTTCAAATGCAGCAAATGCAATCGAGACTGCCACTCTCGTGTGGGGCTCTACAGCCACAACAGACGCTGCAGAACCATCAACTAAACATTCCCCATGGGCGCATATCCATCGTCTCTTGAGACTAACGGGCGCCAACAACAACAGTTGAAGTCCACAACCTCCCTAGGCAATTTGTTCCTGTGCTTAACCACCCTGGCAGTTAGGAAGTTTTTCCTAATGTCCAGCCTAAACCTCCCTTGCTGCAATTTAAGCCCATTGTTTCTTGTCCTATCCTCAGAGGTTAAGGAGAACAACTTACCTCCCTCCTCCTTGTAACAACCTTCTATACTTGAAAACTGTTATCATTTCCCTGACCAGTCTTGTCTCCTCCAGAATAAACAAACCCAATTTCTTCAATCTTCCCTCACAGATTATTTTTTCTAGACCTTTAATCATTTTTGTTGCTCTTCTGTGGACTTTCTCCAATTTGTCCATATCTTTCCTGGAATGTGGCACCCAGAACTGGACACAATACTCCAGTTGAGGCCTAATCAGCAAGGAGTAGAGTGGAAGAATTACTTCTTGTGTCTTGCTTACAACACTCCTGCTCAGTAGCATAGCCAGGGGGGGAGCAGGGGGAGCGGCCGCTCCCCCTGTGAGGAGAAGCGGCGCTAAGGTGCCGCCCGAGCCCCGGGCTCGGGGGCACTTTAAAAGGCCCGTGGCTCCTGCCGCTGCGGGAGCCACGGGCCCTTTAAAGCGCCCCCTCCCCAGCCCCGCTGCCAGACTCGGGCTGGGGTGGGGGTGGGGCGCTTTAAAAGGCCAGCAGCTCCTGCCGCTGCGGGGAGCTGCGGGCCTTTTAAAGTGCCCCCGCCCCGCTGCCGAAGCCGGGCTCGGGCGGGATTTAAAAGGCCCGGGGGCTCTGCAGCGGCTGGAGCCCCGGGACTTTTAAAGCGCCACCGGGGTGAGTACAGGGGGAGCGGCGCCTTTTTATAGCGCCGCTCCCCCTGTGAGCTAAACCTGGCTACGCCACTGCTCCCGCTAATACATCTGTCATGGATCCACAGGTCCAGAGCTCTCAAACAGCTCTGGAACAGTTCCTGGGGGGACCCCTTCAGTGTGCCACCCTCCCTCACTCTCTCACTGGGGTAAGCCTCTGGGCTTCACTTGCTCCTGGGACCGAATTTCAGAGCCTTCAGCACCCCTGCTTTGCGCTGTGAGCTCCCCTCAGGGAGTCCACCTGAATTTGATACTAGTTGGGGAAGGCTTGGACACCCAAAGGGAGCAATGTACCCCTGACTTCCTGACTCTGGAGTGACTCTCAGCCAGCGTGGTAGAAGCAGCAGGGTTTATTAGACGTCTGGAACACAGCATGGAAAGTCCTTAGTTAGCCCAGAGAACAGAAATGTATAGCATAGTTCAACTGGGTCAGTCCGGAGCCCAGAGCTCTCAGACCCCTCTTGGCTCCCAGTCCAGAAGCCTCTCCTGCTTCTAGCAGCCCCCAAAGGGCCACTCCTCAGTCCTTTGTGACTTCTTGCAGAGGGTAGGCCATCCATGGTCGTTAGTTGCTAGGTGCCAAATTGCTGGGCAATTGTCTGGCCCCAGACAGCTAGTCCTAACTCACCTGGATCTCTGGAACTCTGCAAAGAGTAAACAACCTTTCCCCACCACCTAGTGAGCCAGGCACCACATAGGGGAAACTGAGGCACACAATATTCATACAAAATATTACAGAAACTCCCACTCCATCACTGCATCCCAGAATGATCTTTAACAGTGATACATTGTTGACTCATATTTAGCTTGTGATCCACCATGAGCCCCAGATCCCTTTCTGCAGTACTTGTTCCTAGGCAGTCAGTTCCCTATTTGTATGTGTGCAATTGATTGTTCCTTCCTAAGTGGAGTACTTTGCATTTGTCCTTATTGAATTTCATCCTTTTTACTTCAGACCATTTCTCCAGTTCGTCCAGATCATTTTGAATTTTAATCCTATCCTCCAAAGCACTTGCAACCCTTCCCAGCTTGGTATCATCTGCAGACGTTATAAGTGTACTCGCCATGCCATTATATAAATCATTGATGAAGAGATTGAACAGAAACAGACCCAGGGCTGATCCTTGTGGGACGCCACTGTGACGTTATCTGATTAAAATAGGACCATGTATATTGTTGTTGCTAACAATTGTATAATTGCAACAAATCTTGTACAAAGGTTGTCAAGTAAAGTGTCTATGGAAAGGCTATGATTTTATGCTATTTATCTGCATGTATCATTTTTGTATTTGAAGTTATAAGTATTGGCTTTATACCTGTATTTCAAATATGTTTGCTCCTGTGGTAACGCTCACAAGGTATTTAGCCTGCACATCTTGAAGGAACTATTCAAATTAAGTGGCTCATTAAGGAACATTTAACTCACAGTTGACCATGGGAGACGCCTATCTACACTTAAAGGACTTTCCTGCTATGACTAAGCGAAATCATGCATGGACATGTGACTTGCCCATGTGACCCCAAACACCATCTTTTACCTGTAATTTTCCGCAGTGAGAACAATGGGATTCCCTTCACCTGAGAGAAGCTATAAAAGGCGCTGGAAACACCTCCATTTTGCCTCTTACCTGCTCAAACCTCTCGACTGACCTCACCTCAGTCCCCAGAAAAATCATGGAGCAGGTCCTCAAGGAATCCATTTTGAATCACTTGAAGGAGAGGAAGGTGATCAGGAACAGTCAACATGGATTCACCAAGGGCAAGTCATGCCTGGCCAACCTGATTGCCTTCTATGATGAGATAACTGGCTCTGTGGATATGGGGAAAGTGATGGATGTGATATACCTTGAACTTAGCAAAGCTTTTGATACGGTATCCTACAGTATTCTTGCCAGCAAGTCAAAAAAGTATGGATTGGATGAATGGACTATAAGGTGGATAGAAAGCTGGCTAGATCGTCAGGCTCAACGGGTAGTGATCAATGGCTCAATGTCTAGTTGGCAGCTGGTATCAAGCGGAGTGCCCCAGAGGTCAGTCCTGGCGCCGGTTTTGTTCAACATCTTCATTAATTATCTCGATGATGGGATGAATTGCACCCTCAGCAAGTTCACAGATGACACTGAACTGGGAGGAAAGGTAGATATGCTTGGGGTAGAGATAGGATACCCTAAGAGGGACTTAGACAAATTGGAGGATTGGACCAAAAGAAATCTGATGAGGTTCAACAAGGACAAGTGCAGAGTCCTGCACTTAGGACGGAAGAATCCCATGCACTGCTACAGGCTGGGGACCGACTGGCTAAGCAGCAGTTCTGCAGAAAAGGACTCGGGGATTACAGTGGATGAGAAGCTGGATATGAGTCAACCGTGGAGAGAGTCCAGCAGAGGGCAAAAAAAAATGATTAGGGGGCAGGGGCACATGATTTATGAGGAAAGGCTGAGGGAATTGGGGTTATTTAGTCTGCAGAAGAGAAGAGTGAGGGAGGATTTGATAGCAGCGTACAACTACCTGAAGTGGGGTTCCAAAGAGGATGGAGCTTGGCTGTTCTCAGTGGTGGCAGATGACAGAACAAGGAGTAATGGTCTCAAGTTGCAGTGGGGGAGGTCTAGGTTGGATATTAGGAAACACTATTTCACTAGGAGGGTGGTAAAGCACTGGAATGAGTTCCCTATGGAGGTGGTGGAATTTCCATCCTTAGAGGTTTTTAAGGCCCGGCTCGACAAAGTCCTGGCTGGGATGATTTAGTTGGTGTTGGTACTGCTTTGAGCAGGGGGTTGGACTAGATACCTCCTGAGGTCTCTTCCAACCCTAATATTCTATGATCAGCCTTTCTGTGGTGTATGAAGGCCCATGTGAAAATGACAAGCTGGCATATTGACTGGGACATAGGTGCTGGACCTAGGGGTGCTGGGGGTGCTGCTGCACCCCCTGGCTTGCAGTTTCCATCATATTCAGGGTTTACAGTTTGGTTCAATGGCTCTCAGCGCCCCCACTATATAAATTGTTCCAGCGCCCCTGGACTGGGAGGCATAGTGGCTCTGTGCCCAGGGCTGGCCGCCCATCAGTTGTTCGGTAGTGGCGGGCCCCAGGGTGGCCAGAAGAGCAGCAAGCGGCTGGCGGGCGGTGCTCAAGTGAGCACCAGGCATGAGTGGGGGCATCTGGGGTGGGGGCGGAGCAGGGGCGGGAAGAGGTGGCGCAAGGTTGGGGCCTTGGGGGAGGGGACGGAGCAGGTGTGGGGCCTTGGGACTGAGCGGGGGTGAAGCACCCACCGGGAACAAAAAATTGTGTGCCTGTGCTGGGAGGGGTTTCCTGGGCCTGCTGTCAGGCAGGGGGCTCTGGAAGGAAGTGTGCAGTCAGTTCCACTGCGAAGAGCCAGCCTGGAGCAAAGTGGGGTGAGCTCAGTCTCTCTGCCTTCGGAGCAGCCTGCTTCGTCTCACTCTGGCTTTGGGCTTGTGTGTTCAGGCTCTGGTGAGGGCTCCTGTAGAGGGTTACTCCTTTGTTTGATGAAACTGGTTTTAAATAATCACTCCTCATTAAGTCTAGGTCTGGGTGTTGAATCCAGGACTGGAATACCTAAGGAGGCTGCAGTTCTGACTTCTTGTTAGCCGGTGTGGTGAGAGAGAAGTTTATTTTTGTTGCTGGTTTGGTATATATTATGGAAGAATAACCACCAGTTTTGGGGTGTGTTTGCCCTATTTCTCAGCAGTTTGTCCTGAATCTGGTATTCTCCATTGTGACCCACAGAGTCACGGTGACACCTCTGCTCTATGGTTTGGCCCAAACCCCAGCATTCTCTCCACCCAAGAGCTGGTCAAGCCATCCATTATGGATGCGCCCCTTGGCCAGCCCGCAAACGGCTTGTGCCCCTGCCCCGACGTTCTCTAACTGGTTTGGTCTGGGAAACGCTTCCCTTGTAGCTGGAAGAAATACATTTTGCTTTGCCCAGAATTATAGGGTTCCTTTATTTGCTGATTGGGGCATGTAACTGGCTGCCTAAGTCAGGTGGTATAATTTCCTTTCACTGATTGGGGAACCAGGCCTTTATAAGGCAGGTGTCGTGTGTGTGTTGGTTCTTCCAGGGTGGGGCTAGGGCAGGACACTGGGGGCAGAGCGGCCAGGAACATGAGCTCTGGTTAAACCCTTTTCCTGGGTGTTTTGTGGAGGGCAGAGCTTCGTCCAAGAGAACTTTGTGTTCCTCTCCCACACCTGCCAAGCCAGCTTCATTCAGACAAGAGCAACTCGTACGGGGCGCGTGAGACGCTGTCCTGTGCCGTGACTCTCTGCAGGTTACCGCTGTTCTCCCCCAAAGTCTGGCTGTTAGCAGGATCAGATGCTGCATGCGGATGGGGCTTTCCCAGAGGGTCTTGCTGTAGGACGACGCGAGGGCCCCGGCGGGGGCCTGGAGGCTCAGGACGCTGCCCCGCTGCCCGAGAAATGCATGACTACAGCCGTCTCGCAGCCTCTGAAGTCTGGGTGCTGCCTCATTGCTCAGCACCATCCGTGACACACACAGATTGAGTGGGCATGGCCAGGCACAGCCCTGGTGGGACCAGACAAGCCACAGTGGAAGCCCCGATGACGGCAGGCCAGCACATCCCAGGCACTTTGCTAGTGTACCAGCTGGATCCTGCTGCTTTGCGCGGCTGTGGAGGGCTGCGGACAGGGAGGACAGTGTCAGTCTGACCATCTGAGCAAGGCATGGGCCGGCGCGCTCAGCCTGTGCGTGCAGCTGTCTGTGACAGTCAGCAGGAGTTAGACAGAGTCGGGGTCAGCCGAGCCCAGAGGGCTCTTGGCCCCTCAGATCCAAGGGCTGTCTTAAGATCATGCCTGGCACATCGCAGCATGGAATCAGGAATGAATGGGACAAATTTGATGCGTCGGAAATCAGGCCTGAGTGGGGTGCTGGAACAGTTTGTAGTGTGTGTGTGGGGATGTGAAAGTCACTGAACCAAACGGCAAACCCTGTATATGGTGGAAACCACTTCAAGCCAGGGGATGTGGCAGCATCCCTGGTTCCAGCACCTCTGGGCCTGACTGGTGGACAGAATAACAAGGGGCTGGGCTGATCCACCCCCACTGCATTCAGGGGTCTTTTGAGAGAGATTGGTGGGGGAGGGGCAGTACGGAGTGTGTTGCTCCTGGAGCAGCAGTGACACACCATGGGCACTTTGGGGGTCATAGAATCATAGAATCTCAGGGTTGGAAGGGACCTTAGGAGGTCATCTAGTCCAACCCCCTGCTCAAAGCAGGACCAATCCCCAATTTTTGCCCCTGATCCCTAAACAGCCTCCTCAAGGATTGAACTCACAACCCTGGGTTTAGTAGGCCAATGCTCAAACCACTGAGCTATCCCTCCCACTTGGGTCTATGGTATTGAATGCAGCGCTCTTGTGTTACTGTGGGCAGGACGTCCTCTTGCTGGGAGGGACAGGGTGTGAGGCTGGGCAGCTCGCAGGAGCCTAGAAATGTGCCCGACAAGACTGGACTTTGGGGACAATGCAGGGGCAGGGCATGGGCGGTGGATATCACAGGCCAAGGGCCCCAGACTGCCAGGTGTGACCCTGCCCACACTCCACCCAAGGCCCCCGCCTGCTTCCTGCTCTACCCCTGTGGCTGTGGCTGGGGCTGGGGCTAGGGTGGGCCGGCCTGCAGCCAAGGACTCGGGGTGGCTCATGTCGCCTGGAACTCCAGGGCTGGGGCAGGGAGCCTGGTGGCCACAGTGGGGAGACTCTGGGCTCTAGTGGGGCGGGGGCGGGGGAGAGGCGGGGAGGAGAATGGGCAGGAGAAAGTCAGGGCCTCGGGCAGAAGGGGCGGGGGTGGGGGCTAATCTACCTGAATGTGGTTCATGCGCTGGCAATGGGCAGGGGATAATGGGGGGATGGGGGTGGGAGTGGGTAATGCAAATTCCTCGTCTCTGCTGACGCAAACTGCCAGGCTCTTGGCCCGCTGCCCGGGGGAAGGGGTGCCTATCGGCTGGCCCCTCGTTCCCAGAGGCTGGCACTGCGTGGGTCCGGGGCTGAACTGCAAACACACCTCAGCGACAGGGGCTGAAGGCCTGACCTGGCATCTCACACAGTGCCGCAGGAGAGTTACATTCAAAAACTAGAAAGGTACAAAATTAACATGGCCCCCATTGATTGGATTAAAAACTGGCTACCTGACAGGTCTCCGCCCCACAGGCTCCCCTATGACCCCCTATATGCTGCCCCCCACTAGCCCACCCTACAGGCTCCCCTGCGCCCCCCTGCCTGCCCCACCCAGCCCAGTGGCTCCCCCGCACCCCTTCAGCACCTCTACAAGCTCCCTCCCTGTCCCCCCAGCCTAGCCCACCCCAAGGCTCCCCTGTGCCCACCTGCCTCCCCCCAACCAACCCCTACAGGCTCCCCTCTGCCTGCCCCCGCAGCCCACCCCCCAGGTTCCCCTGCGCCCCCCCCGCATTCTGCCTCCCCCTTCTGGACAAGCTGATTCCTGTTGACGTGGTGGCCACCCTATGACTCGGGGGGGGGGGGGGGTGGCGGCTGGGCAGGGGGCTGCCCGGGGAGCAGGGCCAGGTGCAGAGCAGCAGGTGCAGGCTGGTGCTGGCATGGAGCCGGGCAGGTTGCTGCGCTTGTAGCCAAAGTGCTGGCAGGCTGCCAGGAACAGCCCTGAGCTGCTCAGCACCTGAGCCGCGGTCATGACTTTGCCGTGGTGGGGGTGGGGAGTGGGGCACACGGGGCAAGTGTGAGGAACCAAGCGACCCCTGTCAGTGGGGAGCTGATTCCTGCTCCTCAGAGCCTGGGGGTGGCAGCTGCTCATAGGGCGACTGGGGTGTCACCGCAATGGCAAACAGGCCTGTGCAGGTTGGGTCCCCAGACCCACTCGGGCCCTGGCCTGACAGCACCTGGGCAGGGACTGTGGCAGCTAATAACCCTGCAGCAGCCCCGGCTCCTGGAGGGGCTCGGTGCCCCTAGCCCCATGCTCGCCTCCCCCATGCGGAAGAGTCTCAGGGCTCCCGGCTCAGGGCTGGACACACGGCATCTGGTGGGGGCAGCTGATGCCAGGGCTTGAGGGGATGCCCCTCCTTCAGAGGCTGCTGGATCTGTGAGCGTGGACTGGAGGCTGCTTTGAGGTCCGACGGGATGGAGGGCAAGAGGGAAACACACAGACTCAGCCCTTGGCGGTGCCAGCTCTGATCCAGACCCCTGGCACGGGAGTGCTGGCTTGGGGGAGGTGGGGAAAGGGGCCTGGGGCCTGGCCCCTGTAGGGGGCACCGGCTCCCATCCGGCCCCATGGCAGGGGAGCGGCTGGCTCAAGGGATGGGAAATGGGCCACGGGGCCTGTCCCCCGCTAGGCCTGGCTGGGTCTCTCCCTGTGGCGTCTGCAGAGAGCCGGGTGCCTTGGCACCGTGCCCATGGAGCTGGGCATGGCTGGGCCGGTGCCAGTGCGGTGTGTGCTGCCCGTGCCAGGCTGATAAGGGCGGGGTAATCTCAGGAGGTGTTTGCTGATGGGTCGATTGGATTGCAGAGCAAACACAGGCTCCGCTCACTCCCTGCTGGGCCCTTGCCAGGCGCCTGGGAACGGGGCAGGGGGCTCAGTAGGGGGCTCTGTGCTGCAGGGAGTGGGGCGGGGGAGTTCAGTAGGGGGCGCTGTGCCGCAGGGAACGGGGCGGGGGAGTTCAGTAGGGGGCGCTATGCTGCTGGGAATGGGGCAGGGGGCTCAGTAGGGGGTGCTGTGTTGCAGGGAGTGAGGCAGGGGGTTCAGTAGGGGGCGCTGTGCTGCAGGGAGCAGGGCAGGGGGCTCAGTAGGGGGCGCTGTGCTGCAGGGAATGGGGCGGAGGGGTTCAGTAGGGGGCGCTGTGCTGCTGGGAATGGGGCAGGGGGCTCAGTAGGGGGCGCTGTGCTGCAGGGAGTGAGGCGGGGGTTCAGTAGCGGGTGCTGTGCTGCAGGGAACAGGGCGGAGGGGTTCAGTAGGGGGCGCTGTGCTGTAGGGAGTGAGGCAGGGGGTTCAGTAGGGGGCGCTGTGCTGCAGGGAACGGGGCGGGGGGTTCAGTAGGGGCGTTGTGCTGCAGGGAATGGGGCGGGGGGTTCAGTAGGGGGCGCTGTGCTGCAGGGAACGGGGCGGAGGGGTTCAGTAGGGGGCGCTGTGCTGCAGGGAACAGGGCAGGGGGTTCAGTAGGGGGCGCTGTGCTGTAGGGAGTGAGGCAGGGGGTTCAGTAGGGGGCGCTGTGCTGCAGGGAGCGGGGCAGGGAGTTCAGTAGGGGGCGCTGTGCTGCAGGGAGTGGGATGGGGGGCTCAGTGGGGGCGCTGTGCTGCAGGGAACGGGGCAGGGGGTTCAGTAGGGGGCGCTGTGCTGTAGGGAGTGAGGCAGGGGGTTCAGTAGGGGGCGCTGTGCTGCAGGGAGCGGGGCAGGGAGTTCAGTAGGGGGCGCTGTGCTGCAGGGAGTGGGATGGGGGGCTCAGTGGGGGCGCTGTGCTGCAGGGAATGGGGCAGGGGGTTCAGTAGGGGGCGCTGTGCTGCAGGGAACAGGGCAGGGGGTTCAGTAGGGGGCGCTGTGCTGCAGGGAATGGGGCGGAGGAGTTCAGTAGGGGGCGCTGTGCTGCAGGGAATGGGGCAGGGGGTTCAGTAGGGGGCGCTGTGCTGCAGGGAACGGGGCGGGGGGTTCAGTAGGGGGCGCTGTGCTGCAGGGAACGGGGCGGGGGGTTCAGTAGGGGGCGCTGTGCTGCAGGGAATGGGGCGGGGGGTTCAGTAGGCGGTGTTGTGCTGCAGGGAACGGGGCGGGGGGTTCAGTAGGGGGCGCTGTGCTGCAGGGAATGGGGCAGGGGGTTCAGTAGGGGGCGCTGACTCCTGTCAGTCAGAGCCGGCCCCAGTGCTGTGCTGTCTGACCTACTTTGAGCGAGAGGCTAACTCACTCACTGACACCCATGGGCTCTTTCCCAGGTGCGGGTGTTTCCCTGGCACCTCAGACCAGCACTCCCGGGTTGTAGCAGGGCCTGCCAGGCTGGTCAGTCCTTAGTGCTGTTTGTATTATGTACCTTATAGACTAACAGAGGTATTGAAGCATAAACTTTCGTGGGTGAATACCCACTTCTTCGTTTGTCGCTTCTACAGATCCAGACTAACACGGCTACCCCTCTGATACTTGTATTATGTACAACATTCTTGTTCCCTCCCCAGCCCCCACCCTGAGTCATAGGCGCTGCCCCCTCCTTGCCCCTATTCTGACTTCTTCCCCAAATCCCAGCCCCGGCCCCGCCTCCTCCCCTGAGCGTGCCACGTTCCTGCTCCTTCCTGGAGCTTGCTACGCCTCCAAACAGCTGTTTGGCGGTGGCAAGCGCTGGGAGGTAGGCAGAGGAGTGGGGATGCGGCATGCTCAGGGGAGGAGGCAGGGGTGAGGTAGGGAGGTGAGGGGAGCTTGGCTGCTGGTGGGTGCAGAGCACCCACTAATTTTTCCCCATGGGTGTTGGTTCCCCGGAGTTGGTGCCCCTGAGTTAGTGTCGCTGTGCTGCTGTTCCCCAGCTGCCCCGCCCCAGAGGTGGCTGCATCTCAGTGCCGGGCAAGCTGCTCCACATGGATCAATGCCACCAGCAGATCCCTTGCTTCCGTGAGATGTGTGGGGCTGAGGCATATGCAGAGTGACCCTGGGTTGGGGGTGGCCAGTGGGAGGCAGCCCAGGCTGGGGCAGGGGCTTCTGCCATGGGGCAGAACTGGGTCCCACAGGCAGCACGGGGGCATCACTCACCTCCTCCCAGCTGAGTGTGTTAGTGAGAGTGTGTCAGGGTGTGTGTGGAGAGCCTCCGGGCACTGTGTGCGTAGCAGCATGTGTGTGTGTGTTGGCATGGTGGTTGTTCATAGAATCATAGAATCATAGAATCTCAGGGTTGGAAGGGACCTCAGGAGGTCATCTAGTCCAACCCCCTGCTCAAAGCAGGACCAAACCCAATTAGATCATCCCAGCCAGGGCTTTGTCAAGCCTGACCTTAAAAACATCTAAGGAAGGAGATTCCACCACCTCCCTAGGTAACCCATTCCAGTGCTTCACCACCCTACTAGTGAAAAAGGTTTTCCTAATATCCAACCTAAACCTCCCCCTCTGCAACTTGAGACCATTACTCCTTGTTCTGTCATCTTCTACCACTGAGAACAGTCTAGATCCATCCTCTTTGGAACCTCCTTTCAGGTAGTTGAAAGCAGCTATCAAATCCCCCCTCATTCTTCTCTTCTGCAGGCTAAACAATCCCAGTTCCCTCAGCCTCTCCTCATAAGTCATGTGCTCCAGCCCCCTAATCATTTTTGTTGCCCTCCGTTGGACTCTTTCCAATTTATCCACATCCTTCTTGTAGCGTGGGGCCCAAAACTGGACACAGTACTCCAAATGAGGCCTCACCAGTGCCGAATAGAGGGGAATAATCACGTCCCTCGATCTGCTGGAAATGCCCCTACTTATACAGCCCAAAATGCCGTTAGCCTTCTTGGCAACAAGGGCACACTGTTGACTCATATTCAGCTTTTCGTCCACCGTAACCCCTAGGTCCTTTTCTGCAGAACTGCTGCCCAGCCATTCGGTCCCTAGTCTGTAGCAGTGCATGGGATTCTTGCGTCCTAAGTGCAGGACTCTGCACTTGTCCTTGTTGAACCTCATCAGATTTCTTTTGGCCCAATCCTCTAATTTGTCTAGGTCCCTCTGTATCCTGTCCCTACCCTCCAGCGTATCAACCACTCCTCCCAGTTTAGTGTCATCTGCAAACTTGCTAAGGGTGCAGTCCACACCATCCTCCAGATCGTTGATGAAGATATTGAACAAAACCGGCCCCAGCACCGACCCTTGGGGCACTCCACTTGATACCGGCTGCCAACTAGACATGGAGCCATTGATCACTACCCGTTGGGCACGACCATCCAGCCAGTTTTCTATCCACCTTACCGTGCATTCATCCAGCCCATACTTCCTTAACTTGCTGGCAAGAACACTGTGGGAGACTGTATCAAAAGCTTTGCTAAAGTCAAGAAATAGCACATCCACTGCTTTCCCCTCATCCACAGAGCCAGTTATCTCATCATAGAAGGCAATTAGGTTAGTCAGGCATGACTTGCCCTTGGTGAATCCATGCTGACTGTTCCTGATCACTTTCCCCTCCTTTAAGTGGTTCAGAATTGATTCCTTGAGGACCTGTTCCATGATTTTTCCAGGGACTGAGGTGAGACTGACTGGCCTGTAGTTCCCCGGATCTTCCTTCTTCCCTTTTTTAAAGATGGGCACTACATTAGCTTTTTTCCAGTCATCCGGGACCTCCCCCGATTGCCATGATTTGTCAAAGATAATGGCCAATGGCTCTGCAATCACATCGGCCAACTCCTTTAGCACCCTCGGATGCAGTGCATCCGGCCCCATGGACTTGTGCTCATCCAGCTTTTCTAAATAGTCCCGAACTACTTCTTTCTCCACAGAGAGCTGGTCACCTCCTCCCCATACCGTGCTGCGGAGTGCAGCCGCCTGGGAGCTGACCTTGTCTGTGAAGACAGAGGCAAAAAAAGCATTGAGTACACTAGCTTTCTCCACATCCTCTGTCACTAGGTTCCCTCCCTCATTCAGCAAGGGGCCCACACTTTCCTTGACTTTCTTCTTGTTGCTCACATACCTGAAGAAACCCTTCTTGTTACTCCTAACATCTCCGGCTAGCTGCAACTCCAAGTGTGATTTGGCCTTCCTAATTTCACTCCTGCATGCCTGAACAATATTGATATACTCCTCCCTGGTCATTTGTCCAATCTTCCACTTCTTGTAAGCTGCTTTTTTGTGTTTAAGACGAGCAAGGATTTCACTGTTAAGCCAAGCTGGTCGCCTGCCATATTTACTTTTCTTTCTACACCTCGGGATGGTTTGTTCCTGCAACCTCAATAAGGAGTCTTTAAAATACAGCCAGCTTTCCTCGACTCCTTTCCCCCTCATGTTATTCTCCCAGGGGACCTTGCCCATCAGTTCCCTGAGGGAGTCAAAGTCTGCTTTTCTGAAGTCCAGGGTCTCTGTTCTACTGCTCTCCTTTCTTCCTTGTGTCAGGATCCTGAACTCAACCATCTCATGGTCACTGCCTCCCAGGTTCCCATCCACTATTGCTTCCTCTACTATTTCCTCCCTGTTTGTGAGCAGCAGGTCAAGAAGAGCTTTTCCCCTAGTTGGTTCCTCCAGCACTTGCACCAGGAAATTGTCCCCTACACTTTCCAAAAACTTCCTGGATTGTCTGTGGACCGCTGTATTGCTCTCCCAGCAGATATCGGGGTGATTAAAGTCACCCATGAGAACCAGGGCCTGTGATTTAGTAACTTCTGTTAATTGCTGGAAGAAAGCCTCATCCACCTCATCCCCCTGGTCTGGTGGTCTGTAGCAGACTCCCACCACGACATTACCCATGTTGCTCCCACTTCTAAATTGAATCCAGAGACTCTCAGGTTTTTCTGCAGTTTCATACTGGAGCTCTGAGCAGTCATACTGCTCTCTTACATACAACGCAACTCCCCCACCTTTTCTGCCCTGCCTATCCTTCCTGAACAGTTTATATCCATCCATGACAGTACTCCAATCATGTGAGTTATCCCACCAAGTCTCTGTTATTCCAATTACATCATAATTCCTTGACTGTGCCAGGACTTCCAGTTCTCCCTGCTTGTTCCCCAGGCTTCTTGCATTTGTGTATAGGCATTTAAGATAACTCACTGATCGTCCTGCTGTCCCAGTGTGGGGCAGGAGCCCTCCCCTCTTGCACTCACCTACTTGTGCTTCCTCCCGGTATCCCACTTCCCCACTTACCTCGGGGCTTTGGTCTCCTTCCCCCGGTGAACCTAGTTTAAAGCCCTCCTCACTAGGTTAGCCAGCCTGCTTCCAAAGATGCTCTTCCCTCTCTTCGTCAGGTGGAGCCCATCTCTGCCTAGCACTCCTTCTTGGAACACCATCCCATGGTCAAAGAATCCGAACCCTTCTCTCCGACACCATCTGCGTAGCCATTCGTTGACTTCCACGATTCGACGGTCTCTACCCCGGCCTTTTCCTTCCACAGGGAGAATGGACGAGAACACCACTTGCGCCTCAAACTCCTTTATCCTTCTTCCCAGAGCCACGTAGTCTGCAGTAATACGCTCAAGGTCATTCTTGGCAGTATCATTGGTGCCCACGTGGAGAAGCAGGAAGGGGTAGCGATCTGAGGGCTTGATGAGTCTCGGCAGTCTCTCCGTCACATCACGAATCCTAGCCCCTGGCAAGCAGCACACCTCTCGGTGTTCCTGGTCAGGGCGGCAGATAGATGACTCAGTCCCCCTGAGGAGAGAGTCCCCGACCACCACCACCCTCCTCCTCCTCTTGGGAGTGGTGGTCGTGGAACCCCCATCTCTAGGACTGTGCATATCATGCCTTCCAGTCAGTGGAGTCTCCTTCTGCTCTGTTCCCTCAGAGGTATCATTCACTCCACTCTCTGCACTAGTACCTGTGGAGAGAACATGAAAACGGTTGCTCATCTGAATATGCGTTTCTGGTACATGGACTTGTCTCATACTCTTTCCTCTTCTGGAGGTCACATGCCGCCAGTGGTCCTCACTGGCCTTCTGTCCCCGCTGCATAGCCTGCTCTGAATCCTCAGAACACTGTGCCCGCTGAAGCCGATCCTGACGTCTATCCAGGAACTCCTCATTTTCTTTTATGGAACGCAGGGTTGATACTTGTTTCTCCAGACCTTGAATCTTCTCTTCCAATATGGAGATCAGCTTGCACTTTGTACAGACAAAGTCGCTTCTATCCTGTGGAAGAAAGACAAACATGGCACATCCTGTGCAGGTCACGACAGCGGATCGCTCAGCATCCATAGTCCCCTTCCTTGTTCAGTGTGTGTCACTGTGTGTGTCACTGTGTGACGAAGTGGGAATGTTGTTAATGTTTTCTCTGAATATGGCGGTGTGCCTCAGTTTCCCGCAGGTGTTAGTGAAGTATCTAGGTGGTGGGACACGTGTGTGTGAGATCATTGCAGGGACCCCTAGAGGGAAGGTCTGACCGCTGACTGGCTGCAGGGAACGCCCACACTCTGGCCTGGCAACTGACAGCTGGGTCCCCTCCTCTGCCAGAATCAGCTGAGGTGTTGGAGAACAACGAGACCAGGTGACCTGCTGGCCAGGGAATGAGACAAAGGAAGGAGGAGGGGCAATGGGCGTGATGGAGGCCAAGTAGCCAGAAGGTCAGTCTCCTGTTTTGGGACTCAGGGGAAAGGGCGCCAGGGCCCTTCCCCGAGATGGACTTTGCTGAAGGTTCCTGGTCTCTGTGCTAACAAGCTCTGTTCTACGCTGGGTTCCTGGTGACTAATAAACCTTCTGTGTCACCCGCTGGCTGAGTCCGTGACTGCGGAGCTGGGTGCATGGTCTCTTTGGGGGCGTGTGAGGCTTCCCCAGATGTCCTAGTGGGGTGGACTCGGGTGAACAGGGGGCTGAATGCTCCAAGGTCAGACCCAGGAAGCACCGAAGCTGCAGAAGCTCCTTGCCCTGGTGTAAGGGTAGGGCGCCCTGACGGGGAGACGTGGCACCGGAGTCCGGGCTGGCTTCAATTAGAGCAGTTCCAGAGCACCGAACCTGACTCCTGGACACAGCGCGGGTGTGGTCTGCGTGGCAGCATGTGAATATGGCGAGCCCCTTTGCCCGTTGGCCAGGCCTCCCTGGGCGCGGGCTGTGCTGGGGGTGCTGGTTTCCCCCAGTGCCGTCCCGGGCAAAGCCCTGCATGGCATGGCCGTGTACTCCCTTCAAGGTGCGGGTACCCGCTTTACTGGCAGGGCATTGGCTGCTCCCAGCAGCTGTCTTACCCAGGCACCCACGCGGGCAGCAGCCGCGCTGCCAGCCACCGGCCTGCTCCACACTTCCCAGCCCGGAACGGATTGTTTCCACCCCTGCCTGGCAGAGTGGTGCCAGCTGAAGAGCCATGTGGTTTCAGCTCCGCCAGCCCCGGGGCTTTTCCGCTAGAGGCCAGGGCCCCAGGGACGTGGCTGAGCTGGGGGCACTGGCACGGTTTGCTGGGACACTCCGGGACGGCTCTGTGGGGGGCCCCGGTCCAGCCATGCCAGCAGATCCTCCCTGGAGAAGACTAGGCCCTGCTGGGTTTGTTTCGCTTTAGCTGTGGCCCCTTCCCCTGGCCACCATCAAGTGCCCCCCATGTGACACAGGGGGCAGCCGGGATGGTGACAACGGTCCCCTCTGGCCTGGGAACTGCTCAGTACTGACCTCTCTGCAAGCACCACGGCTGGGGGCAGCAGGAGCTAAGCAAGGTGGGGGCCAGAGGGAACTGGGCATGATGACAGTGAAGGCACAGAGCTGGGGTGGCGGGATTGAGGGTATGGGGCTGGAGGGGGGGGAGGGAGGGCACAAGGCTGGGGGGTGAGGGTGCAGAACTGGGGGCAGTGGGGTTGAGGGAATGGGGGTGAGGGCGCAGGACTGGCTGTGAGGGTGCAGGACTGGGGGTGGCGATATCGGGGGCAGTGGGGTTGAGGGCATGGGGCTGATGGTGGCAGGGGGTGAGGGAACAGGACTGGCGGTGGCAGGGGGTGAGGGTGCAGGACTGGCGGTGGCAGGGGGTGAGGGCGCAGGACTGGCGGTGGTGAGGGTGCAGGACTGGCGGTGGCAGGGGGTGAGGGCGCAGGACTGGCGGTGATGAGGGTGCAGGACTGGGGGCGGCAGGGTTGAGGCTGAGGGGTGGCAAGCAGTGGCAGGGGATGGGGGTGCGGAGATGGACATGGTGGGCGCCAGGGGCTGGGTGCGCTTGTGCTGCTGGATCTGAGCCCTGCTCTCTGGCCTCCCTGGCTCTGGGGCCATCGCCGCTGTGGGGCAGGGCTGTGCTGGGGCCAAGCTGGTGCCAGCGGCTGGGGGAGCCCCATGGCCCATCTGCTCCGGGCCAGGTGCTGCCATCGTCTGCTTTCCCCAGGGTTGTGCACCCCACCCCCATCCCAGCGCCTGCGCCTCAGGGTGGTGGGGGACAGGGAGCGGAGCCCCGGGGGTGTGTGCGTGGCCGGGGGGGGGAGCTAGGGGCTCGGTGCGTGGCCGGGGGGGGGGGAAGCTAGGGGACTCCGTGCGTGGCCAGGCGGGGGGGGGGGGGCTAGGGCGTTCGGTGTGTGGCCGGGGGGGGGGGGGCTAGGGGGTTCGATGCGTGGCCGGGGGGGGGCTAGGGGGTTCGGTGAGTGGCCGGGGGGGGGACTGGGGGGGACTAGGGCTTGGTGCGTGGCCGGGGGGACGGACTAGGGGCTTGGTGCGTGGCCGGGGGGGGGGCTAGGTGCGTGGCCGGGAGGGGGACTAGGGGCTCGGTGCGTGGCCGGGGGGGGACTAGGGGTTCGGTGCGTGGCCGGTGGGGCGGGACTAGGGGGCTCGGTGCATGGCCGGGGGGGGGGAGAGGAGGGACTAGGGGCTCGGTGCGTGGCCAGAGAGCCGGTGGGGGTCGGTGCGTCTCTCGGGGGGGCTGCTCTGCCCAGTGACCCTGTGCTTGTTGTAGGGGGGGGGGAGGCTGCCACCTGGGAGGCGGGGGCAGGTTTGAGGGGTTCTCCTGGAGGCCTCCGCTGCTTTCCAAGGGGCTGGGGGCGCTTCCAGAGCCAGCGAGAGAACCCAGGCGTCCCGGTGCCCAGCCCCCACGCCCCATCCTTTGTGCAGCGGGCGGAGCGCGGAGAGGGGGAGGGGAGGAAGCCGCCGGGCCTGTGGCTCCTTCCTCTTCCTCCGCGGGGAGGCAGGGCCGCCGGCCGGCCGGGCCGGGACACGGGCCATGTTCGAGTAAGGGGGCGCCGGTGGGGCGGGCGGGGGATGGAGGTGAAGTGGGCTCCGGTGTGTTGGAATTGGGGGGAGGGGTGTCTGGGAGCCCGGACTCCTGGGTTCTCCCCGGCTCTGGGAGGGGAGTGGGGTTTAATGGTTAGTGGGGGGAGCCAGGACGCCTGGGTTCTCTCCTGGGCTGTTATTCCCCCCCCGTGGCCAGAACCCCCCATCCCGCTCCCCAGCGGGTGCCGGCGCTGCCCGGTGCCCTGCGCCGAGCGCCTGGCTGGGGATGTGGGGACGGGCACAGGCCTTTGGCATCAGCTCCAGCTCAGGGTAGCGCCGGGCCCTGTGGAGAGACGGGCACCTGTAGCACCCTCCCCTGCACTCCGCTGAGCCGGACGCCAGGGTCCCTTTCCCAGCTGTCCGAGCTGCCCTAGGACAGGGGTTCTCCCCCTTTTCCTTTCTGAGCCCCCCCATGCTATACAAACCCATGGTCCAGCTGTGCCACAGCGATTGGTTTTCTGCATGCAAAAGCCAGGGCTGCGTTAGGGGGGAGCCAGCCGGCCAATGCCAGCCATGCTTGGGGGAGACCCCGAAACCTGCTCGCGGCCCCCAGGGGGCCCTGGTTGAGAACCGCGGATCTAGGAATCTGTTTGCCAAGCAGTGCCCGGGGCCGCGGGTGCCACAGCAGGGAGATCCCAGAGCCCACGGGCCAGGGAAGGTGGGGTAAGGTGCCAGCATCGTCGGGTCTGTGCCGGCCCAGAGCACTGCAGAGACAGGGCAGGCCAGGCCTCACTAGCCCCCAAATCCCTCTGCAAGCACGCCAAGGCGGCGCTGTATGTAATGCCCTCCCATGGTGGGTGAGGGGCCTGGGTAACTTAGTGCCCGCCTTGACTGCTCTGTGCTCCTGGGGATTCCTGGGCGGGCAGTGGGCCGGGCAGGGCAGGGGGCCCTGCACTCAGGGGTCTCTGTGCCCAGCCGGGACACAGCCCCTTTAACAGGCTGAGCATCTGCCCCCTACAGCATTAGAACCTAGGCTTGAGGGGCTCCGAGACAGGAGAGGCCCCCCTGCTCCTTCCCTCTGTGCCCGCAGATCATCTCCTAGAGACACTCCCCAGGACGGCAGGGCAGAGTCCAGGGACATCGGTGGAAGTGGGGGGAGACCAGGGCTGGGATAGCAGGGGCTGCAGGTCAAGAGTGAGGGGCACTGGCAGAGAGGGGGTGGTGACTGTTTAATACGGGTCCATATAACGGTCCAGCGAGGAACAAAGAGTGTTGGCCACATGTGCAGGCCGGGGGACTCTGTCCTGGGGAGCAGGGACACTGAAGAGGACTTGGGGGTGGGTCATGCAACCCTGGGTGCGCAAATGAGACTCTCAAGGAGGAGCAGGGAGGCTGGGTTTGGCCCTGGTGCAACATTGCTGGGCCCCTGTGTCCAGTTCTGGTGCCCACAGGCCAAGGAGGGTGGTGATAAATTGGGGAGGGGTCCGGGAAGAGCCCCAAGAATGAGGAGAGGGTCAGGAACCCTGCCTGAGAGGGAGAGGCTCCCGTCTGGCCGTGCTGGGGGGTCCGACACCCCAGTTGTGACCCGATGGCTGGAAGTAGAAGCCGTATGAATTTAGACGGGAAATGAGTTGTTTGTTCGAACAGGGAGGGGAATTAATTGTTCCAGTGGTTCCATCACTGGCCATTTTCAAACCACGAGGGGCTGTCCTCAAAGCTCGGTGCTAGGGATTATTTTGGGACATTTCTCTGGCCAGACTAGATGATCGCAATGGTCCCTTCTGGCCCAGGAATCTATGCAGCCCAGAGCTGGACTAGCAGGGGCTGCGGGTCGGGAGTGAGGGGCACCAGCAGAGCTGGGTTAGGGAGCTCAGGGCTGGGCTGGAAGGGGGCTGCGGGTTGGGAGTGAGGGGCACTGGCCGAGCTGGGTTGGGGGAGCTCAGGGCTGGGCTGGAAGGGGGCTGCGGGTCGGGAGTGAGGGGCACCGGCCGAGTTGGGTTAGGGGAGCTCAGGGCTGGGCTGGAAGGGGGCTGTGGGGGGGAGGGGAGTGAGGGGCACCGGCAGAGCTGGGTTGGGGGAGCTCAGGGCTGGGCTGGGCTGGAAGGGGGCTGCGGGTCGGGAGTGAGGGGCACCGGCAGAGTTGGATTGGGGGAGCTCAGGGCTGGGCTGGAAGGGGGCTGCGGGGGGGAGGGGAGTGAGGGGCACCGGCTGAGTTGGGTTGGGGGAGCTCAGGGCTGGGCTGGAAGGGGGCTGCGGGGGGGAGGGGAGTGAGGGGCACCGGCTGAGTTGGGTTGGGGGAGCTCAGGGCTGGGCTGGAAGGGGGCTGCGCGGGGGAGGGGAGTGAGGGGCACCGGCTGAGTTGGGTTGGGGGAGCTCAGGGTTGGGCTGGAAGGGGGCTGCGGGGGGGAGGGGAGTGAGGGGCACCAGCAGAGGTGGGTCTGGGGAGCCCAGGGCTGGGCTGGAAGGGGGCTGCGGGGGGGGAGGGGAGTGAGGGGCACCGGCCGAGCTGGGTTGGGGGAGCTCAGGGCTGGGCTGGAAGGGGGCTGCGGGTCGGGAGTGAGGGGCACCGACAGAGCTGTCCTGCATGGTCTGTCCTACCTGGCTGAGGGATGCTCTCTGGGCTCCCCCGCAATGTCCGACGGGGCCGGAGGTTGCTGGTGGTCGCTGGCCTGGCAGGTAGCCCCTCAAGCCCAGCCAAGCGAGCAGGATCTGCCCCATATTTACCTCCTTCCTCCGCCAGTTGGCGCCGGGTCATGGCCCAGCCGTTGCCCTGCAGCCAGGGGCCCCATGTGCCAGGGCTGGGACCGGCAGCATCTTGCTGCATGTGATGGGCCCCAGCCCCCCCGTCACTTTGGGCTCCCAGGAACCACCAGAGTCCTATAGCCCAAAGGCTCGGCCCAGGGAATCTTGGGTCTTTCTGGACCCTGGTAGGTGGCCAGGGAGTGGGGCCGGGGCTCAGCCAGGGGCACGCTCCCCGGCCATTGGCGCCAGCCCCAGTGCCCCAGCGTGACACTAGGGGGCCTGTGCTGCAGGGGGTGGAGGGGTCAGCAGGGGGCGCTCTCCTCACAGCCTGGCATCCCCCCCACCCCGAGCCCGAGGCACTTTCCCTGCAGCACAGCGCCCCATAGCACTGTGCAGGGGCACTGGGGCCAGTCCTGGCCATGACCCCCTTCCTGCTTGGCCTGAACCCTGCCGGGGGAGCGGTGGGTGGCTCATGCTGCTCCTGCCCCTCCGCCCTGGCTGTGCTGGGGGTTCTAGGCCCCCTCCTTCCCATGTGCTGGCCCCCAGCAGCTGTCGCAGTGTCAGGCTGGCCCTGGCCATCTGTTTGGGGGAGGGGGAGCGACAGTAACCAGATCTGGAGCTGCCCAGGAAGTAGCGCCCCCGCCATTGGCACTAGTCTGAGTCCCAGGTGGCCAGTAAGTGTCGGGCATGTGATGGGCGGAGGGAGGGTGAGAGAAGTTTTGGGGGCAGCAACATTGGCCAACCTCATCCCTGTCCCCAGCTCTGCCGGTGCCCCTCACTCCCGACACGCAGCCCCTGCCACTGCAGTTCTGGCTCTTTCCCCATGGCTCTGTGTGTGCTGGGAGGTGGAGGGAGGCACCAGGCCCTGGGGTGCTGAGGTCGGGCTGGGGGTGGACGGGGGCCATCGAGCCATTTGGCTGCACTGGGGAGCAGAGTTAGGAGGGAGCTGAGAACAAAGAGCCATTTGTGAGATGGGTGGGTCGGCTCCAGATAGGTCCCACTGCACTGGGAGTGGGGCTGACCCCTGCCCCCCCCAGTGGCACTGCCCCCATCAGACCCACAGACTGCCCCCCATCAGACCCACAGCCCCCTGTCCCAGCTGGCTCTACCCCCATCAGACCCACAGACTGTTCCCCACAGCTGGCACTGCCCCCCATCAGACCCACAGCCCCCCGCCCCAGCTGGCTCTACCCCCATCAGACCCACAGACTGTTCCCCACAGCTGGCACTGCCCCCCATCAGACCCACAGCCCCCCGCCCCAGCTGGCTCTACTCCCATCAGACCCACAGACTGTTCCCCACGGCTGGCACTGCCCCCCATCAGACTCGGCCCCCTGCCTTGGCTAGCACTACCCCCATCAGACCCACAGCCCACCCTGGCTGGCAGTACCCCCATCAGACCCACAGACTGTTCCCCATGGCTGGCACTGCCCCCCATCAGACCCACAGCCCCCCGTCCCAGCTGGCACTGTCCCCATCAGACCCACAGACTGTTCCCCACGGCTGGCACTGCCCCCCATCAGACCCACACCCCCCTGCCCCGGCTGGCACCACCCCAATCAGACCCACAGCCCCCCGCCCCAGCTGGCTCTACTCCCATCAGACCCACAGACTGTTCCCCACGGCTGGCACTGCCCCCCATCAGACTCAGCCCCCTGCCTTGGCTAGCACTACCCCCATCAGACCCACGAGCTCCCCTCACCTGTGGCTCTGCCTCCTTGGGGATCTTGTCTCCTGCTCTGAGCTGTCCCCCCATTTCGGGCATCCCTAGGTGCCCCCTCTGGAATCAGAGTCATGTGACCCCGTGGGGGCAGCATTTCCTGTTTCTAGTCCCTAGCCCCAAGAACAGCCCTGTCTTGAGCTGGGGGGGTTGTTTGGAACTGGGGTACCACTGTGCCCCCTTCACTCTTCAGCCTGGGCTGTCTCTCAGGATGCCTTGTTAGTGACAGGCAGCAACCCATCCCCCGCCCCCCCCCCCCATCTCTCAGCACAACAGCGGGTGGAGCCCCGCGCCCAGCTAGGTTGCATGGAGGCCCCTGAAACTTTCATGAATCACCCAGTGAAAGGAACCAGCCAGTTCCCCCCCGGCTCCCCGACCTTGCCCCCCTGAGCTGTACCGTCCTGCCCTGGGCAGAGCCTGACCCGGCCCGCCCCCCGTCAATGTGGAGAGGACAGGCAGCAGCTTTTGTACCTGAGCTGAGGCTTCCGGAGCAAAACACACTGCTTTAGGTAAAATATAAAACGGGTTTATCAACTACAGAAAGCTGGATTGGAAGTGATTCTAAGTGGTAGGCATAAAAGGACAGAGGTGGTTACCAAAAAAATAAAAATAAGCGCGCAACCTAAATCTTAAACTTATCACACTTGGCAGTATTTAGAGCAAGGGTTCTCAGACCCCTCGGGGTCGCAAGGTTATTACATGGGGGGGTCGCGAGCTGTCAGCCTCCACCCCAAACCCTGCTTTGCCGCCAGCGTTTATAATGGTGTTAAATATATTTTAAAATGTTTTTAATTGATAAGGGGGGTCGCACTCAGAGGCTTGCTGTGTGAAAGGGGTCACCAGTACAAAAGTTTGAGACCCACTGATTTAGATAAAGCAATTTGCTCACCCCGCTGGATGTCACAGTTCATAATTAAGGCTCCGATTTAGGCACGGGTATTTTTAGTAAAAGTCACGGACAGGTCATGGGCAATAACCAAAAAGTCGCGGCCGGAGGGGGTGCTCCGGCGGTCGCTGCTGCTCCTAGGGATGGAGGGCGGGCCGGAGCCCTGCTGCCGCTGCTGCTCTTGGGGATGGGGGGTGGCCTGTGACCCGATCACCGCTGCTTCTCCTCCGGGCAGGGGGCGGCCCGTGGCCCCGCTGTCACTGCCGCTGTCCCGGGCAGGGGGCGGCCCGTGGCCCCGCTGTCACTGCCGCTCTCCCGGGCAGGGGGCGGCCCGTGGCCCCGCTGTCACTGCCGCTGTCCCGGGCAGGGGGCGGCCCGTGGCCCCGCTGTCACTGCCGCTGTCCCGGGCAGGGGGCGGCCCGTGGCCCCGCTGTCACTGCCGCTGTCCCGGGCAGGGGGCGGCCCGTGGCCCCGCTGTCACTGCCGCTGTCCCGGGCAGGGGGCGGCCCGTGGCCCCGCTGTCACTGCCGCTGTCCCGGGCAGGGGGCGGCCCGTGGCCCCGCTGTCACTGCCGCTGTCCCGGGCAGGGGGCGGCCCGTGGCCCCGCTGTCACTGCCGCTGTCCCGGGCAGGGGGCGGCCCGTGGCCCCGCTGTCACTGCCGCTGTCCCGGGCAGGGGGCGGCCCGTGGCCCCGCTGTCACTGCCGCTGTCCCGGGCAGGGGGCGGCCCGTGGCCCCGCTGTCACTGCCGCTGTCCCGGGCAGGGGGCGGCCCGTGGCCCCTCTGTCACTGCCGCTGTCCCGGGCAGGGGGCGGCCCGTGGCCCCGCTGTCACTGCCGCTGTCCCGGGCAGGGGGTGGCCCGTGGCCTTGCTGTCACTGCCGCTCTCCTGGGCAGGGGGTGGCCCGTGGCCCCGCCGCCGCCGCTGCTCCTAGACCGCTGCTTGGGGCAGCGCCTGGGACCAGTTGCTTGGGGCTGCTGGAGCAGCGGCCGGTGTGGCTGGCCCCAGGGCCGCCCCAGCTGCTCGGGCCACCCTGGGCTCAGCTGCACCTGCCGCTGCACCGGCAGTCACGGAGGTCCTGGGAAGTCACGGAATCCGTGATTTCCGTGACCTCCGTGAAAGACTCGCAGCCTTATTCATAATGCCAGGTTTCTCCCTTAAACCTGGGACCAGTCTCCTCTGCTGAAGTTTCTTTGTCTTCTCAGGTCCTTGTTGCTTCCAGCGTAAGTGGGGGAGGAGAAAGGCCAAAGCATGATGCCACTGTCCCCTATTTTATATCCTCAGTCCATGTGCCCAAAGCATGATGCCACTGTCCCCTATTTTATATCCTCAGTCCATGTGCCTGGAAGACACTTGCCCAGACGGGTCCTGGTGGGCTTTGCTGGGTTGAGGGATCCCCTGGTGTGGTGCTTGCACAACTGTGGTTGAATTGTAAATCGCTTGATTACAACCCCCCTACTGATTAATGGTCGATTAACACCCTCCTGGGCTGGGGTCACCACCCGTATAGTACAGGCTGTCAAACATAGAACATATTTCAGTAACAACCATATAGCACAATCTCATAACTTCATACACACTAACAATAGACATATGTGGACAGAACAACGTTTCAGCAGATCACGACCTTTCATATGAGATCATACATGGCATGCTTTGTATGAAATATCACACCTGTATATGAATGATGAATGTGGGGGTTACAGGATGCTGTTTTGAGGTACAGTGTGCCACAGGCGGAGATGGGGAGTGGGGGATGAAAAGAGGCACTGGAGGGCTAAGGGAAGGGGAGCGAAGGGGGAGGAGGGCTCTGGGAGGAATGGGGAGGGGGTCTGAAGGAAAATGTGGGGCTCCCCTCACTCTGTCTTCCCCCAGCACCGGCAGCCCCTCCCCCCGGAGCAGCCCCAGCAGCTCTCCGTCCCTGCGGAAGCGTCTACTGCTGCCCCACCGGACCTCCTTGGAGCTCCCTGCGGATGCCATGGTGGAAAAGAGCACAGAGGGTGCCCCAGAGCGGGGCCCCTTGTCCGCCCCCCCTCAACTACCCGCTAAGCGCTAGGAGTTTCATCCGCAACAACAAGGTGAGGGGGGCTGGATCCTGGGGGGCTGTGGGTATCTGCGGGGGTGCCAGGATATTGGGGACTTTTTGGGTGCCCCTGCTAGCCCAGCCCTGGGCTCTCTCCCCAGGTCTACCAGTGCCCCTCACTCCCGACCTGCAGCACCCTGCTAGCCGAGACCTGGGCTCCACCACCCCCAGCTCTGCCAGTGCCCCTGCTAGCCCAACCCTGCCCCCCAGCTCTACAGGGTATTGAGGGTTGTTTGGGGGACGCCCTGCATTCAGGGCTGTTGGGATCCCTGTGGAGGGGCTCTGCATTGCAGTACTGAGGGCTCTGTGGGGGTCCTGGGCATTCTGGGGAGGTATTCCCTGGGGGGCCAGCATCTGGGGCGTGTTTGGGGGCCATTCCTGGGGGCCAGCCTCTGGGGGGGTTCTGGGAGGTGTCCCCTGGGGCATCATGCTCAGGGGAGGGCTCTCGGGGGTGGGGGGAAGTACTCAGGGGCTTGTGGGTGTATCCCTGGGGGAGCAGGCTTTGGGATGTGTCTGGGGGCCCTGAGGGAGCATATTTTGGGGGTGTACCCCTGGGGGGCTCTGAGGGAGCATATTTTGGGGGTGTACCCCTGGGGGGCTCCTGTTCTAACCCATCTCTCTCTTTCCCTTGCAGAAAGCGCAAAGCTGGTACAGCGTGAGTCCCCCCCGGCTCTGCTTGCGGCCCCAGCACCCCACACACTGCCCAGCTCCCAGGGTTCAGGCCCCCCAGCCCCACCCCCGGTCGCCCCGATCTCTGCCCCTGGCAGCTGTGGGAGGGGGCGGCAGGAGGGACTCTGTGGACCTCCCCATCTGAGCTCAGCCCAGAGCTGGGCGCATCCCTGGGGTGGGGCAGACAGCCCCCCATCGCTACGCCCCTCACTCCCTCTCTGGGCTTTGTCCTGCCCCCATTCGCTGGGGCTGAGCCCGGCCCCCCAGCTCCCTTCAGAGACCTTCTTCCTCCCACACTCAGCTGCAGCCCTATTGGAGATGGGGGGCAGAGATGCGGGGGCAGTGAGGGGGAGGAGTAAGAAGGGGGGTGGGGAGGGGCTTGGTTTATGTCCCCCTCTGCCCCCATGGTTTCTGATGTGGAGTTGGGTGGGGAGGGACAGGGGGAGGAGCATGGCTGGAGTGGGAGGGGATTGGCTTGGGGGTTGGGGGAGGGGTAGGGGGTGCTCTGAGCTCCCTCCTTTCCCTTCTAGCTCTGCTCAGCCCCGGCCACTGTGAGAGGGGGATCCACAGCCTGACCCCTCCCCCCTTTGTTTCCTGTAAGTGGCAGGGGGAGGCGGAAGCAGCCAATGGCTGGGCAGGGGGTGCCAACTTGGGCAGAACTTTCCCAGCCCCTCAACGCCATCCTCCCAGGAGCCCCCCACTCCCAGAGTCCCCTCCTGCGCCTGGCCCAGGGACCCTCCCCGGTGCTCCTGCATGCTCCTAGCTGAGCCCCCCCCCCCCCGTAGCAGGGGGCGGGGCATGGCCTTCTGCACCCCTGACGGGCCGCTCCCCCTGCAGATGCTGAGCCCCACGTACAAACAGCGCAACGAGGATTTCCGCAGGATCTTCAAGGGGCTGCCGGAGAGCGAGCGGCTGCTTGTGGGTGAGGGGGGGCCATGGGGGTGGGGCCGGCAGGGGGGGGCAGGGCCAGGGGAGGGGTGCGGGACAGGGGAGGGGTAGCAGGGGCCAGCAGGGATGGGATGTGGGTGCAAAGGAGCAGGCTGAGCAGGGAGGGGGGCCATGGAACGAGGCCCCCACATCTCACTCATCCTCCAGCTGTTTTCACAACTATTCCCCCACCCGCCTCCAGTCCCTGCCCACTCGGGGGCTCCCCCCATGGGTCTGGGAGGCGGGGGCTGTGCTGGCACTTGGCCCTGTGGCTCCTGCTGTACCCTCTCTCCACAACCTATTGCCCGCCCCCTTTCCCCAGGCCCCCCACGCTGGCAGCTCCCTTCCCCCCACAGACCTGCCCTGCTCCCTACGCTGTAAAATGGGAGTGTCTCTCTCCTCTCCCGCCAGCTCTGCGGGTGCCCCTCACTCTGACTTGCAGCCCTGCTAGCCCAGCCCTGGCTCCCCCCGGCTCAGCCGGCGCTCCTCACTCCCGACCCCGCACCCCCCCGCTGGGCTGGCTCTGATGTGTCCCCTCTCCCCAGATTACTCCTGTGCGCTGCAGCGCGACATCCTGCTCCAGGGGCGGCTCTACCTGTCCGAGAACTGGCTCTGCTTCTACAGCAACATCTTCCGCTGGGAGACAGCAGTGAGTGACCCCCCTCGGGTGCCCTGCTCCCCCCAGGCTCCCCCGAATCCTGCACCTCCCCCACTGCCCTGGGCCCTGCCAGCTTCCCCTGCCCTGCCCCGGCGCCCCCAAATCTTGCACCTCCCCCACTGCCCTGGGCCCTGCCAGCTTCCCCTGCCCCCCCCCCCCCCCCACTGCCCCGGCGCTCCCGAATCCTGCACCTCCCCCACTGCCCTGGGCCCTGCCAGCTTCCCCTGTTCCCCCCCCCCCACTGCCCCGGCGCCCCCGAATCCTGCACCTCCCCCACTGCCCTGGGCCCTGCCAGCTTCCCCCCCCGCCCCCCAACCTGGCCTCCACCTCTGTCTAACTCCTTTGGCGGGCTCCATGCAGAGGGTAGGCCCCAGCCTTAGTTGCCAGGATACGGAATGTCTGGCCATTGTCTGGGTCCAGGCAGCCCATTGGCAGCCATACCCGCCCCCTAAGGGCCTCTGCAATGATCACCACCTCGATACTTGTGTGACACATAAGGGAAACTGAGGCGCACACACGGTATTCGTACAAAACATTAAGAAAATTCCTACTTCGTCACTTCCCTGCTACCCTGGGCCACCTCCAGCTTCCCTTTTACCTCCCCGCCAACCCTGCCCCTCCTGTCCAGCTTCTCCTCCCCACAGGTGCTGCCCTGGGATGCCTCCAGCTTCCCCTCCCCCCACAGGCGTCCCACTGCTACCCTGGGCCTCCTCCAGCTTTCCTATTTACCCCCCCTTCCCTTCCCCCCCGGTCAATCCCTGCCCCTCCTGTCCAGCTTCCCCTCCCACAGGCACTGCCCTGGGATGCCTCCAGCTTCCCCCCCACCCCCGACAGCCCTACCTACCCCCCCTCCCCGCTCCTCCCACTGCTCACCTGGGCTGCCTCCACCTTCCCTGTTACCCCCCAACCCTGCCCTTCCTGTCATGCCGCCCGCTGATCGCTGCCCCCTGCAGATCTCTGTCCCGCTGCGGGAGGTGAAATGCCTGAAGAAGGAGAAGATGGCCAAGCTGATTCCCAACGCCATCCAGGTCTGCACCGCGGCCGACAAGGTGAGACTGGGCCGGGGCTCCCCCCCACCCCAGGGCCCCTCTCCTTGGGGGCAGCCCCATGCCCCTGTCTGGCCTCCACACAGCCCCTCCCCGCAGGACTATGGCATCCCAGGTGCCCTTGCCCGATGCAGGGTAGAGGCAGAGACAGCCGGGCGGTTCCCCTGGGGGCAGCCCCACAGGGAGAGGGGACAAGTCCTGCCTGCCGCTCTGTGTGGGTGCTGGCATCCCTGCCCCTCACAGAAGTGCTGCCCCAGGAACACTGAGTCTGGCCTCTCCCGGGTCACTCTGAGTTGGGACCTGGGTAGGGTGTGGGGGGGTTTCATGGCTGCCAGAGGCCACTGTCTGAGCTGGGCCCCCTTCTGGGAAGGAGTGGGACAGGTGTGGGGGAGCCCAGGGCTGGGCTGGCAGGGGTTGCGGGTCAGGAGTGAGGGGGCACCAGCAGAGCTGCGGACGGGGGGAGCCCAGGGCTGGGCTAGAAGGGGTTGCGGGTTGGGAGTGAGGGGCACCAGGAGAGCCAGGGGCTGGGTCTCACTTCCCCCTTCCCCGCAGCATTTCTTCACCTCATTTGGAGCCCGCGATCGCTGCTCATGCTGATCTTCCGCCTGTGGCAGAACGCGCTGCTGGAGAAGGTACAGACGCACTCGGGGGGTGGGAGGGATAGAGGGCAGTTTGGGGGTGAGGATCTGGGGGTGGGATTCTGGGGGGGTACAGAGGGGAGCTTGGGGCGGGGCCCAGGGGGTCACCGCTCACGTTCCCACTCCCGACACTCTCCTTTTCCCCTAACGCGGTCCCCTCCCCTGACGATGTCCCTTTCCCCTGACGCTGTCTCCTCTCTCCCTACGCTGTCCCTTCCCCCCTGACACTGTTCCTTCCCCGCCAGACGCTGTCACCCGCCCCCAGATGCTGTCTCTTTCCCCACCCGAGGCTGTCCGCCTCTCGGATGCTGTGTCTCTCCTCCCCCAGACACTATCCCCCCGACGCTCTCTCTCTCCCCCCAAAGAAAAGCTGGACGAGCACAAGTCCATGGGGCTGGATGCACTGCATCCGAGGGTGCTAAAGGAGTTGGCCGATGTGATTGCAGAGCCATTGGCCATTATCTTTGACAAATCATGGCAATCGGGGGAGGTCCCGGATGACTGGAAAAAAGCTAATGTAGTGCCCATCTTTAAAAAAGGGAAGAAGGAAGATCCGGGGAACTACAGGCAGTCAGTCTTACCTCAGTCCCTGGAAAAATCATGGGAGCAGGTCCTCAAGGAATCAATTCTGAACCACTTAAAGGAGAGGAAAGTGATCAGGAACAGTCAGCATGGATTCACCAAGGGCAAGTCATGCCTGACTAACCTAATTGTCTTCTATGAGAGATAACGGCTCTGTGGATGAGGGGAAAGCAGTGGATGTGCTATTTCTTGACTTTAGCAAAGCTTTTGATACAGTCTCCCACAGTGTTCTTGCCAGCAAGTTAAAGAAGTATGGGCTGGATGAATGGACTGTAAGGTGGATAGAAAACTGTCTAGATGGTCGGGCTCAACAGGTAGTGATCAGTGGCTCCATGTCTAGTTGGCAGCCGGTATCAAGTGGAGTGCCCCAAGGGTCGGTGCTGGGGATGGTTTTGTTCAGTATCTATAGCAAGTTTGCAGATGACACTAAACTGGGAGAGTGGTTGATTCGCTGGAGGGTAGGGATAGGATACAGAGGGACCTAGACAAATAGAGGATTGGGCCAAAAGAAATCTGATGAGGTTCAACAAGGACAAGTGCAGAGTCCTGCACTTAGGACGGAAGAATCCCATGCACTGCTACAAACTAGGGACCGAATGGCTGGGCAGCAGTTCTGGAGAAAAGGACCTAGGGGTTACAGTGGACGAAAAGCTGAATATGAGTCAACAGTGTGCCCTTGTTGCCAAGAAGGCTAACGGCATTTTGGGTTGTATAAGTAGGGGCATTTCCAGCAGATCGAGGGACGTGATCATTCCCCTCTGTTCGGCACTGGTGAGTCCTCATTTGGAGTACTGTGTCCAGTTTTGGGCCCCACACTACAAGAAGGATGTGGATAAATTGGAAAGAGTCCAGCAGAGGGCAACAAAAATGATTAGGGGGCTGGAGCACATGACTTATGAGGAGAGGCTGAGGGAACTGGGATTGTTTAGCCTGCAGAAGAGAAGAGTGAGGGGGGATTTGATAGCTGCTTTCAACTACCTGAAAGGTGGTTCCAAAGAGGATGGATCTAGACTGTTCTCAGTGGTAGAAGGTGACAGAACAAGGAGTAATGGTCTCAAGTTGCAGAGGGGGAGGTCTAGGTTGGATATTAGGAAAAACTTTTCACTAGTAGGGTGGTGAAGAACTGGAATGGGTTACTAGGGAGGAGGTGGAATCTCGTTCCTTAGAGGTTTTTAAGTTCAGTCTTAACAAAGCCCTGCTGGGATGATTTAGTTGGGGTTGGTCCTGCTTTGAGCAGGGGGTTGGACTAGGTGACCTCCTGAGGTCCCTTCCAACCCTGAGATTCTATTGAGATTCTATGATTCTATGAAATGTTTTCTCCCCGATGCTGTCTCCCCCCGCAGACAGTGTCCATCCCCTGACGCTGTCCCTTTCCCCCAACGTGGTCCCCCCTCCAGACGCTGTCCCTTTACCCCCTGATGCTATTCCCCTTGACGCTGTTCCTTCCCCGCCAGCCGCTGTCACCCGCCCCCAGACACTCTTTCTCTCCCCCCCGCCGACGCTGTCCCCCCTCCAGACACTGTCTCTCTCCCCCCCAAACACTGTCCGTCCCCCAACGCTGTCTCTCTCCCCCCAGATGCTGTCCCCCCGATGCTGTCCCCCCTTCCAGACGCTGTCCCCCCGCTCCAGATGCTGTCCCTTATTCCAGACGCTGTCTCTCTCCCCCCCAGACGCTGTCCCCCCGGGAGCTCTGGCATATCGTCCACCAGGGCTATGGTGCTGAGCTCGGCCTCACCAGCGAGGACGACGACTACGTCTGTCCCATCCCCACTGACGAGCTCAATGGCCTGGGGTGAGTGTGAGCCCCCCCCTCCCCGTGGGGCTGGCCACAGGCCGCCGACCTCTGCTGCGGGGCCCTCAGGTCTGGCTGCACCTTCCACCCCCCCACCCCACCCCACGAGAGCGTCTGAGTCCCCTTGCCCAGGGGGAGCTGGGGGGGAGCCGTCTCCACGAGAGTATGTTCGCTCCACCCGAGTGTTGGAAGCCCTGGGACTCTTGTCGACTGGGAAGCCCCTGTCCTGCGCCGCGCCCCCCCCCCCCCCCCCCCCCCGCAGGATGAGCTGGTGCCTGCCCTTCCCCCCCACCCCCAGACACGCTGGCATCCTCGCCCCCCACCCCTGTGTCTGGCCTGAGACTTGCCCTGGTGACCCTGCGGGACCCAGTGATTGCCCCCCCCCGCCCCAGGCCATCCAGGGAGCTCAGTGACATCATCGAGCTGAGAGACCTGGCCTTGCCCTGCGCCGCTGACCTCAAGCTGGAGCCCAGCCCCCCATTGGCCAGGACAGCCGCCAGTCAGAGCTTCCACTCACTGGCCAGCAGCAGCGATGGGGCCGCCTCGGTGAGTGGGGGGAAGTGTTGGTGGGGGCGGGTTGGGGAAGGGCGGGGGCAGGGCTGGGGGAGGTTTGAGGGATGGGGTTGGGGGAGGTGTCACGGTGCCTGGAGTGACTCACAGCTGGGAAAGCCAAACTTAGGACAGACACCCCGTGCTGGGGGTGTCGTTTCTCATTCGATTTCACCGAGCCAGCACTGAAATGTACTCCTGGATCACGCTACCCGTTTTACCACGGAGCACAGACAGCCCCTCGGCATGCCAGCCTCTCACTACCCCCCAGACAAACTGCACTTTGCGATGAAAGGTGATTAAACCCAAATTCCCCACACATTAGGTTCTTCCAGTCCCACAGGCCTCGTCACTTACCTCAGGTCAGGTCTCCCCATAGACAGCACAGGTAGCTGTTTTCTTTAGTGTCTAAAACTAGCTAAGAAAAGAACCGAGCGTTATTCAAAGTCAAAGCAGATAAAATACATTACAGGTGAATGAGAATATATGAGTCCAGTTGTTAGCAGAGATTTAATGTCGGCAAATTCTCCATAAGTCTCCTAGAGTCCTTCCACGAATCTTTCCGGGTGTCCTGTTCTCAGTCCAATGGCTCAGACTCCCTGGTCAGAGATCAGCAGATGAGAGGTGCTGGCTCAGGCCAATGAATGGGGTATTTATAGCTCTCCCGTGCACAGAGCCAGCGGACAGGTGTCCTCACAGAAAACCCGTCACAGCATGTGATGGACACTTGAGGCTGTGAAAAGTCCCAGTAACACTTGCTTTGAAGATCGAATGCTTCAATCTGAGGCTTTGGTCTTGTAAACATCCTATAGCCCTGACATGCACATGCCAAACGGTTCCCCGGTCATTCTGCCTCCCTGCTAGCTACAGGCCTTTGCATCTACTGACAACTGAGCACAGCTGCATACAGGATGTGCAGGTAATACAGAGCAACAAGAAGTGAAAAGGATTTTGCAGGTACCAGTTAATTTGGTTACAGCCACCAGGATGTAGGTAAATACAATTACCATCAGTTCTTGGTTTCTATCAACACAAGTGCCTGGGCTTGTCATAGTTAGCCTAGTTAACGGCCCTTTGTTACCCACACACAGTAAATTAACCCCTCTTCCAGGTCCTGCCCTGAGCTGGCCAGCTGCCAGCGCCATAGGAGGTGTCGGGGGGTGTTGGGGAGGAAGTGGGAGCTTCTGGGGAATTGGGGAAGGGAAGGTCGGGACCGGAGGAGGTTCTTGGGGAGGTTGGGGAAGAGAAGGGGCAGGGCTGGGGGAGGTTTTGGGCCCATATTGGGCCCCCCCTCACTATCCCTTCCCCCCAGCTGGCAGAGGACCCCGAGGAAAATGTGGACAGCCAGGCGGATGCTGCTTCCACCTGCACAGCGACACTGGGGCTGGAGCCCCCGAAGGCTGCAGCACTGGGGGGGCCCCCGCTGCCTGCCCTGGGGGACCTGCTGCCCCCTGAGGAGCTCCCCACTGACACCAGCAACTCCTCCTCCTCCTCCTCCTCCACACAGGATGAAGGTGACAGCCCAGCCCTGCCCAAACATACCAGCCCTCAGCTTTAATCACTAGGCCCCCACACCTCTCCCAGAGCCAAGGAGAGAACCCAAGAGTCCTGGCTTCCAGCCCCCTGCTCTAACCACTAGGCACCACTCCCCTCCCAGAGCCAGGAATAGAACCCAGGAGTCCTGGTTCCCAGCCTTCCTGCTCTGATCCCACTGTCCTCCCAGAACTGGGTTAGGACCCAGGCAGCTCCTCACCCCTCTCTCCCCACAGCGGAGGTGGACGCTTTCTCGGACCTGCCCGGGCGGCTGCTGCTGAACTGCGTCTATTGCCTGGGGGCCGAGCGGCTGCAGCAGATGCTCTTCAGCGATTCGCCGTTCATGCAGAGTTTCCTGGGCCAGCGCAAGTTCACAGGTGGGGCGGGGCAGGGGCGCGGGCTGAGCCTTCCCTGGGGCCCCCTGCCACCCCCGGACGACGGCTGGGCTCGCTCCCCAGGACACCCATGGGGCGCTGCTGGCCCGAGTCGGGGCGTATGGGGCAGGGGACCCGGTAGCTCCAGGCCAGGCGGCCTGGCGGAGATCCCGAAGCTGAGCGGGGCTGGGCCAGGAGCAGCCAGTGCAGGGCGAGGGCGCTCTCCACCCCGCGCCGGCCAGGCCGAGGGTGTTGGGCATGTGTGTGGCACCCGCTGCCCTCAGAGAGTCTGGGCTCGGGGCTCAAGGGAGCTGCCAACTGCAGTGCGGGGAGGGCCTCAGACTGGGCACCGGGCCCACGCCTGGCGCTGCACACGACCCGTGTGGCCTGTGCCGGCTGGAGGACATGGGTCACCAGCCCTGGCGGCTGCTGCCCGTGGCCAGCGGGGAGCAAACTCGCTGCAGGGCCCAAGAGGGAAGGGGCCATGGCAGAGCGCTGGGCCGGGTGTTTGTGCTGCTGGGCACCCCTCTGGGCCACGCCCGTTTAATGCCCCCAAGGGCAGGGCCCTGCAGCTGGGAGTCGGGGACGAGAGGCACGCGTGGGGGGAGATGGGGGGAGACTCCTGAGTGGGGGATCCCCCCACCCTGATGTACCCCCCGCTCTTCCCAGACGTGACCCTGACCTCATGGAGTGGCAAGAGTAAGTGCCACCAGAGCCGCGTCCTCTCCTATACCATCCCCCTCAGCAACCCGCTGGGGCCCAAGGCAGCTGCTGTGGTGGAGACGCAGGTGAGGGGGCAGCGGAGCCCCAGGAGGGCGTGAAGGAGCCGAGATACGGGGCAGCTGGATGGGGGGCTGGGCTGCGTGGTGGGGGGCGGCAGGTCAGGGGTGGGGCTGGACTGCGCGGTGTGGGGTGTCCGGTCAGGAGTGGGGCTGGACTGCGCGGTGTGGGGTGTCCGGTCAGGAGTGGGGCTGGACTGCGCGGTGAGGGGCGGCAGGTCAGGGGTGGGGCTGGGCTGCGCGGTGTGGGGTGTCCGGTCAGGAGTGGGGCTGGACTGCATGGTGGGGGGCAGCAGGTGTGAGGGCTGAACTGCGCGGTGTGGGGTATCCGGTCAGGGGTGGGGCTGGACTGCATGGTGGGGGGCAGCAGGTGTGGGGGCTGCAGGTGCAGGATGGCAGCAGGCATGGGGGGACAATGCCGGGCTGACTCTGGCCTGTGATGGGATGAGCAGAGCTGGCCTTCCCCCAGACCCTGTTCCGTGCCAGCCCCGATAGCGGTGCCTGCGTGGTGGACTCGGAGGTGATCACACAGGGCATCCCCTACCAGGACTACTTCTACACCGCCCACCGCTACTGCATCAGCACGCTGGCCACCGGCACAGCCCGCCTCAGGTACCGCCCCAGCTCAGAGCCCCTCTGCAGTGAGGGTTTGGGGGGGCACTCCCCCATCCAGAGAGTGGTGCTGGGAATTCCTCTGGTGGCTGTCTGTCTGTCTCACGGTTGCTCCACGCTATGAAAGTCAGACCCTTTGAAATCAGCAGGTCCAGATAACTTGCATCCAAGAGTTTGAAAAGAGCTGGCGTGGGAACTCGCTGGCCCATTAAGGTTGATTTTCAGTGAGTCTTGGAGCACTGGGGAAGTTCCAGAGACGTGGGAGAAAACGACTGTTTTAAAAAGAGTAAAGGGGATGGCCTCGGTGATTATAGGCCTGACAGCAATCCTGGGAGAGAGAAAGGAGCAGCTGATACAGACTCAGTTAATAATGAATTAAAGGAGGGGGATGGAATTAATGCCAATTGCCATGGGTTTATGGAGAATAGATCCTGTCACTAACTTGGTCTCCTTGGGAGGAGATGCCAAGGCTGGTGGCAGGAGGGAACAGTGTTGATGTAACACACTTAGATCCTCTACGGCCTTTGACTTGGGACTGTACAACATTTAGAGTGACAAACCGAGACTGAGAGGAAATCGGGACAGCTTGGTGAGCTGGCCATGAGCACACAGTGCCTTGTAATACGGCTCCATGTAACTGTCCAGCTAGGCACAAAGAGCGTTGGACACACGCTCAGGCCGGGGGGAACTCTGTCCCTCCTCTGTGTGGAGCAGAGATGGTGAAAAGATTTGGGGGTCGTGGAGTCCCCCATCCCAGTGGCTCTGTGCCAGTGACCTGGCCTCTGTGTTATTTCTTGCTCCCCCAATATCTGTGTCCTCTGCTAACGCTACCAGGGACAAATTGATGTTTTCTTTCAGGCCATTGATAAAGCTGCAAATAGCACAGGCCAAGACCCGATCCCTATGGGACCCCCCAGAAACACCCCCCTCAAGGGCTGGTCCCTGTTTACAGGTTCCTTTTGGGCCCTCTCAGTTAGCCAGCTGTGAATGCGTTCAGTGTGGGCCACGCTGATTTTGTGTCAGTCTCGGTTTGTCACTCTAAATGTCGTGTAGTCCCAAGTCAAAGGCCGTAGAGGATCTAAGTGTGTTACGTCAACAGTGTTCCCTCCTGCCACCAGCCTTAGCATCTCCCAAAGAGATACCAGCTGAACGTGGGCTTCCCATGCAACACTGGGCCCAGAGGGACTAATGCAGCCCTGGGTGCACAAATGGGAATCTCGAGGAGAAGCAGGGCAGTGGGTTTGGCCCTAGTGCGACGTTGCTGGGCCCCTGTGTCCAGTTCTGGCGTCCACAGGCCAAGGAGAATGGTGATAAATTGGGGAGGGGTCCGGGAAGAGCCTCGAGACTGAGGAAAGGGTCAGGAACCCTGCCTGAGAGGGAGAGGCTTCCGGAGCTCCAGCTCTTTCACTTGACCCAGAGTAGGGTCAGGGTGAGGCTCCCGTCTGGCTGTGCTGCGTGGGGGCAGACACCCGGTCCTGGGCTCGTCTCTCTAGCGGACGAAAGTCCAACATGAGCAGCCAGCGGCTGGAAGTTGAAGCTGGACTAAATCAGCCTGGAACTGAACTGTGCCCAGAACTCAGCCCTGGAACAGTCTCCCAGGCCGTGCGGCTTCCCCCTCACTGCCCATCTGTAAAGCCCACATAGGGCTGGCAGGTCCCTGGCAGGCAGCCCCATCTCAGCACCCTCTCCAGGGACGTCCTGAGCTCTGTCTGCAACAGGGCGGGTTCCCCCAGCTCCTGGGGGCTGCCCCAGACTCTCCCACCTCCAGCCGTCAGAAACCGGTTTCTCCCGACAATCACAGGCGCCTGACCATTTTGGCCCCGCTGGGCCTTGTGCCAGATGGGCCTTTATCCCCATAGCTCTTCCCCGCCCTGCCCCAACCCCCTGCTGCATTTATGGGGTGCACATGGAGCCTCCCAGCATGCACTGGGGCGAACCAAGCCCAGTTCTTCCCGCCCTCTCAGGAGCTCGGCCTGAGTGTCCTGCAGCCCCCTGCACCGCCCTGGATGGAGCTGAGCTTTCTTGGCCCTGGGGGACTAGAGCTTGAGCTAGGACCCTGCTGAGGCCCTGCTGCAGCCATGGGGTGGGGGCAAGGCATTCATTTGTGGCAGGCCCATGCTAGGGGTGGCTCAGCTCAGATGAGCACAATGGTGCCTTCTGGCCTTGGCATCTGTGATGGGGGGCCCTGCTGCTGGGAATCTCTGGGAAACAGGCCCCCACCGCATCTGCTCTAGAGAGCTGCTTCCCAGCATCCTGGCCTGGCAGCTCCCCTCCCCGCCAGTGCTCCCCAAGGAGCAGGTCATTGACAGGCCCCCCACTCCCTCCCCCCCGCTCTGTCTTCCCCAGAGTCTCCTCTGAGATCCGGTACCGGAAGCAGCCCTGGAACCTGGTGAGAGCCCTGATTGAAAAGAACACGTGGAGCGGCGTGGAGGAGTACTTCCAGCACCTGGGTACGGGGGGCGGGACGGACGGGGACCGCGAGGGTTGGCTGGTGCCGGGGTAGGGGTAGGGGCAGGTGCAGAAGAGCGCACCCAGCGCTGGAGTCTGGGAGAGCTCTGGGGACTCAGAGGTGCCTGTGGGGGGAGGGGGGCCTGGAGGGTTTCAAGCAGGGATGGAGATATGGGGGAGTGGCAATGTGGACGGGGCTGCGCGGACGGCTGAGGCGAGGTGGGTGATGTGGGCGGGGGGCATGCGATGCGAGGGGGGCTGGGTGGGTGGGGCCGTGCCACAGGCTCGGTGCTCTTGAACAGCTCTGAATCCAACCCAGGCAGGGCCCTCGTCAGTGTGACACCCCCAGACACTCTCAGTGGGGCAAGAAGCCTCCTTGGCTTCAGCGCCTCCTGGGTCTGAGCTGGCAGCGTTCAGCCCCCTGTTCCACACTGAGCTCCCTGCAGGGATGGGACACCTGGGGGAGCCTCACATGCCCCCAAAGGGCCCTGCACCCAGCTCCACTGTCAGTGACTCAGCCAGCGTGTGACAAGCTTTATCAGCTGTCTGAGGCAAGTTCTTCGTTAGCACCGAACCCAGGAAGTTCCAGCCACATCCATCTTGGTCAGACCTAGAGCTCCAAGCCCTGCTCTCCACCCGGGACCCCAAAAGGAGGCTGAGACCCGCTTCCAGCAGCCCACCCTCATGCCCAGCTGCCCCTCCTCCGTCCTTTGTTTCCCTTCAGGGCAAACAGGGTCACCTGGCCTCCACCTCGGTTTTGTTCTCCCTGGTCCTAGCCCCCGGGTCATCAGTTGCTGAGTTACAAAATGTCCAGCCGTCGTCTGGGTCCAGACAGCCATTTGACAGTCCCACCTGGTTCTCTGGGTCTCTGCAAAATTAAACTCCCTTTCCCTCCAGCTAGGTAAACATCCAGCACACTGGGGAAACTGAGGCACACCCAGCACTCGTACAAAATACTAAGAAAATCCCCACTGCGTCACATCCCATGAGCGGTGGGAGGAGGGGGGCGGGCGAAGCGAGGGGGCTGGGGAGGTGACGTGAAGGGGGCTAGGCGGGGCAGGCCGCCAATCGGAGGGGGTTTCCCAATAAATCCATTGGTTGGGTGGGGGTGACACAGATGGGCTGAGAGCAGCTGGAGGGACACAGTTGGGACGTGGCTGCCTCCCTCTGGGCCTCATGGGGTGCGTGTGCCCTACCCCCCATGGGCATCTCACCCCCTGGCATGGCAGGGCTGGCATAGCGTGTGTGGGCATCACCCCCCAGCATGGTGGGGCTGATGTGGGCAGCTCACCCCTTCTGGCAAGGTGGGGCTGGCGCAGGCATCTCACCCGCCCCCCCCCCGGCATGGTGGGGCTGGCATAGCGGGTGTGGGCATCACCCCTGGCATGGTGGGGCTGGCATAGCGGGCGTGGGCATCACCCCCTGGCATGGTGGGACTGATGTGGGCATCTCACCCCCCTGGCATGGTGGGGCTGGCGTGGACATCTCACCCCCCAGCATGGTGGGGCTGGCACAGGCGTCTCACCCCCCAGCATGGTGGGGCTGATGTGAGCATCTCACCCCCCAGCATGGTGGGGCTGATGTGGGCATCTCACCCCCCTGGCATGGTGGGGCTGGCATAGTGGGCGTGGGCATCACCCCCCAGCATGGTGGGGCTGATGCGGGCGTCTCACCCCCCGGCATGGTGGGGCTGGCGCGGGCGTCTCACCCCTCTCGGTGTTGCAGGGCTGGCGCTGGCACGGGCGGAGAAGACGCTGCTGGATGAGAGTGGCCGCGGGACGGAGCCGCGGGGACTGCTGGCTGGGCTGCGCCGCAGGAAGCGCACACTGAGCTGGAGGGCCCCCCATGCTGATCCCACCCTGGCCACGCTGCCCCCCAGCGAGACGGGGCCCCGCCCCCTGCGCCCCTCCGGTAAGGGAAAACCCATCCCTGCCCATAACCTGCCCCATCCCTGCTCATGGGCAGAGGGAACCTGTCCCCCACACTCGGGTAAAGAGGAAACTGCCCCCAACCCTCTACCCACAACCCACCCCCCATCCAAAGGAAATGTGCCCCCTCCTGTAACCTGCCCCCCAGAACCCGCCCCTAGCCCCATCTCCAGCCCCAAGGGAACCCGCCCCCTCAAACACACCCCCATCGCTGTCCCCCACCCCCATCACTCTCTCTGGCGCCTGCCCCCATCACTGCCCCCCCGGTAAGGGGGAACATGCCTTGTCCCCGACGATCCCCCGTGAGGGAGCCTGTGAGGGCAGCTATTGCTCACTGCCAGAGGATGGGAGACGGGCTGCTGCAGTCCCCTATGGGGAGCGACTCCTGGGCGCATGGGGCTGGCCCGGCCCCCGCCTAACCTGCCCCCTCTCCCCACAGGCAGCCTGGCAGCCCGGCTCTCCCAGCAGCTGGTGGAGCGGAGCCGGGGCCCTACCGTGTCCACCCTCATCCTCATCGTCAGCCTGGTGTAAGGGACCCACGGGGCTGGGCTATGGGGAGGCGGGGGGTTGAACTATGTGGGGATGGGACTAAAGGGGTCTGGGGCTCTTTGGAGGAGTGATGTGGGGGGCCAGGGTGGGGCAGGGCAGGGCTCTGAGGGGAGTAATGGGGTGGGTGGAGCTCTGTGTGGGGGGGCGGAGGGTCCAGGATTTGGGACACACAGCCGGGCTCAGGCTGGGCTCTGGGGGTGATGTGAAGGGGTACGGTCCAGGGGGCAGAGCCACAGACCCTTTCCCAAGCTGGGATGTGGGAGTTGGACTGGGCTGGGGGTGGGAGCTGCTCTGTGCGTGGCCAGGCAGGGGCTATGGGGTGGGGGGGGGCTGTGTGGGGACAGGGGGGCTACATGGGGAAGAAGCTATGGGGTGAGTCTCTGGGGTGAGGCCTCACGTGTCTCCTTCCTTCTGTCTCTGCTGCCTCACAGGATCTGTGTGAGGTATGGTGTGCCCCCCCCCCCCCCATGTTCCGCTGGCTGCCATGGACCCCCTGACCCCGGCCCCTTGTGCCCCCAGACGCCCCCCCATGGACCACTGGCTCTGCCCTGCCCCAGCCCAGCCCCACCCCTGCCCTGCCCCTACTGCTCTGAGCTCCCATCTCTCTGGATCACTGACTGAGGTGGCATGATTTGCATACTGCGCTCTGATTGGTCAGAATGCCACAGACATGTGGGTGATGGCAGGCCTTAGCTCCAGGCCCCACCAATCAGAGTGCAGTATGCAAATCTGACAGCCTGCCTTGAGCATGTTCTGGGCAGGGAGATGGGGCCTGAGACAGCCACACATGTAACTGTGGGACGGAGCCAGGACTCCTGGGTTCTCTCCCCAGTTCTGGGAGGGGGTGAGGTGTAGTGGTTTAGAGCAGGGGGGCCGGGACTCCTGGGTTCTCTTCCCAGTTCTGGGAGGGGGTGGGGTGTAGTGGTTTAGAGCAGGGGGGCCAGGACTCCTGGGTTCTCTCCCCAGCTCTGGGAGGGGGTGGGGTGTAGTGGTTTAGAGCAGGGGGGCCGGGACTCCTGGGTTCTCTCCCCAGTTCTGGGAGGGGGTGGGGTGTAGTGGTTAGAGCAGGGGGGCTGGGACTCCTGGGTTCTCTCCCCAGCTCTGGGAGGGGGTGGGGTGTAGTGGTTAGAGCGGGGGCGGGAATGGGACTCCTGGGTTCTCTCCCCAGTTCTGGGAGGGGGTGGGGTGTAGTGGTTAGAGCAGGGGGGCCGGGACTCCTGGGTTCTCTCCCCAGCTCTGGGAGGGGGTGAGGTGTAGTGGTTTAGAGCAGGGGGGGATGGGAATCCTGGGTTCTCTCCCCAGCTCTGGGAGGGGGTGGGGTGTAGTGGTTTAGAGCAGGGGGGCTGGGACTCCTGGGTTCTCTCCCCAGCTCTGGGAGGGGGTGGGGTGTAGTGGTTTAGAGCGGGGGGCCGGGACTCCTGGGTTCTCTCCCCAGTTCTGGGAGTGGGTGGGGTGTAGTGGTTAGAGCAGGGGGGGGATGGGACTCCTGGTTCTCTCCCCAGTTCTGGGAGGCGGTGGTGTGTAGTGGTTAGAGCAGGTTGGGGATGGGACTGCTGGGTTCTCTCCCCAGCTGTGGGAGGGGGGTGGGGTGTAGTGGTTTAGAGCGGGGGGCTGGGACTCCTGGGTTCTCTCTCCAGCTCTGGGAGGGGGTGGGGTGTAGTGGTTTAGAGCAGGGGGGCCAGGACTCCTGGGTTCTCTCCCTGGCTCTGGGAGGGGGTGGGGGGTGTAGTGGTTTAGAGCAGGGGGGCCGGGACTCCTGGGTTCTCTCCCCAGCTCTGGGAGGGGGTGGGGTGTAGTGGTTTAGAGCAGGGGGGCCGGGACTCCTGGGTTCTCTCCCCAGCTCTGGGAGGGGGTGGGGTATAGTGGTTAGAGAAGAGGGGCCGGGACTCCTGGGTTCTCTCCCCAGCTCTGGGAGGGGGTGGGGTGTAGTGGTTAGAGCAGGGGGCGGATGGGACTCCTGGGTTCTCTCCCCAGCTCTGGGAGGGGGTGGGGAGTAGTGGTTAGAGCAGTGAGGCTGGGTGCCAGGATGCCAGGGTTCTGCCCCATGTACACTGGGCTGTGCTCTAGGGACACTGGGTGACCCATACCAGCATCAGTCTCCCTCTCCCCGCAGCCTGCTGGTGCTGGTGGTTCTCAACGTGATGCTGTTATACCGGCTATGGGCGCTGGAGCACACGGCCCGCGCCTTCCAGGCCTGGCAGGCCTCTGCACTGGCCCGCGGGTGAGAGATCCCCAGCAGGGGCAGGGGCAGGTGGGTGGGGGGGAATGGGGAGATTTCTGGCAGTGGGGGAGCGGGTAGTGTGGGGAGCACAGGCCAGGGGGATTGGGGGCAATCCCTGTGGTGGGGGTGGGGGCAGCCTGGGGAGCACGAGGTGAGGGGGGTTGAGGGGCCAGGGGAAGAGTCCCAGTAGCTGAGTTTGGGGGCTGTGACCCCCACCTCAGCTGGCTGACACCCCCTGCCCCCTCAGGAAGCTGCCCCGGACGGCAGGCGAGTGGGCTGAGGTCCTGGAGCTGCAGCGGCGTTTCCATGGCGCCGAGGTGCGGGGCAAGTGGAGGCGGATCCTGGAGGCCTCTGTGGAGCTGCTGGATGAGGTGATGCTGCGGGGCCGGGCCAGGCTCGCTCTTTGGACCCTGCAGCTCTGCTTGCGCAGCCCCCTGGCCTGGCTCCCCTCGGGGCCTGGCTCCCCCCTGCCTGCTGTGCAGCCCTGGGACCAGCAGGGCTAATGCACAGTCACCCAGCCCGAGTCCTGCACCCAGAGCTGCTTGGGGCGCCCCTGCCTGGCAGCAGGACCCCGGTGGGAACCCAGCCCAGCTGGTGATCCGGGAGCCTGAGGAAAGAGGAGGCACTGGGGAAAATGTCATCTACTGGTTAGAGCAGAGGAGCTGGGCACCAGGACTCCTGGGTTCTCTCCTCAGCTCTGGGAGGGGAGTGGAGTTAATGTGTGTGGGGCGCTGGGCACCAGGACTCCTGGGTTCTCTCCCACTCCGAGGGGAGTGCAGTCTACATTGGGGGGAGGTGTGGGCTGAGAGCCAGGACTAGAAAGCTGAAGCCCTTTTCATGGCCTGTCGGCCATTCAGGAATAACTGGTATCTCCTCCCCCGTGCTGCCCCCCAGATGAAGGTCTCCCTGGAGAAGCTGCACCAGGGCATCTCCATGGCAGAGCCACCCCCGGAGCCGGACCAGACCGACGCCGTCTCCTGAGGCTGTGCTGGCCGCCAGGGGCCACGGGAGACTGAGCTGGATCTGAGACTGTGACTGGGTCAGCGCCGCCCAGACGCCCCTCGTCGGCCGGCTCCCTCAGCCAGGTCAGCGCCGCCTGGACGCCCCTCCTCGGCCGGGTCAGCCGGCTCCCTCGGCCAGGTCAGCGCCGCCCAGACGCCCCTCCTCGGCCGGGTCAGCGCCGCCTGGTCGCCCCTCGGCCGGGTCAGCGCCGCCCTGGTCGCCCCGGCTCAGTGCTGCCCCATCCTCGGCTGGTGGACGCCTCCCAGGGTCTGCTTCTCCTGCTGGGTCAGCAGCACCCGGCCATTGGCTGGCATCAGGACTGGCTTGGGTTGCCCCGCTCTCCTGCCACCCCACTGGCGGAGCAGGTCTCTGTGGTGACAGCTAGGTGGAAGCCACACACCGTGGGACACATGGAGGATCCCCCTGGGGCCGGCTCTGCCCCCCGTGATCTGGCTGCAGCCCAGGACAACGGTGGCTGGACCGTGGCTGCCAGCTGTATCCAGCCCCCCGTGTCTGCCGGCTGGGAGCCTGTCATGACCTGGGGGAACCCATCCAGTCTGGGCTGGGAATTGACTTTCTAAGTGGTCTAGCTGCATGGTGTTCCTGTGGGGAGTGGCCAGGGCAGTTCCCCCACCCCCTTACCTTGTAGCCAGAACTCCTGGGTCTTCTCTGTGCTGGAGCAGGGGCACCCTTGGGGCAGGCTGTGTGTGCTGCAGGGGGCACTGCCCATGGCTCTGCCCACTTCCCCAAACACTCGATTCCTGGGGGCTCGGTGTCCACCAGGCATTGGGTCATTGTCTCCTGGCCTGGGCCTCTTGTCCTTCGCTGCTGCCGGGGGCGGGGGCAGGGCTGGGTGTGTGTGATCCCCCGCACCAGCCTGCACGCCGTCTGCTCCCTCCTCATCCTCAGTGTTATGGGGCTCGGGCCCCGCCCCACTATTTATTAGCTGATTAAAGAGTGTGGCTGGGACAGCACCACCCAGGGCGAGTCTGTATGTGTCTGTCTGGGGGTGAAGGGACCACAAGGGAGAGGGGGCCCCCCCAGCATCCCTGCCCAACTCTGCCCAGCACCTCCCCACAGCCAGAGCCTACCAGGGCGCCTATCCCTCCTCCCACTACCCCCCAGGTAGCGCTCCTGCCCCTCCCGCTGCCCCCCAGCCAGCTCTTCTGCTCCTGCCCCCATCAACTCCCCGCCCCACTCTGCCCAGTGCCCCCCAGCCAGGGCCCCCCGCTGCTCCCCAGCCACTGCTCCTATCAACCCCCTGCATCCCCGCTCTGCCCAGGGCTCCCCCAGCCTGCGCTCCCCACACTCCCCCCCGCCCCCCCAGCCAGTGCTTCTGACCCTGCATCCTGCCCCGCTCTGCCCAGCCCCCCCCACTGCCCCCCAGCCAGTTACTCCCCCCCAGTGGGGCTCAGCTCCGATACCACTCAGGATCCTTCCCAGGCTGATGTACACCTGCCTGCCCCCAACCCCCCTGCTCTGCCACTGCCTGGCCCCACTGACCACATCTCACTGCTCAGCCCTGCCAGGCCCCATCCCTGGGGACAGAGATGGGCCCAGCAGCTTCCTGCAGCCCACCGAAGGACACAGCACCCGGTGTGACCCAGCTGCAAGCAGAGACCCCCTTGTAGTCCTTAGACATTGGCCATGGGCCCAATCCCGACCCACAGCCCTGCGATGCCCCTCACTCCTGACTCACTGCCCCCTGCCAACCCAGCCCTGCGATGCCCCTCACTCACGACCCACAGCCCCTGCTCTCCCAGCCCTGGGCTACCCCCACAAGATCTGCTAGGTCCCCTCACTCCCGACCCACAGCCCGCTGCAAACCCAACCCTGGGCTCCCCCCCCCAGCCTGCTGGTGCCCCTCACTCCCAGCATGCACACACTGAGGGTGCCTGAGCACTGGTTGGGCTCTGGGGTGACTCAAGGTTAAGGACGAAACTGACCTATGTGGGTCGAGGTGGCTGGAGCCTGCAGCTGGAATCCCACCGGCACTTCCTTGACCAAGGCTGCCTTCAGCTGTCAAGAGTGAGCTGTGTTGGCCAAGCGGCACCTGCAGAGGGCAGCTCAGCATGATGCTCAGGGTGCTGGGAAATTTTTTACAGGGCTGGGGGCAGTGCAGAGCTGAGTGCAGGGGCAGAATGGGGCTGTGCTTAGGGGCAGTATGGTGCAGTATTGGGGCAGTGAAGTACTGGAGGGCAGTGGTGACAACCCAGATTCTCCTGTGACAGGGCCCCTCCCCCATACTCCAGACTTGTCTCCCAGCCCCACTGCTGGGTTGCAGCCCCACTGAGCCCCTGTGATGGGCTGAGTGGGGTGCGTTGAGCTTGCCTCTCACACCCAGCCTCCCAGGCTCAGCCCGCAGCTGGGGCTGTTGCTCCGAGGCCAGAGGCAGCTGGGCAGAGACGAGCGGTGCCCTTAGAATCCCAGCCCCATCGGGTTTGAAGGGACCACAGGGGTCTGGTCCAACCCCCGCCAAGGTGCAGGATTTGTTGTGGCTAAACCATCGCAGACAGGTGGCTCCAGCCTCCTTTTGAAAACCTCCAGTGAAGGAGCTTCCACAACCTCCCTGGGTGTCTGTTCTATTGTCCTTCTGTTCTTACCGTTAGGAAGTTTCTCCTGAGATGTAATCTAAATCTGCTCTGCTGTAGTTTGAACCCGTTGCCTCCTGTCCTGCCCTCCGTGGCAAGAGAGAGCAACTTTTCTCCATCTTTTTTATGGCAGCTTTTCAAATATTTGAAGACTGCTATCATGTCCCCTCTTCATCTCCTCTTTTCCAAACTAAACCTACCCAGTTCCTTCAGCCTTTGCTCGGATGGTTTGCATTCCATCCCTTTGATCATCTTTGTCACTCACCTCTGGATCCTTGTCAGTTTCCCTACATCCTTGGGGGCCAAAACTGGACCCAGTACCGCAGCTGAGGCCCCACCCCACTTGAGACCTCGCTTTTAGCGACCCGGCTGTGCCGCTAAGAGTCGCACCGTGTAGCCGCTGTTTGTCAGCTCTCCTGCCAACATAAAACTTCGTGGGCAAAACTTTTGTCTTTTGGGGAGGGGGGTAACACCTCTGAATGACACCCCTTATGGGGTGTTCCCTCTAAACCCTGCTCGGCCAATCCTACTCCCAAGTCAGTCAACCCCCTGCCCTGGGGCTGGGGCAGCACCACCTAGAGGGGAAAGGCCCCATGTCCTATACCCCCGGAAGGCACTGCTACACTTGGGGGGCGGGAGGGAGCTGAGTGCACAGGGAGCCGGCTCCATCAGGCAGGGGGACTGGGAGGGGAGGGAGAATCGGGAGCGGTTGGATCCCTGCACACCTGACAGTAGCTCTACAAATGGAGGCAGGTGGCACCAGCACCACAGCAACCTCCACCTGCTCTGACTCATCCACTCCACAGAGCAGAGCGGCCACCCACAGAGGAGCCCAGGGCTGGGCTAGCAGGGGCTCCGAATCGGCAGTGAGGGACACTGGCAAAGCTGGGGGGGCTAGCAGGGGGCTGTGGGTTGGGAGTGAGGGGCACCGCAGAGCTGGGGGGGGGCTGGGTTGGGCTAGCAGGGGGCTGCGGGTCGGGAGTGAGGGGCACCGCAGAGCTGCGGTCTCTAGGTCTCTCCTCCGCCCGTGGCTGGCAGCTCCCCACGGTGCCGCTGCCGCCGCGCTCCCCGGGTGGGCGGGGCCCGGCCGCTGTGCCCCGCCCACGCTCCGCGGCCTGCCGCCGGCGCCTGCTGCAATGCATCAGTCCCCGCCCGCCGCGCCCGGCGCTTCGCTTCATTCGCAGCTGCTCGCTGCAGCCGGCAGCCGGCTCCTCTGCAGTGCGCCGGAGCGGGCTGAGCCGCAGGGTCCCCGCGCCGTCCGCACCTGGCCCCGGCTGTATCGCCCCCTCCCGACCTGACCGGGCACCGGCTCCCTCGCCCCCTCCCGACCTGACCGGGCACCGGCTGTATCGCCCACTCCCGACCTGACCGGACACCGGCTGCATCGCCCCCTCCCGACCTGACCGGACACCGGCTGCATCGCCCCCTCCCGACCTGACCGGGCACCGGCTGCATCGCCCCCTCCTGACCGGACACCAGCTCCGTCGCCGACTCCGGAGTTGACCGGGCACTGGCTCCATCGCCCCCTCCAAACTGGGCACTGGCTCCATCGCATCCTCCCTACTGGACACAGGCTCCCTCGCTACCTCCCGATTGCAGCCTAGTGGGCAGTGTCGAGGTCGTCCCTGGGCATCCCCAAAGTGGGCGTGATTCGTCCCCACAAGGGAGGCACCGGCAGGCACCATGCCCTGATCACCATCGGACGTGGGTCAGGGCAGCTGGCTGGGTGCGGGCACCACCCCGGGATTTGCTGAGTGGCCAGTTTGCAGCTCTGCCGTGACACTGAGACGGGGCTGGACGGGACCGAGCTGGGACCGCGGTGACACCCCCTGCCGCCGGGGTCTGACAGCGTCAGTCCCAGGCAGAGCAAGCGCGTCCCTTGTGAGCCTGACTCATTTCCTGGGCTGCCAGGATCCAGGTGGCAGCAGCTGAGCTGCGGGCCAGGAGAGCTGCGTCCGGACGGGGTCGCTGTGGAGGGCGAGGGACCCAGGCCTGCTGACAGCTCCCCTGCTCCCCTGTTTATGGCTCCTCCGGCCAGCCCTGTTGTCTGCCCTGGACTGTGGGGGTGCCCCTTTCCCAGCAGTGCTGGGCCCTGGGCCCCAGCGGGGGCAGCCAGGCTGCGCTAGCCTCTGCCTGGGGGATCGGGCCAGCCAGGACCAGCTGGGAGCATCCGGCCAGGACATTCCAAGGCGCAGGCTGGGCAGCGCAGGGCGCCGAGCCCTTGGCTATAAATACTCTCCTGGAAGATTCCTGTTGGGGATCGTCTGTCCGCTGAGCACGGAGCCGGCGGCAGGGGTAGAGGGGGACCCGCAGCACCAGCCCCACTGAGGAGCTGCCCCAGCTGGTCCGGGCCTCTGATCCCAGGGACCCCACCATGGCTCTGCTGGGCCCATCACTCCTGCTCTGTCTCAGCCTTGGTGAGTGCACACCTTGGGCAAAAGATTGGGGGCCGAGGGCTGCCCAGAGAGGGGGCTCCTGGGCCCTGGGGGGAGGGGCCGAAGGGCCTGTCCCAGTGGGGACTCCTTGACCCCTCTCCACACCACCCCCCTGCCCTGGGGCTGATTCCCTCCCCTCAGGGAAAGCCTGGAGCAGGACATAGCCACTGACGCTGGGTGGGACTAGCCCTGAGGCATGGAGAGACGGGGCGGGCAGACAGACAGAGACAGACGGGGGGACATTGAGTGCCCAGAGCCGTGATTCAGAGAATCGGGGCCACCTGCCCTCGCAGGGGCTAATCCCTGACAGGCCCTGGGGTGACACCAAGCAACAAGGGCAGGAACCATCCAGGAAAGTTTAGATGTCAGAATCCAACTGCAGTGACAACAAACAGCTCAGCCCTGGGCCCCCCCAGCTCTGCCGGCACCCCTCATTCCAAACCCACAGCCCCCCTGCTAGCCCAGTCCTGAGCTCCGTCCTCAGCTCTGCTAGTGCTCCTCACTCCCGACCTGCAGCCCCGTGCTAGCCCAGCCCTGAGCTCCGTTCTCAGCTCTGCTAGTGCCCCTCACTCCCGACCCGCAGCCCCCTGCTAGCCCAGCCTTGAGCTCCGTCCTCAGCTCTGCTAGTGCCCCTCACTCCCGGCCCCCCCTCCTAGCCCAGCCCTGAGCTCCATCCTCAGCTCTGCTAGTGCCCCTCACTCCCGACTCGCAGCCCCCTCCTAGCCCAGCCCTGGGCTTCCCCCCCGACCCCAGAACTGCCCCAAGGTAATCTGGTGCATGCTGGGGGCAGCACAGACACAGACAGACACTCACAGAGCAGGTGTGATCCTGTCCAGCCAACAGTGGCCTTCCCCGACCCTTGCCTGGATCCCCACCTCTCCAGCTGGGAGAGTGACCTGCAGGTCCCCCAGGGGGCAGGGCCAATGCAGCCCCCTGAGAGCTAATTGGAGGGAAGGGGGAGCATATGGGGGAGCCCAGGGGCTGGGGGTGGGTCTGGGGGTACTGAATGTGCAGATCTGGGGGTGCTGGTGGAAGGGGTGTAGATCAGGGGATGATGTGGTGCAGATGTGGGGTGCTGGGGGTGCAGATCAGTTCTGGGGATGCAGAATGGGGGGCTGGGGCTGGAGTTCGTGGGTGGTGCTGTTGGGCCTGGAGGGAGCTATGTGTGACCCTTTAACACCCTCCCCCCACAGTGTCGTCGTGCTGGGCTGGCTGCGTGGAGGTGGACTCCCACACCGAGGCCGTTTTCGGGATGACCTTCAAGATCCTCTGCATTTCCTGCAAGAAGCGGAGCGAGACCTCGGCCGAGGCCTACACGGAGTGGTACTTCAGGGAGAAGGGCACTGAGACCTTCACCAGGGTGCGCAAGGGCTGGCTGGGGGTGGGCTGGACCGCACTGCAGGGAGAATGGGGTACGGGACGGGGAATCAGGTCTCTGGCCAGGGCTTTCCCGTCTCCTCCCCTGCGCGCAGCCTTCTCCTTCACTGCCCAGCCCAACTCCATGTGTTGTTAGACAGCGGCTGGCCCCCACCCCAGAGATGGCTGCATCTCAGCACTGGCCTGGTCCAGACAGGCCCTGGTCACTAACCAGCTGCCCTGAGCTGGGTGAAGGCAGACAAGGTTCGTTCTCTGCTGGGTGCTCACTACTCTCTGCCTCCCACTCCCAAACCCCTAGACTTCACTCCCCGCCCAGCGCTGGGGACAGAACCCAGGAGACCTGGTTCCCAGCCCCCCGGCTCTAACCAGTAGACCCCATCCTCTTCCCAGGAGGTTAGAACCTCCCATGAAAAACAGATACCACATCCATACTGCCTCATGTCTCCCTTCACTGAATATGGGGGGGTCACTCTCTGTGATGCTGTGGGGGGGTCACTCTCTGTGATGCTGTGGGGCTGGGGGGGTCACTCTCTGTGATGCTGTGAGGGGTCACTCTCTGTGGGGCTTTGGGGGGGTCACTCTCCCGGGGGCTGGCTCCACTAGCTGCCCACAGACATGAGGATTTCAGCCTGGCTTCCACTCTCCTGAATCCCCCAGTGGGGTAACCCCAGCAAGCCCCCCAGTCGTGCTCCCCCAGATGTTCCCCACCTGGTGCTCAGCTGACCCCAGCCTTGGGAGCCCCAAATGGTGATTACCTGGGAAATGCTGGAGTCCCAGCAGCCCCGCGAGACCGCTCAGCCGAGTTACACGGAGACTCACCAGAGACCTGCAGCCTCCGGCCTGCCCCGGCCACGCCAGCCCCAGCCCCAGCCCCTCACTCACGGTGCTGAGGCTGCTGTCCCGTCCCCAGCACACCACCGCTGCCCGCTGTGGGGCTGTGGTCCGGGACAGGCGTCCTCCATGGGGCTGTGGTCTGTGGCAGGCAACCCATGGGGGTCTGGTCCGGGACAGGTGTCCCCCATGGGGCTGTGGTCTAGGACAGCTGTCCCCTATGGGGCTGTGGTCTGTGACAACTGTCCCCTGTGGGGCTGTGGTCCGGGACAGGCATCCTCCGTGCGGCTGTGGTATGTGGCAGGTGACCCATGGGGGTCTGGTCCGGTACAGGTGTCCCCCGCAGGGCTGTGGTCTGGGACGGGTGTCCCCCATGGGGCTGTGGTCCGGGACAGGCATCCTCTGTGGGGGTCTGGTCCGGGACAGGCATCCTCTGTGGGGCTGTGGTCTGGGACAGTCATCCCCCACGGGGCTGTGGTCCAGAACAGGCGTCTCCCGCGGGGCTGTGTCCGGGACAGGCGTCCCTCGTGGGTCTGGTCTGGGACAGGCATCTTCCGTGGGGCTGTGGTCTGTGGCAGGCGACCCATGGGGGTCTGGTCCGGTACAGGTGTCCCCCGTGGGGCTGTGGTCTGGGACGGGCATCCCCCGTGGGGCTGTGGTCTGTGGCAGGCATCCTCTGTGGGGGTCTGGTCCAGGACAGGTGTCCCTGATGGGGCTGTGGTCCGGGACGGTCGTCCCCCGCAGTGCATGGCCATCCGCCTGACTCCCTTCCCCCCAGATCCTGCGCTACGACCCCGATGCGCTGCTGGAGGTGGTGGACGAGCGGTTCCAGGACCTGGTGGTGTGGAACGGCAGCAAGCACACGCGGGACCTGCAGGATCTGTCCATCTTCCTGACCAACGTGACCTACGCACAGCAGGGCGAGTACCTGTGCCGCGTCGACCGCAACCTCACCTTCGACGGCTACGTCTACAACATCGTCATCAACAAGACCATCCACGTCGCGGTGGTGGACAAGGGTGAGCGGGTGGGGCCGTGGGCAGGGGGTGGGGCCATGGGCGGGGGCGGAGCTATGTACACAGGGTGGTGCCACTAGGGTGACCAGAGGGTGGGGGATAAGAGGTTCCTATATCAGACAAAGTGCTGAATATCGGGACTGTCCCTATAAAATCAGGACCTCTGGTCGCCCTAGTGCCACGTACATGGGGCAGAGCCACAGGTACAGGGAAGTCACAGGAATGGGGGAAGGTTGACACATAGGGGTGGGGCTACCTGCAGAGGGCGGGGCCAGAGACATCAGGGCAGGGCCACACACAAGGCTGGGGCCTTGGGCCACATGGAGGGAGGGGTCGCACTCACGGGGGTGGGGTTCCACACATGGGGCCTGGTCCTATGCCCTGAAAGTGGGGAAGCCCATGTGTGGGGGTGGCACCATGTACACAGGAGTGGAGGCATGTACATGGAGGGAGGGGCCATGCCCACGGGGAGTGAGGGCACAAGGGCCTGGAGGTACACACCAGGGGCAGGGCCACACAGAGGAGTGGGGGTGTACACCCATCCCCACTTCAGTCCAACCCGGGCAGGTGCAGGGGGGGCGGGGCGGGGGCTGCGGGACAATCCTGCCAAGCTCCGAGAGGGGCAGGAAGAGCTGGGCTTGGTTACCTCCCAGTGCATGCTGGGAGGCTGCGTGAGCACCCCATAAATTCAGCGGGGGAGGGGGACTAAGGGGCGAAAGGCCCATCTGGCACAAGGCCCAGTGGGGCCGAACTGGGCAGGCGGCCATGGCAGTGTCGGGAGAAGCCAGTTCTGACGGCTGGAGGTGGGAGGGTCTGGGGCAGCCCCCAGGAGCTGGGGGAACCTGTCCCATTGCAGACAGAGCTCGGGTTCCTGGAGGGGGTGCTGAGACGGGGCTGCCAGCCAGGCCGTGGCCCTGCCAGGCCTGCGAGGTGCTTGGTGCTGAGCTGGCCTCTCCAGCAAGGAGCAGTGCTGGGGCAGAGGAGGGGGCTGTGGGGGGGTCTCACCCTCTCCCCCCCACAGCGAACCGGGACATGGCGTCCATCGTGTCCGAGATCATGATGTATGTGCTCATCGTGGTGCTCACCATCTGGCTGGTGGCAGAGATGATTTATTGCTACAAGAAGATCGCGGCGGCCACGGAAGCGGCTGCGCAGGAGAATGCGTGAGTGCAGGGAGCTGGGAGGGCTCAGAGGGGCAGGTGAGGGCTGGGGTGGGGGTGGGATCCAGGTGGGGGGTGCTATGGGGCAGGGCCAGGTGTGCTAGGGTGACCAGGTGTCTGGTTTTTGACCCGAACATCCAGTTGAAAAGGGACCCTGGCAACTCCGGTCAGCACCGCCGCCCGGGCCGTTAAAAGTCCGGTGCTGCGGGGCTAAGGCCGGCTAGTCCCTACCTGTCCTGGCTCCGCGCTAAGCCCTGGAAGTGGCCAACAGGTCTGGCTCTTAGACGGGGGGCCACGGGGCTCCGTCCGGGAACCATGGCCAATGGAAGCTGCGGGGCAGAGCCTGCAGGTAAGAACAGTGCGCAGAGCACCCCCCCACCCCCGAAACTGGACCTGCTGGCTGCTTCTGGGGCATGGAGCCAGGAGAGGCAGGAAGCCTGCCTTCGCCTCTCCGCTGCGCTGCTGACTGGGAGCCGCAGGAGGTAAGCCCGCGCCCCAACCCCCAGCCATGAGTCCCCCCAACCTCCTCCTTCACCCCAAACCCCTCATCCCCAGCCCCACCCCAGAGCCTGCACCCCCAGATGGAGCCCTCACCCCCTCCTGCACCCAACCCCCTGCCCCAGCCCTCAGCCCCGCCAACCCAGAGCCCCCCACCCCAAACTCCTCATCCTTAGCCCCACCCCAGAGCCTGCACCTCCAGATGGAGCCCTCACCCCCCCTGCACTCCAACCTCCTGCTGCAATCCACAGCCCCCTCCCGCACCCCAACTCCCTGCCCCAGCCCAGTGAAAGTGAGGGAGAGTGGGGGAGAGCGAGCCACCGAGGGAGGGGGAATGTAGTGATTGGGGGGCAGGGCCTCAGGAAGGGGTGGGTCTAGGGTGTTCGCTTTTGGGTCGGCAGTGGTGGCAGGCTGTCCTCACCCCCGTCTCTCCACAGCTCCGAGTACCTGGCCATCACGTCGGAGAGCAAGGAGAACTGTGCCGGGGTGCAGGTGGCAGAATAGCCCTTGGAAGCCGTCCGCGAGCCTGGGGGACCTCGTGTGGCGGGTAAGCCCAGATGGGAGGGAGCCCTGGGGGTTTGCCCTGGCCCAGAGGATTTGGTGCTACCCTGCATCCTCCCATCAGATTCTGCCTCGCTGCCCCCCCAGCACCGACTGCCTCTGCCAGCCCCATGGCCCTTCCCCTCCTTCGTGGGGGCACAAAAACCTGCACACACCATAGCACTGTGCTTTGTGTCCCTGCCCTGCAGGCCAGAGCCAGGGAGAACCCAGCCCCCCCGCTCTAACCACTAGACCCCACTCCTCTCCCAGAGCCAGGAGAGAACCCAGGAGTCCTGAATCCCAGCCCCCCCTGCTCTAACCACTAGAGCCCACTCCTCTCCCAGGGCCAGGAGAGAACCCAGCCCCCCCGCTCTAACCACTAGACCCCACTCCTCTCCCAGAGCCAGGAGAGAACCCAGGAGTCCTGAATCCCAGCCCCCCCACGCTCTAACCACTAGACCCCACTCCTCTCCCAGAGCCAGGGAGAACCCAGCCCCCCCGCTCTAACCACTAGACCCCACTCCTCTCCCAGAGCCAGGAGACAACCCAGCCAGGGGCGGCAGGTTTGTAGAAATTTTGGTGGTGCCCAGAACGCCCAGAGCCCAACCCCCCCCAAACTCCACTGCTACAGACTAGGGACCGAATGGCTGGGCAGCAGTTCTGCAGAAAAGGACCTAGGGGTTACAGTGGACGAAAAGCTGAATATGAGTCAACAGTGTGCCCTTGTTGCCAAGAAGGCTAACGGCATTTTGGGCTGTATAAGTAGGGGCATTTCCAGCAGATCGAGGGACGTGATTATTCCCCTCTATTCGGCACTGGTGAGGCCTGATTTGGAGTACTGTGTCCAGTTTTGGGCCCCACACTACAAGAAGGATGTGGATAAACTGGAAAGAGTCCAGCGGAAGGCAACAAAAATGATTAGGGGGCTGGAGCACATGACTTATGAGGAGAGGCTGAGGGAACTGGGATTGTTTAGCCTGCAGAAGAGAAGAATGAGGGGGGATTTGATAGCTGCTTTCAACTACCTGAAAGGGGGTTCCAAAGAGGATGGATCTAGACTGTTCTCAGTGGTAGAAGATGACAGAACAAGGAGTAATGGTCTCAAGTTGCAGAGGGGGAGGTTTAGGCTGGATATTAGGAAAAAACTTTTTCACTAGTAGGGTGGTGAAGCAGTGGAATGGGTTACCTAGGGAGGTGGTGGAATCTCCTTCCTTAGAGGTTTTTAAGGTCAGGCTTGACAAAGCCCTGGCTGGGATGATCTAGTTGGGGTTGGTCCTGCTTTGAGCAGGGGGTTGGACTAGATGACCTCCTGAGGTCCCTTCCAACCCTGAGATTCTATGATTCCACCCCCTCTACCTGCCTAAGGCTCTGGGAGGGAGTTTGGGTGGGGGGAGGAGGTCTGGGGTGCAGGCCAGGGCAGGGGATTGGGGTGCAGGAGGGGTGTAGAGGTGCAGCCTCGGAGGGAGTTTGGGTGCTGGGTGCAGGCTCCGGGCTGGGGCAGGTGGTGGGGGTGCAGGAGGAGGGGTTGGGGGTGCAGGCTCTGGGACGGAGTTTGGGAGGGGGTGTATGGGAAAGTGTGAGGGTGAAGGCTCTAGGAGTGGGTGGGGTGTGCTGCGCTTACCTGGGGCTCCTAGGCAGGGCGGGCTGGGGGGCCTCCGCACACTGCTACCCCCAGCCACTGCCTCCGCAGCTTCCTATTGGCCGCAGGGGCGCTTGGGGCGGGAGCAGCGCGCGTAGACACAGATACAGACCCACCCCGCCCAGGGGCTGCAGGGAGGGGCTGGCAGCCACGAAGCTTGGGGTGGAAGGCGGGGCCGAGGGAGAGACTCGGCCTCAAACATTGGTGGAGCTGGGCCCCGGGCCAAGAATATTCCTGGTGCCCAGGCACCACAGGCCCATAGAACTCGCCACCTATGAACCCAGGCCCCCTGCTCTAACCACTAGACCCCACTCCTCTCCCAGAGCCAGGAGAGAACCCAGGAGTCCTGGCTCCCAGTCTCACCACTAGGCCCCACTCCTTTCCCTATCTCAACTACAATTTGTTGTAACACCGCGTCACATCCCACTCCCATGGTGGACCCCAGAGAGGATAACAACCCACTACTGCTAGCAGCAGTGAGGTTCTCCTTTGGCCGCAGGGGCTGTGGTCAGGGTGGCCTGGTTTTGAGTGACATTGTTTGTTGCAGGCCTGAGGCAACGGCGAGGAACGAATGAAGAATGAGGGGAGTGATTCGAGATGGGGCGCCCCCCAGAGAGTGCCCCCCAACTGGCTCCCCCACACACCCTGCACGCCTGGGGCTGCCCCAAACGAAGCATGTTGTTGTGACTCTTAGCGCTCGCTCTCCCAGCCCCACGGGGGGCAGACAGTGGGCACCTCGCTCTTTTAGACACATCCCTTCGCCTCATGATGAGCGAGTCTGCCCCCGCCACAATGCATGATGGGGGAAGCAACATGGCCACTGCTCACACAATGCAAAGCTTGGCCTCAGCCTGCTCCAGCCCCCACTCCCCCGCCTCTGGGCACGGCACTCTCGCTTTCTGGTTTGCACATTTCTTGCGCTTCTGGTTGTTTTGGTGACTTCACTGCCAGCACGTTCTGGGTCTGAGGAGCGGGGGCCCAACATGGGGCATCCCGGACAGGGGGAGGGAAGGGCATCAGAGCCCCAAACAGCTTCCAGCCTGGTCCCAGGGTACCAGCGCAAAGCATCAGCCTCTCAGGGATGTGGGTGAGGCCTCCAGGCTGGCCGCCCAATGGGTTCCCAGGCCTGAGCTGGCCTCGAAGTGGTGTCCAGGACACCTGCGTACTGGGATCCCATGGTCCCAGCCACCTGAGAGGATGGGGGATGCCTCCAAGATGGCTGCCCAATGGGTCCCAACTTGGCCGCACTCAAGGCACCATTGGGATTGGGGAAATGTCCAAGATGGCTGCCAATGGGTCCTGAGGCCACACCCAGAGACTGAGACAGGCATACAAGATGGCTGCCTTCAGGACCCCAGGTACGTTCCCTGAAGGAGCCCGTGTTTCCATTCGCAAATGGGATGTTCCCCATTGCCCCAGGGGCTGCTTTGTGGACTCCCAGAGCAGACTCCCCTGGGTCCCCCACCCTCCATCCCCTGCCAAGGCATGGCAGGCAGGGCTGGGCTAGGGCTTCTCCAGGTCCCTGGCACTCAGACAGCTCCTCCTGTCATGGTGGGGGGCTGAGATCTGGGGGAGCAGCCCCCACAGAGGGCACCTGAGGGGTTTGCTAGTGAGTGCCCCCCTCAGCCTTCCAAGGGGTGCTGCAGACTCTACCCCCTCCCCTCCATGCACTGACATCAGAGATACCAGCTGCCCCGATGCCATCCAGCCCCTCATGCAATAGCCCCCCAGTGCCATATCCTCCCATGCCAGCCACCCTTCCATGCCATTCACCCCCCAGTGCCATATCCCCCCCATGACATCCAGCCCCTTCAATGCCATCTTCCCACTGCCAGCTCCCCATGCCATCCCGCTCCCCAATGCCATGTCCCCCTCAGTCCCCCTGGCCCAGGGGACCCATCACCCCAACCCAGCCACTCTGGGCTCTTCAGGGAATACAGCTGAGTGGCTCCCGGCCCCTCCTCCTCTGACCCTTGGACAGGTCCTGGGGACCTGCCCGTCACTGTGCCGTAGGGGCTGTTCATGGAATAAAGAGACTGGATTTCATCCTGCACTCACAGTGTGATTCCTGGGGTGGAGGGGGACATTGGGCCTGGGGCGAGGGATAAAGGTGGGGGTGGGGTATGGGTGTAATGGGTTGTCAATCCCCAGGGTGCAGCCTGGGAGCTGTGGGAACCACTGTGCCTCTAACCCACCAGCTGGGCAGGCCTCTCTCACACTGCTTTGTAGAGATTCAGCCAGCCTCTCCAGGCCCTGTTAGCCAACATGACAGCACATGTTGCCACATACCCAACTGAGCTACCTGAGTGCTTTACCTAAGCTACTCAAGGACAGACAGAAGACAACAGCCAATTTCCCAGCTCCCCAGCCTTTCACCCTCCCTGGAGTATAAACCCAGAATTATACCATCTTGCACTGTACAATGCAAGCTCATTAATATAGTTTGCTTTCCCCTTGATGTGGGAAAAATATGCAACAGACTTTGTTTACAGAGATGAGATTTCCCCAGCCACTTCATTTAAACCATGCTGGTAAAGATAAGAACATAAAACACGTTTATTAACTACAGAAAGATAGATTTTAAGTGATAGCAAACAGATCAAAGCAGATTACCTAGTAAACAAACAAAACCACAACCTAAGCCTAAAATACTAGAGGGTTAGGATTTGAAGTTGCAATTTCTCAACCTTACTGATGATACAAGCCATCCATTGACTTTCCATACACGGGCTAAAAATCTCTTTAGCCTGGGGCCAGCACTTCCCCCAATTCAGTCTTTGTTCCCAGGTGTTGCTGGGAGTGTCCTTGTGTGGGGAGTGAGGACACGAGATGATGTCACTGTCACGGAGTGTGGGGGAGTCAGCATCTGCACCCCTCTTCCTGGGATTCACTGTGACGCTCAGCCAGCCAGTAGAACAGAAGGTTTATTAGGGACTCCAGGAACACAATCCAAACAGAGCTTGTAAGTACAAACAGGACCCCTCAGTCGGGCCCTTCTGGGGGGCAGGGAGCTTAGACCCCAGCCTGGGGGCTCCCTGCGTTTCACCACCCAGCTCCAAATGGGGGCCAGGGAGGCCAGACTCTGTTTGCTCCTCCCTCCATGTCCCCAGTCAGCTCCAAATTCAAACTCTCCAGCCGTCCCCCCGCTCCGGGCTCCAGGAGGTCACCTGACTCCTTTGTTCTTCAACCCTTTAGCTCTCATCTTGCAGGGGGGAAGGGCCCAGGCCATCAGTTGCCAGGAAACAGGGTGTCGGCCATTCTCTGTGTCCAGACACCTGCCCTCTAGGGCTCTGTAACAATCATACACCCTTGTCCCACCACCTAGATACTCAAGCACTGCATAGGGGAAACTGAGGCCCCCCCACAGTACTCAGAGAAAACATTAACAGTCCTATTTTGTCACAGTCACTCCCTGCCTTGTAGAGCTTTAACATCTAGCGGGAACCCTTTGTTCCAAACTCAGTTCACAGTCCAGTTTGTGGACAAATACAGGTACCAAAATGAAGTTCAGTGTCATGTGGCCTGGTCACATGCCCTTACATGCCTTGCTGAGTCATAGCAGCCATTACTCATAGGCTGGCTGAAATGTTCACACAGGAAGGCCTGTGTGGGGAAAGCTGTGGGGGAGGGGGAGGTGCTGATCGGTGGGGCCAGCGCTGATCCGCAGGGCCACTGTTGGGGAGAAGGTGCTGTGGGGGAGGGGGAGGCGCTGATCGATGGGGCCGTTGGCAGGGAGAAGGTGCTGTGGGGGAGGGCGAGGCGCTGATCAGCGGGTGTGTCAGTTGTGCTAAGCACCAGTGGTGTTTTTTCCATTGCTTGTTCAGCCGTGGAGACCCCACCATGGGGTCGGCGCAGGTTTCTCCCTCTTGTCCCTGTGCCCGGCTGGTGCAATAAGGAGTCCCCACACCTGCTGTTGCTGGTTCACCCCAGTGTCTTTATTTACAGTGCTTGTGCAGTTCCCAGATCTCTCCAGAGTTAGTGCCCCACAGACCCTCCCCAGGGTCTCCTAGCCCTTTGAGGCATCCCTCGCCTGTAAGGAGCCAGCTAAACCCCCTTCCTAGCTCCTCCCAGGCTAGCCCCTTCTCTGAGGTTTGCCCTGGGCTTTATAGCCCTCCTGACTCCACCCACCTGGCAGCACTTAGCTCAGCCTGTTCCTCTGAGCTGGCCCTCATTAGGGCTTGCAGCTGGGCCGCCTGCTGGATACCTGCAGCCCTACCCCTGGCCAGGGAGCAGGCCACAGCCAGCAGTTTGGCAGGGCTTTAAAGGGGGATTTTACCACTGCCCTGCCACACCCCCCCAAGTCGGTGCCAGTGGTTGGTGTTGGGGATCAGAGCAATAAATGTCTTTTGTCCTTTTGAATGTTCTGCTGTCTGGTGTGGCTGGGCCTCCCTGGACAGTAGCACGTTCTACGGGAGAGCTGCACTTACAGTAACGGCTCTTGCCTGTCTGGTGATTTACAATGTCACAGAGACCTGACAACGTAGGCTACAGACGCTACACGTGAGATCTGTGCAGGTAGCAGCCCACAAGCCTTCGGTAAAATTCAAACACGAAACCCCTTGTTATCACTCTAATACCCTGTGTCCCAATACTCACCCAGCTGCGTCAGGCTGGGTCCAGCTCTGCCTTTGACAGTGGTCAGTTGAGATCTGAGACCCTTGGCATGCGCTGGACTTGGTCTGCCAGCGTAGTGGGCATGTGCGGTACCTAGGCCATGCTCAGCACATTAGCTGGGACGCCTGGTGTCCAGGCCGTGCTCAGCACTGCTGTGTGTCTGTCTGTCTGGCTCTGTGGCCGTCTATCTAGCTCTGTGGGCTGTCTGTCTAGTAACCTTCTTTCCAAGCTCTGGCTGGTCCTGAGGCATGGTGGAGGTTGGTGCTTGTCCCAGCTTCCTGTGGGGGGAGGACACGGCACGCCAGGTACTCAGGGAATGGGAGGATGCTCTGACCAGCCAGGGGCTGCGTCAGGGGAGGATGGCTGGTACAGTCTGGCTCCCGGGCAGTGTGTGGCGGGATTCTGGGAAGGGGTCGGCCTGGCCTGTCAATTGACTTGGGACCAGTGAGAGCCAGCACTGAGCTTGCCTGGGCTGCCCTTGGCAGCCGGGTGCAGCAGACGCTGGGTCCAGGCCTGGTCTGCAATGGGCTTGGGAGCTTCTGCCAAGCGACACTCCCGCTGGCCCATCCCCCATGCTGAGGCAGGACCATGGACACCTAGGCCAGTTTCTCGCTCCAGGTGTGACGAGCCCTTTCTGACCTGTGTGCAGGTGTCCCAGGGACTGCGTAAAGCTCTCAGGCCTGTCTGCCAATCCTCCGTGCTGGTCATTGGGACAGGCCACAAGCAGAGCCCCCTGGAGTCAGTGGAAAGACACCCTCTCACCTCACTGGGTGTGCCCTGGGTGCCAAGCCCTGGAGACAGTGGAGAGTGGGGGGCAGGTGGGCTTAGGGTCAGATCCTGCCCAGGGTATCTTATTTAGGGCCATGCTTTGTTAGGACCTACCCAGCACAGCTTCTGTAAAAGAGAATCACAGCCCCCTGCTCTCCTAGACTGGCCCAAGCATGTCAGTAACATGGCTGACTATAGAGCCAGAGGCCCTCGGAGAACCCCAATTGTCGCCCAAAGGCCTGCAGTCAGGGCTGGTGTATTTCAAAAGCGAGTTGAATGACAGAGCCGCTACACCTAGCAATCTTTTACTTGAGTCTGTGGATACCAATGAGGCACCTTCTGGGCGGTATTCAAATGACACAAACCCTAAAGCTACAACACTAGCTTGTCTCAAAAGCTGACCCTCCACAGACGAACAGTACCCAGTTTTCTGTGAGATCAGCGCTCTCTAGAATTGCTTCACTTGGTCTTCTCCACAGACAAAGCCAAGCACCTGCTCTGGCAGAGTCAAACACTGACTGGGGTGCTGGGCCATTGTCACCACCCTAGGCTACCTGCAAGAGCTGGTATCAGACTACACAGCTCGGCATAGCTGAGCTGAGACCCAGCAAAGAACTTGCCCAAAGGAGAACAACCGCTTGTATGTGGGGTAAATTGCAGCTCCCTTGTGCTGCTCTGTACACTGTATTAACCAGCCTGGGGACGTGGGGGCTGCCCCATGGACATAGACAGCACATGTTTCCAGCCACAGAGCAGTGACACCGATTAGCCAGTTCGGGTAACACTCTGTATTTCCCCCAACAGCTACTGGGAAACTGAATGGCCAGTTAAGAATGTCACTGGATCTGCATTGGAAACACACTCTGTGCAATACCCGAACTGGCCACCAGGTGTCACCACAGCTGAATGGGAAACCCACTCCGTTCAATACCCGAACTGACCACTAGGTGTCACCACAGCTGAATGGGAAACACACTCTGTGCAATACGCGAGCTGGCCACCAGGTGTCACCACAGCTGAATGGGAAACACACTCTGTGCAATACGCGAGCGGGCCACCAGGTGTTTACCATTCAATTTACCGCTGAATGGGAAACACACTCTGTGCAATACCGGGACTGGCCACCGGGTGTCACTGCTGCGCAATGAGAAACACACTCTGCAGTACCCTGCCCGACCACTGGGTGTCACTGCTACTCCATGGGGTAGGGGTCAGCCTAGCGGGGCTAGTCATGCACCCCTCAGGCTGGCGGGGGGGGCAGAGAGGGGGCAGGAAGGGGCTCTCTGAGCTGTGATGATGAGGGACTCAGCAGGGCCCCCTCCTGCAGGGGCTAGTGCCTCTGTTTGGATGAGAGGAGGTGCCAGAAAGGGCTGGGGCGGGGTGAGGAAGGCTTATTTCTTCCCTCTGCCACCCTCTTGTATCGGCTCCCTGCAGGGCTTTAGCCCGGGCTCTCTCTGGGCAAACCCTCGCTGCCCTGTGGCCAGTTGTTCCCCAGCCCCATCGCAGCCGCATGCTGGGAATGCAGAGCAGAGTGGGGCAGTATCAGCTTCTCCCGCAGGATGAACCTCCCGTCCCTGTTCCAGCCCTGAGGCAGCAGAGCGACCCCGTCTCAGAGAGTCCTGCCCAGCAGGGTGCGGCTGCACTGGCAGAGTCTGCGTGGGGAGCCCCTGCCAGGATACGTCCATCAGTGGCCATTAGCCAGGATGGGCCGGGATGCAACCCTATGCTCCAGGTGTCCCTAGCCTTTAGCTGCCAGATCCTGGGAATGGGCAACAGGGGCTACTCAATGGTTGCCTGTTCTGTTCATTCTCTCTGGGGCACCTGGCATTGGCCGCTGTGACAGGACACTGGGCTAGATGGACCTTTGATCTGACCCAGTACGGCCGTTCTTATGGGAGGGCACCGAGAACCGCCTGCCTTGCCCTGGTCTGCACCTAGCCAAAGATTTGGGCCGATCAGGGGTGGCCCTCGTGCCGCGCGAGGAGCAAACGCGCCGCCTGCTGGTCACAGGGGGGTCTTGTGCCTGCAGAACTCAGTGTGTGCAGGGACGGGAAGGAAAGGTGTCCATGCCCTTCCACCAGGTCTCCAGCGCCTCAGCAGGCACCTCCGCACAGAGCCGTCTGGAGCAGGCTCTCACCCCCACAACCACGCGCTGCCCCGGGAGTGGAGACGTGAGTGAGGCCCAGGGACTGGGGGTGAGGTCAGGGGTCAGGTCCCTGGGAGCCCTTTCACGTGTGCAGGAAGGGAGCCCCCTTCCCCCACCATCCTTAGGGGTTTCTTGGCAAAGCTTTTCTTGCAGAGCCCAGGTTCCCTGGGCTGAGCTGATGCTGTCAGCAAAAACAAGGGCTGGAGAGCAACTGGCTTGACCCCGAGAGCTCAGCTCTCCATGCGGCAGTGATGCACCCTGGAGCCAGGGTGCCACAGCCCTAAAGGAAACACGCCACAACCTCTGCTCGTACGCAGCTGGTACCCAGCACCAGATCCCAGGGAGGGGTGTCCAGGGGACTGAAAGCTTCTTTCCCGCCCACTTTACTGGCGACAAGCTGAGAAGAGCAGCCTGGGGCCGTGAGCACTGTGGGGATGGCGCTGGTCTTAGGGCCGCAGAAATCGGGAACCCCCCAGGCTCAGAACGCTGCAAATTTAGGAGAAAAATTCTGTGTTGGCCCCAGATCTGACCAACACTGTGTGTGTGTGTGTGTGAGTAAGTCTGAGTGTATATGTGTGTGTCTGTGCATATCTGCATGTGTGTGTGTGTATGTCTCTGGGTGTGTGTACATGTGTGTGTGTGTGTGGGGCGGTGTGTGTATTTGTGTTTGTGCAAGTATGAGTATGTGTGTATATATGTGTCTGTATGTGTGCGTGTGCGTATGTGTTTGTGTATATGTGTCAGTGTGTCTGTGTGTGATGCGCACATGTGCATATGTATGTGTATGTGTGAGTGTATCTATGTGTGTATGCGCACATGTGTGCATGTGTATGGACGTGTGTGTTTGTACACATGTATATGTGTGTGTTTGCATATGTATGTGTTTGTGTATGTGTGTGTGTTTGTACGTGTGTGTATGTGTGTGTGTGTACGTAAGTCAGTGCAAGGGCCAATACCCGGTTCCCTCTACAGAGCTCAGTGGCAGCCGCGGCTCTGGTGTGAATAACGACGCGGCGGGTTTGCGTCATTCCCCAGGGTGGGATTTGGGGTCGGCCCCTCCGGGGAGCGCCTAAGCAGCAGCCCCGGGCGTTGGGAGTGGGGCTGCCCTTTGGGCCTGCTGCTGCACCGTAGAGAAATAGTTTGTCGTCGCTGCAGAAGGGGCTGGGCTGCTGGCTCCAGCCCCCACCGGCGTGCTCACACCAGCGCCTGGCGCTTGCCCTTCGTAGCTCCCTGGCCCAGGGCCCGTCCCTGCGTTACCACAGCGGAACCGGCTCAGCGGGGTGGCAAAGAGAGCCGGCCTCACACTGTCCCTTAACCTGGCGTGAGGTCTGGCAGAGCCCGGCTCACATCCTGCTCTGGCAGCAGGGCACTTGAGCCAGGGTCTCCCGCAGCTCAGGGGAGCGCCCTACCCATGGGGGGAACCGTTAGGTGGGAGGCTTCCTCCTGGCTTATTGCCACAGCTTAGGCCCCTGACGCCAGGAGCGGGGTCAGGGCTGACAGTCCGGGCAGAGCTGGGCATCTCCCTGCAGCCTGGACATGGGCGCTCAGTCCATGAGAGGGGCCGAGCTTCGCACACACCCCTCTCTTCAGCCCCTCCCATTGGCTGGCGTGGGCAGCTCCCCACCTAGCTTTGTGGCTCCCATTCGCAGGCACCCGACTCACCCGGGGCAGGGAGCCTGGGCACTTCGCTCCCACGCTGTGACTCCCAGTGATTTTCCTGTAGTGTTTGTGGGGAGGTCACTGTGAGGTCCCTGCCGCGCTGTTACAGGCCTGAGTGCAGCAGCTGGGTCACATTGGTCCAGCCCCGGTTCTGGTTTGGGGTAGGGCTGAGTACACTACGAAGTGGGAAGCTGGGTGCTGTGTTCTGTGAGCTGCGGGATGCTGGAGAGTGTCTGTGTGAGCCATTTCCTTTCCCTAGCACCCTCCGGGGCTCACAGACTGATGGGTTAATAGTTAGTTGCAGTAGCTTTCTGCTTAGCAAAGTTAGGCTGACTAGTGTATGATCCCTGGGTCCTGCTTTTCCCACCTTGTCAAAGTTTGCCCTCAGCTGTCCTCCAGGAGGTCTCCAAAACTATCGCTAATGGGTCTGAGATTGCTGCACCTAGGTCCCTAAGTACACTGGGGTGAATTTCATCAGGCTCTGCTGGCTTGAATACATCGAGTTATCTCAATAGTCTTTAACCCGTTCTTCCCTTTCTGTGCTTCTCGTTTATACCCGTCCTTCGCGATGGAAGGAAACATAAAATCCCTGCAGGCCACACAAAGTTTGTCACAGGGCTACACATGAAACAGAGCCATCAGGATTTCTTGGTTGACTGTCAACTCAAACACAATGAGTTTTAATATGGCTAAATGGAAGATCATTGGTGTAGGAACAAGTAAGTAAGGAACAGGCCGTACCTACACACTGGGGGATGTGGAAAGGATTGATGTGTGAGAGTGGACAAGCAACTCAACATGAGCTCGCAATGTGATGCTGCGTCAAAAGGGCCAATATGATCCTTGGATGTACAAACCGGGAGTCATTAGTAGGCGTCAGAAGCTGATTTGACCCTGGACATAAGGGTTTCTACCACGGCACCACGACCTCAACTCTGCTCCCTGCAGCTGGCGAAAGCCATTTGAAATGCTCCAGCAAGGGCGGTGCCAGAAGCAGGGGTGAGAGGAAAGAACAGAGGATGTGCCAGTGTTTGCTTGTGCTCCACAGATATGGCCTCAATCATTTCCCTGTCTGCCCTCCTGCTGCCTTCGCTGTGGTAGGGGTTGCTGGACTGAATGGTGCAGGGAGCAGGCTAGCAGAGCTGTGACTGTGCTGTGCACGTGTGCAGTGAGGGATCAGGGATGTCCCATTTCAGTGCCGAGTGTCAAGAGACGTGCACAGAGGGATGGGGATCGTCAGCAGGACCCTTACACACGACAGAGACAACCGAGGTCTCCAGGGCTAAGCGAGGGGCAGGGGAAGGCCATGTCTGGAGGAATTCTCAGGGCAAGAGTCCAGGGATGGGAATTGTGACAAGGATCCCTGGGGTACAGCTTGGAGCTGTGGGACCCCTGAGCCTGGGCTGTCTCTCACAACGCCTTGCCAGTGACAAGCAGCAGCACCCCTCCGGGCGCTGTGATCACTCAGCCATGAACATGTGGAGCCCCACATCCAGCTGTCGTACATGAATGCTCCCTGAGCCACTTGTGACTCATACAGAGACACCAGCCAATCACCCCAGCCGGGCACTCGGGAAATATACCATCTGACGCTGCTCAAGGCTCCCGTAGGCAATGCAAGCTCATTAGTACGTTCACCACTTCCTCACAGGAGAGTAGACGCGCATCAGCCTTTGTCATCTGAGCTGAGAGTCCCTGAGCTCTTCAACCAAAACCGCACGGCTCTAGGGAAAATACACAACAGATCTGTTAACTACGGAAAGACCGATTTTAAGTGACTATAAATAGCAGGCAGAGGGATCAAAGTTGATTACCTAAAAAATAAAAACAAATGCACCGGCTAAATTCTACCGACTAACCAAGATTTGAATCTAACAGTCTCTCACCCTGACAGGAGTTACAGGCAGCTCACAGTTCCCATTACTCAGGCCGAACTCCCTTCCTGAGTGTGCAGTGAGGGATCAAGGATGTCCCATACAGAGGGTCACAGTAATAGTCTGACATACTGGGCTGTGTGAGCCGTAGGCCCAGTGTTTGTGTGTACACCTGGTGGAGGTAGCTCCTGCTCACTATGACTGTCCTAAACCCAAGTTTCTCTTTAGCAAAGATGCTAGACTGTCCTACCGGGCTCATTTGCTCTGTTTCCAGGGTGTTTGGGCACCTGTGAGGGCAGAGAGCTAGTTTGTGTGTCACTGGCACATTGGGTATTGCTCCAAGAGGACAGAGTTAAGGATGAGTTACAGGAATGCAATGACGATGAACTCTGAATTTCCAGGGTTTCACAAGTTTCAGTCTGTGTTACCATCACTCTTTATTTCCTCCTGTGCCGAGGTTTGAGTGTAGCTGAATCCAACACCCTGGAAGGGCACAGGGCACCGCCGGGCAACCTGAACTCTGCAACAGCAATTTTGGGCAGCTAATAAGAATTACTCTCATTTTACTGACATATGGGGAAGCCATGTTAAATGATCTTTAACACGACATGTTACTACTGTTACTGTGTCATGCAGACTAATGGGGTCAGGACAGGTGAATATCACATGGCAAAAGGAGTCAGGGCTCCTAGGTTCTAGTTCTGGCTCTGTGACTCACTGCCTGAGTGAACCTCACCTCAAAAATCGCCTCTTGACCTATGAAAAATTTCCTATAAAATAGAGAAAAGAGGGCTCAGAACTTAGGATTTTTAAGCACTCCAGGAATGCTCGTTAATGGTTTATATGATGAACTGGTTGTGTTTGCAGCATATTCATAGATTATTACTGCAGTTAGATGCCCCAGGATTGAATAATAAAGTCACATTAAAATGCACACGAAGGTCTCTCATGTCAGTGCCCTCATCAGGTCATAATATAAACTCAGAATATGAGGCAATTGGATTTTAATTTAAAAGGCCTTTGTCTTTGCTATTATGATTGTTTTTTTAAAAAAATCCCTTTTTAAAGTTGATGGGCTTCATCCTCAGTTGGTGTAAATCAAAACAGCTCCATCAATCTAAGGGCTGGTCCACACTAATCCCCCGGGTCGAACTAAGATACGCAACTTCATCTACGTGAATAACGTAGCTGAAGTCGACGTACCTTAGTTCGAACTAAACAGCACTTACCGCGGGTCCAGACGCGGCAGGCAGGCTCCCCCGTCGACTCCGCTTACTCCTCGCATGGAGCAGGAATACCGGTGTCGACGGCGAGCACTTCCGGGATCGATTTATCGCGTCTAGACGAGATGCGATAAATCGATCCCAGAAGATCGACTGCTACCCGCCGAATCAGGCGGGTAGTATAGACGTACCCTAAATGTGGCAAAGCACCTTAAAACCAAAGCAAAGCCCTTTTCCTTGGGTGTCTTGCACGAGAGAAATGATTCCAGTTATGGCAAGAAACTTTTGTACGAGGAAAAGCTCTCCCAGCAGGCCCTAAAACTGGTCAGATTGTAAATTAGTCTAATCTCATCCCACAGCATCTTCCCCCTGGCAAGAACACCTGATCTCCATCATAGAATATCAGGGTTGGAAGGAACCTTAGGAGGTCATCTAGTCCAACCCCCTGCTCAAAGCAGGACCAATCCCTAATTTTTGCCCCAGATCCCTAAATGGCCCCCTCGAGGATTGAACTCACAACCCTGGGTTTAGCAGGCCAATGCTCAAACCACTGAGCTGTCCCTCCCCCCTAAGAAGAGGTTGCTGATGCAGGATAGATTCAAGGGATAAACTCTAAGCCTTTATATAACCCTGCATTGCTTCCTTCCACCACCATCATCCCTCGCCTCCACTCAGGTAGAAACCCTGCAATTGGCAGCTCTGTGAATTTCCCCTGTGCTGATCACTCTGATCCCTGATCCCAAAGGTTTTGATTGTATATAGCATGGATGTGGGTATTTTTAAGGTATATACATGGACAGTTTCTCAGTGGACTTCGATGGAGATTCACCTATTTCCAGCAACTGAACTATTTCCATGCAAGTGAGGAGATCAGCTTTTTTCTATAGCCACTAGAATATAAGATTACGCGTGCTTTTCTGAGAGGACATATGGCTGTGATTGTGACAGCAGTTCAAAGAATGTTTACATTAACTCCAGGTGAAATGGGTGTCTAACTGCTTTTGGGGCTCTCGCAAATTCTACTCTCTCTCGCCCCCACAGACAGACCAGAGCTGAGTGTATAGTAGTATCTGAACCCCGGTAAGGCATTTGGATTTGCATAGATATGAGCTCACGCATAGAGTGCACGACGAGAGGAGAGCTGAAGGGCTGAGTATGGTGCAAGCTTCCAGCAGTTGGGATCTCTTGGAAACGTTCTCAGTGGAGGCTTCACAGATGAAGTGCAGTTCATGAGTCAGGCCCAAAGAAACAGAAGTTACTTGGTGTCTGAGGGGGGACGGGATATAGGCAATAGAGAACAGCCAAAATGCTGTTACTAGCACAAAATGCCCTTCTCAGGCAAGGGAACTGCTCACCGCCTTGGGTTGAATTCAGTGAATTTTTTCGGATTAAAAAAAAGTCAGAAGGCTCCTTTCCAATCTTATTAGGAATTTGAAAACAATTTTTTTAAAAAAGGAAATAAAATAAAAAGAGTGACAAACACCGGAAAACAATCTGAAACAAACTAAAAAATATAAAAAATGTCTGCGGTATTGAGAACCTCCCGTCCAAAATAAACGGTTTTCTTTACAACATGATCACATTTTTTCTTCTCATTCTTCACCTGCCCCCTGTATTTGAGCATTGAAACTCTAACTGAAGTTGAACTTTTGCCTTCTATTTACTAGACTCCCTGCCATGTGGTTCAGGTTTAACTCCAGCACAGAGAGATGTCCTGCTGCTCACCCTGTGGGGAGGCACACCCCAAGCCATGTGTTAAGAGCACCATTAATGCCTGTTCTACAGGGTGTGGCAGCTCCAGGGTGGTGATCTACCTTGCTCCCGCCGTGGTGACATTTGGGGGAGCATCTCTCACTTCTTACTCTCAGTATGCTGTATTGGGATCCTCAGGAGGGCCTGGCATTGGGGGCTTCTCTGGCTATGGCAGCTGCGGAGGTTACGGATGTGGCCATGGGTGCGGCTGTGGGAGCTGTGGGCCATGTTAAACCCAGTAGGAATATCCAATGAATAACCAGGCAATGAATAGCAAGAGACAGATTCATGGCTTAGCCTCTGAATGGCTTTCAGAATTGCTGAACACCCAGCATTCCAGCTGAACTCAACGGGAGCTGTGTCTGCTCAGCCCCTATGAAACTCTGCCCCATGCACATCTTTCCCATTTGTGGTGTTTAGACCTTGCTTGACTGATACAACACCATGTTAGGCTTCACCTTAGATTTCTGACTCTCTCCTCCAAGGGATTCCCAGCTCAGGCCTTCTTAAGTAAAATTTAACATGTGAGACTGTCTCAAAATCCTTCCTAAAATCAAAATATATCATGTCTACTGCTTCTCCCCATGCAATAGGCCAATATCCCTGTCAAAGGAAGAAATTAGTTTGGGTTTGCATGATTTGTCCTTGAGAAATCCGTGTTGGCTACTACTGATCAGTTTATTACCCGTAATGTGCTTACAAACTGATTATATAATAATTTGTTTCAGTATCTCTCTCGGTATCATAGTTAAGCTAATTGGTCTATAATTCTCTGGGATCCTACTTTTTCCACCTTTTCAAAGATGGGTACTAAGTTAGCCCTTCTTCAGTCCTCTGGGATGTCACCACCTTCCATGATGTCTCCAAGAGAATCGCTAATGGTTCAGAGATTGCTGCAGCTAGTTCCCTGAGTACACTGGGTGAATTTCATCAGGCCCTGATCAGTTGTATACATCTAACTTACCTAAATATTCTGTGCTAGACTTGGTAGACTGGGTCAGTTCAAACAAAATGAATTTTATTATTGCTAAATGGAAGATCATACATGTAGGAACAAGGAAGGCAGGCCATACCTACACAATGGGGGAGAAGGCAAAGATTGATGGATCAGAGTGAACAAGCAACTCAGTGTGAGCTCACAATGTGATGCTGGGTCAAAAGGACCAATGTGATCCTTGCATGTACAAACTGGTGAATCATTAGTAGGTGTTTGAAACCGATTTTACCTTGGTATCTGCCACTGGTGATACCAGGACTGGAATACTAGCAGGATGGGGCAGGAGCAGGGATAGCTCAGTGGTTTGAGCATTGGCCTGCTAAAAGCAGGGTTGTGAGTTCAATCCTTGAGGAGGCCATTTAGGGATCTGGGGCAAAAAAAAATCTGTCAGGGGACTGTACTTGGTCCTGCTAGTGAAGACAGGGGACTGGACTCGATGACCTTTCAAGGTCCTTCCAGCTCTATGAGATAGGCATATCTCCATATATGTAGCTGGGTTTGAGAAACTGAAAGATTTGTAGAGGTTACAAAAGCACCACCAAAATGATGTGAGGGTTGGAAAAAAAACACCTTATCCTCAAGGAGCTCAACATGTGTTGTTGATTAAAAAAGAACTAAATTGAGAGGTGACAATGTAACTTGATTACAGTTCATAAGCAAAGTCAGTAAGTGGTACTTTAGTGTGGCAGGGAAAGTCAAAATAAGAACCAGATAAACCAAGAAGTTAAAATCATACAAATTTAAATTAGAAACTGGGTGCAATGCTAACATCATATGGTACCAAGACAAACCCTTAGAAAAGGGTTTGGGCCTTTGGTATGGCTGTGGGCCATGTTGAGCCACAGAACAAGTAATAAGCAGGACATTAATAGCAGGAGTCATCGTCACACACTACTTGATGTGATGGGCATGGTTTTCGGAAATGCTGAGCATCCACAACCCGAGTTGAGTTGAGTCAGAGCTGTGACTACTGGGCCCCTATAAAAAACTGCCCCAGACATATCTCTGATATATTAGGCTTCTCCTTAGATTTCTGACTCTTTTCTCTAATGGCTTTGCAGAATGTCGTGTGTGAAATGCATGACCTTGGAGTGAGTGATTGGTTATAGCCCATAATGAAGCCCTGATAAGATATTTTTCTACTCTGCACTATTTCTGTCTGCAACTTTATATTCGATTTCTTCTTTGCAATAAAAATTAGGTTGCATCATACTATTGAAGAGAACTGCAAACAATGAAAACCATTTGGAGGTAACCAGGGAACATTACAGCAGACCAGGGATCACCCTCTCTGTGAGTAAAGACAAGAGACTGATTCAATGTGCCACAAGATGGACACAGACATTCTGTTCATTCACTGAGGAGACATCTTGCTGCGCTGGGGCGTTTCATGGAGACTCGTTTCTCTGGAGCTTGAAAGCTCTGCAACAGACTCAGCTTGTGGAGCGGGATGGGGACCGACTTGCTTAGCTAGGAAATGTTTCAGTAAGTGTAGGCCCAAGCTGGGGTTTTATGATTTTGGTTTGGGGTGCAGCTATTGTTAACCTGGAAAGTGAAGACAAGGCTGGCATAGCCCAGAGGGGAGTGCTGGAGTGACTCATGAGCTGGTGGTGTTAAGGAATTTTAAAACACTAAAAGAACCCTCATGCATGCTAAAAAACTGCCAGAGGTCACCCCTTCTCCACCTTCAGGGTCTGGTGGGTCAGTGCTTCAAAACCCACAACTGGGGTTTCCCTGTGATTGCAAGTCATGACTGTCTCAGATTCAGAACCAGGACCCACGCTGGGCAGTTCAGCCATTTCTTTATACAGCTCGGGTCTTTGATCATCAGTCTCAGGGAATGGGTAATATGCGAACAATCACCCTCTCCTCAGGACATAGCTTCACAAGGCTGGGTTTTTGCATAACCAGAGGTGAGGAATTTGCATTAATCTCCCCCAGGTATTCCCCAGGAAATCCACTGCACATATGTGGTCCCCAACAGCCGCGTAGCCAGGTCCAGAGCACAGGGGGAGCGGAGCTAAAAAAGGTGCCTCCCCCTGGACTCACCCGACGGCGCTCCGGCGGCACTCTAACTGTTCGGCGGCACTTTGGCGGCGGGTCCCGTCCCTTCACTCGCTCCGGGTCTTTGGTGGTACCCGCCGCCAAAATGCCACCGAAGACCCAGAGCGAGTGAAGGACCTGCCGCCGAAGTGCCGCCGAACAGCTGGAGTGCTGCCGGGTGAGTGCAAGAAGCGGCGCCTTAAAGAGAAGCGGTGCCTTTTTTAGCTCCACTCCCCCTTTAAAAAAAGGTGCTGCTGCCTTTTTAAGGCTTCTCTGCTCACAGGGGGAGCAGCCGCTACCTCCGCTCCCCCCGTGGCTACTTCACTGGTCCCCAAAGTTCCTTCTAGTCTAGAACATTTTCAATATAGTCCTTTGAACTGCCCAGTCTCACATCCCGTCTCCCCTCTAGCGAGGTGACATACTGTCCTGGTCCACAGTAATACATGAATAGTGCATTTAATAAAGTGGTCCCAAAATATATAAACTTAATTCGCGAAGGCTTTTGAAGAGTAATGCAGACAATTGCCGTATCTGTCACAGCAACGATTCCCAAGTCTTGGATAGTTTGAGTGCCGGCCTGCTGAAGGTGGGTCCTGCTCATACTGTCTGAACTAAACCTGAGTTTTTCCATTGCAAAGAGAAGCTGATAAACTTTGTCCTACAATGTTAACGTGCTCTGTTCCCTGTCAAAAGAACATAGGAATGGCCACACTGGATCAGACCAAAGGTCCATCTAGCTCAGTATCCTGTCTTCTGACAGTCGCCAATGCCAGGTGCTTCAGAGGGAATGAACAGAACAGACAATCATCAAGTGATCCATCCCCTGTCGGCCATGTCCAGCTTCTGGCTACCAGAGACAGCCAAAGCATGGAGTTGCATCCGCGACCATCTTGGCTAATAGCCATTGATGGACGTATCCTGCATAAAAGCAGCTAATGCTTTTTTGAATCCTGTTATAGTTTTGGCCTTCACACCACCACTGGCAATGATTTCCATTGTGTGAAGAAGTACTTCCTTTGTTTGTTTTAAACGTGCTGCCTATTAGTTTCACTGAGTGTGTTATGTGAAGGGGTAAAATAACACTTCCTTATGCACTTTCTCCTATAGAAATCCCTTTAAATGTTTGAGTACTTCGCCCTGACTTTCATTTTGTTTTCAGATTTCTTGCCAGAAGAAAAATGTATCCACAGGAAACAGCCATGTTGCAATCAGCTCCCTCTGTGTCTGTCTAGCTCCTACTCTGCTGGGGCCAGTTGTAACATTCCCAGCGTGCTCTGTAGTGTCTGTGAGGGCACAGTGCTAGTCTCTGTGGTATGATCATGTTGGCATATCAGGCAAATAGGGCAGAGTTAAGGCTATGTTGCTGGGGTAGCATAGAGCTTAACTCTTTACTGCCTGGTTTCAGAGGTGTGAATTTAGCCCCCTCCACATTCTGGAAGGGCACATGGCAGCCCCAGGTCATCTTAACTCAGTGCTAACAAAGTTTGGAAGCAGTTAATTTCTTTAAAGATAATATCTCAGCACACTGCTGCTCCCCAGCCCATCTTGCCCCCTCCACTGCTCTGGCACCATGACAACCATTACCATGGCCACAGAATGTGCTGGCTTCGCAGCCTCTGTGCCATCTCCTCACCACTCCAGAACCCTGGCAGCTCCCGTGAGGATGAACATGCCGAGCGCAGTGTGTGTGGGACTCTCCTTGTAGGCGAGAACACCTCCCATGGTTGGTCAGTGTCCCAATTTCAGGTGTGCGTAGGGAGCTATGGGGAACGCTTGCCCCCCAGCTCCCCATTTCCTTGCGTTAAATGTTTGGGTCACGGTGGGAATTGCACTTGAGTAGCTGTAAGCGCCACAATGTCGTTTTTTGTGTTTTAATGGTTTATTGAGATTTATGATCCTGCACTGCTCATGGGCAGAGTGACACTGACTCCCTGATCATCCCTGTGGAGAATCATTCTCCGCAAACATACAGAAGACAGAGTTAAAGTGGGTGCCAGCAGAATATAGTCTGTCATTGTTCAGACCTACATCAGAAAATGATTCATCCAGAAGCTCATCAAACATACACGGTCTCCGAACGCGGAGGAGGCGTTTCATCCTCCTTGTTTTATATGCACAGAAGCAGAGGCACATTGAGGTGCAGTTCGCACGTGGAGTCAGGAATACACTGCAGCAGGTCTGACTTCTCATGCTACCAGTCTGGAGCCCTATCAGGCTGGGTCACAAGACATTACTAGCATGCTTTGTTAAATAACGCTTAACTTGGCTTCTTAATAAGTGACTAATTGGAGCATAATTGATACAGGGGGGGTCACTGAACGTGACTCTCCTATTACTCACATATTTAGAAGCCAAATTAAACGTTATTTAACAAAACCCGTTGCTAATACTGCCTTATTACACTGCCTGACAGGGGTCAGGACTGATGGTTTGGCATTTTGCATGAGGAGTCAGGACTGCCGGTATCTATTTCTGGCCCTGCCTCTCGCTCCCTGTGTGACCTGCACCTCAAAGCGCCTCTGGTTCTGTGCATATAAAACAAGGGCGATAAAACTCCTGTGGAGTGTGCTGAGGCTTGCTCCGAATTTAGAAATTCAAAGCCCTTCTCAAATACTCCTGAATGTTCTCTACGTGCAAAGCCTTGTATTATTTTAATGTAAATCGATTATTACTGGAGTTGGAGGCATAGTTACGTTGAAACATGTATGTCAAGGTCTCTCATGTCCATCCCCCTTATTGGGTTATAACCTCACTTCAGAACTTGGGGCTATTTCATTTTCGCTCAAAGCTTTGTGTTGCCTTTTTAATTGGTTTTTAAAGTTTATGGGACAGATCCTCAGCTGGTGTCAATCAATATAATTCACTCACCCACAGTCAAGGCCTTTATACGACCCTGCCCTACTTCCTTCTACCCATCTCCTCCATCACCTCCACCCCTGCAATAAGCAGCATTTTGAGTTTCTGCCATGCTGATCACCCTGAGCCCTGATCTCATAGAATCTCAGGAATGCTCCCATGGCAGCGCTTTGAAGTGTGTGTGGTCGCGTGCGAGCGCTGGGAGAGAGCTCTCCCAGTGCTCCTGGTAATCCACCTCCACGAGGGGATTAGCTCCGAGTGCTGGGAGTGCGGCTCCCAGCGCTTGGAGCCTTTCTACACTAGTGCTTTAAAGCGCTCAGACTTGCTGTGCTCAGGGGAGTGATTTTTCACACCCCATAGCCAGCAAGTTAGAGCGCTATAAAATGTAAGTGTAGACATACCCTGAGTGCTGCGTGCCAAGCAGCATGCTGATCCTGAACTCAATCTGGTACGCTATTCCTTCAGGAGTAGTGAATCAGGGAGTGCCCATTGGATTCGAGGTTGGGCATTCCTGAGGGACTCTTGAGGTCTTGGGGGTTGGGGTGTGCCTGTTGCTGACTTGTACACTGTAATCTGCGAGGGCTGCAGAGGCCTGGAAGGCAGGGGTGTGTTGCCAGAGGCTGGTGGTGTGGGGGAACTGACCCATGCCAGGCACAGACAAGACTTCCTCACAGTAGAGGCTGGTGGTAGCGAGGGGTGTCGCAGTCCTGGGTACCCGGGGGAGTGTCACAGCACAGTAATAGAAATAACAATTGCATCCAAAAGCACTATGCTGAAGGAATGGTATGGTTGCAAAGTCAAGCACTGAAATGTTGGAAAATGCCATTGCACCATAATCCTGCCTCCTTCTGCTTATGCACTATAAGTAACAGAAAGCAGGGTTGTATAACGGACAGAGAGGGCAGCCCTAGCTTTAGGCAGCTCCAGCAGTAACAGAACTCTGGTTGGTACAGCAGTGGGCTGACCCTCGTCTCTCTCCAGCTCTACGGCGTAAAATGGAAGGGGAGCCACAGTACGGACATACTTATGTATGCTTATTGTCACTGCCACAACAAGAAATACCACACGCCTCACAGCAAATTAACATTTTGGTGTCATTTTATAGCTTCCTTTCTTCCCCAGTCTCAAACCTAACCTCCCTATGAATCTCCCTGCCCCCAACTCCTTACATGCCCTTTCTTTGCCCCCAAACCCTCAGCAAACAAATAGAACAGTATGAAACTGCAGAAAAACCTGAGAGTCTCTGGATTCAATTTAGAAGTGTGAGCAACAAGGGTAATGTCGTGGTGGGAGTCTGCTACAGACCACCAGACCAGAGGGATGAGGTGGACGAGGCTTTCTTCCAGCAACTAACAGAAGTTACTAGATCACAGGCCCTGGTTCTCATGGGTGACTTTAATCACCCCGATATCTGCTGGGAGAGCAATACAGCGGTCCACAGACAATCCAGGAAGTTTTTGGAAAGTGTAGGGGACAATTTCCTGGTGAAAGTGCTGGAGGAACCAACTAGGGGAAAAGCTCTTCTTGACCTGCTGCTCACAAACAGGGAAGAAATAGTAGAGGAAGCAATAGTGGATGGGAACCGGGGAGGCAGTGACCATGAGATGGTTGAGTTCAGGATCCTGACACAAGGAAGAAAGGAGAGCAGTAGAACAGAGACCCTGGACTTCAGAAAAGCAGACTTTGACTCCCTCAGGGAACTGATGGGCAAGGTCCCCTGGGAGAATAACATGAGGGGGAAAGGAGTCGAGGAAAGCTGGCTGTATTTTAAAGAATCCTTATTGAGGTTGCAGGAACAAACCATCCCGATGTGTAAAAAGAAAAGTAAATATGGCAGGCAACCAGCTTGGCTTAACAGTGAAATCCTTGCTCGTCTTAAACACAAAAAAGCAGCTTACAAGAAGTGGAAGATTGGACAAATGACCAGGGAGGAGTATAAAAATATTGTTCAGGCATGCAGGAGTGAAATTAGGAAGGCCAAATCACACTTGGAGTTGCAGCTAGCCGGAGATGTTAGGAGTAACAAGAAGGGTTTCTTCAGGTATGTGAGCAACAAGAAGAAAGTCAAGGAAAGTGTGGGCCCCTTGCTGAATGAGGGAGGGAACCTAGTGACAGAGGATGTGGAGAAAGCTAGTGTACTCAATGCTTTTTTTGCCTCTGTCTTCACAGACAAGGTCAGCTCCCAGGCGGCTGCACTCCGCAGCACGGTATGGGGAGGAGGTGACCAGCCCTCTGTGGAGAAAGAAGTAGTTTGGGACTATTTAGAAAAGCTGGATGAGCACAAGTCCATGGGGCCGGATGCACTGCATCCGAGGGTGCTAAAGGAGTTGGCCGATGTGATTGCAGAGCCATTGGCCATTATCTTTGACAAATCATGGCAATTGGGGGAGGTCCCGGATGACTGGAAAAAAGCTAATGTAGTGCCCATCTTTAAAAAAGGGAAGAAGGAAGATCCGGGGAACTACAGGCCAGTCAGTCTCACCTCAGTCCCTGGAAAAATCATGGAACAGGTCCTCAAGGAATCAATTCTGAACCACTTAAAGGAGGGGAAAGTGAACAGGAACAGTCAGCATGGATTCACCACGGGCAAGTCATGCCTGACTAACCTAATTGCCTTCTATGATGAGATAACTGGCTCTGTGGATGAGGGGAAAGCAGTGGATGTGCTATTTCTTGACTTTAGCAAAGCTTTTGATACAGTCTCCCACAGTGTTCTTGCCAGCAAGTTAAAGAAGTATGGGCTGGATGAATGGACGGTAAGGTGGATAGAAAACTGGCTGGATGGTCATGCTCAACTGGTAGTGATCAATGGCTCCATGTCTAGTTGGCAGCCGGTATCAAGTGGAGTGCCCCAAGGGTCGGTGCTGGGGCCGGTTTTGTTCAATATCTTCATCAACGATCTGGAGGATGGTGTGGACTGCACCCTTAGCAAGTTTGCAGATGACACTAAACTGGGAGGAGTGGTTGATACGCTGGAGGGTAGGGACAGGATACAGAGGGACCTGGACAAATTAGAGGATTGGGCCAAAAGAAATCTGATGAGGTTCAACAAGGACAAGTGCAGAGTCCTGCACTTAGGACGGAAGAATCCCATGCACTGCTACAGACTAGGGACCGAATGGCTGGGCAGCAGTTCTGCAGAAAAGGACCTAGGGGTTACGGTGAACGAAAAGCTGAATATGAGTCAACAGTGTGCCCTTGTTGCCAAGAAGGCTAACGGCATTTTGGGCTGTATAAGTAGGGGCATTTCCAGCAGATCGAGGGACGTGATTATTCCACTCTATTTGGCACTGGTGAGGCCTGATTTGGAGTACTGTGTCCAGTTTTGGGCCCCACACTACAAGAAGGATGTGGATAAATTGGAAAGAGTCCAACGGAGGGCAACAAAAATGATTAGGGGGCTGGAGTACATGACTTATGAGGAGAGGCTGAGGGAACTGGGATTGTTTAGCCTGCAGAAGAGAAGAGTGAGGGGGGATTTGATAGCTGTTTTCAACTACCTGAAAGGGGGTTCCAAAGAGGATGGATCTAGACTGTTCTCAGTGGTAGAAGATGACAGAACAAGGAGTAATGGTCTCAAGTTGCAGAGGGGGAGGTTTAGGTTGGATATTAGGAAAACCTTTTTCACTAGTAGGGTGGTGAAGCAGTGGAATGGGTTACCTAGGGAGGTGGTGGAATCTCCTTCCTTAGAGGTTTTTAAGGTCAGGCTTGACAAAGCCCTGGCTGGGATGATCTAGTTGGGGTTGGTCCTGCTTTGAGCAGGGGGTTGGACTAGATGACCTCCTGAGGTCCCTTCCAACCCTGAGATTCTATGATTCTATGATTCACTGCCCTTACTCCAGCTTCATGTGATGTATTTCGATTTAAACAACCGTGAAAACACCCCGCAGAAGCTGTAGGCACCCTAAAACACAGGAACCATTGACCTCAGCCAGCCAGTCAATCCAGACTTTGCATCAGCCTCTCAGGGACCCTTCCTCGCCTTCCCCCACACTCCAAAGGCTTTGGCAGCACCACAGAAGGTCAGTCTGTTTGGGCTGTTTCAGACCAGCCTGCCCCCATTTCTGACATTTTTCTCTCCCTGGGAATTGTGGGCCCCGATTCTCAGTTGAGGAAGTCAATGCAATGTGGACAGGATGCATCCGCGTGGTTGCTCTCAGCCACTCGCTGAATGGGACAACTGGCTCTGTCACTTACAGCTCGGGCACAGAATTCAAATGAAAAGGGGTTTTTCCATACAGATATGGCCTTGGGATTGTATGATGGTGTTGCTTGTGATGGTGGGAGCAGGGCTCCTTTCTCGTTGCAGTTGGATATTCCTAAAAATCTCATGCTCAGGGGACAAGGGGACAAGGAGCAGGGGTGGTTGGATGGGTTGGGGGTTCTGAGTGGGCCAGTCAGGGGGCGGGAAGTGGGTGGATAGGGGGCAGGGGCCAGGCTGTTTGGGGAGGCACAGCCTTCCTTACCCGGCCCTCCACACAGTTTCCCAACCCCGATGTGGCCCTCGGGCCAAAAAGTTTGCCCACTCTGATCTAAAGCCTTTCCATTTCAAACCCTTCCCAACCCGGCTCCCGCTGGAGTCTGGAAATGCCTCCTGTCTCGGCCAGCGCTGTGCGCAGACCCAGAGGGCAGGCTCAGATCCTTGTGCTGTGCGGGAGGGAGAAGACCCCAGCTGTGGCTTACCATTTCTCGTGCGTCTGGACATCACAGCCGCTGTGGGATGGAAACAGATCAAAGTCTGCGAGGCCGTCCAGATTGTTAAGCAGAATTGGGAGAGAACTTCCTGGAGACGCCTGGGAAACACTCACCTGAGCAGGGAAACAAACCTACTTCTGACCCTGCTCTGGAGGGAGACCTGTAGCAGAACCCTGCTTGGAATGTCTCGGGCCCAGAGAGTTCCCCCATCACGCAGGAGGCGATGACACCGTAAGAGGAGCACAGAGGCCAAGGCATGTCCGTTACCCACGAGTAATGACCCGGAGAGCCCTGGGCAAAGGGATCAAGGGGAGGTCCCAGGTCAATCCCCCATGGCAGAGCTCTGAGCCTGGCACCCTTCGATGCTGTGCTGAGCAATAGCGGAGATGCCCTGTTAGTTCAGAGTGGCCTGTGAGTGACAGGATCAGCCCCAACACAGTCACCTCATTAGGAGGTGGGATTTCCCTGCAGAGGGGCCATGGCAATGTACTGTCTGGGGGAGGAGCTGGAGACCTGAGTGGTCTGAACCGGGAGCTTTGGCAGGACATCTCAGAAGGGTTCTCACCTATTGCACACGGCACTCTCCACACAGCCCACAGCCAGCCCCAGTACTCGGCATCAGCGTTTATAGCCCCCATCCCTGGGGCTTCACAGATGTTTGATGCCTCAGGGGCAGGCAGTCCTGCTGCTCCTGAGCGCGTGGGGCTGGCTAACTGTGATTCACAGGTTTGATGGCTAATTACACCATGTGGGAATCAGCCACTGTTGACAGATCTGCGCTGCAATCAGAGGTGTGGCTGTATGTAGCCATACCTGAGCTCACTTTGATCTCGCTAGCTCTAATATCAATAGCAGTGAAGCTGCAGCAGCACAGAATCCTTTGCATCAGTCTTCACTGCAGAGAACATGAGGGAGCTTCCTACACCTGAGCCATTCATGTTAGGTGACAAATTTGAGGAAAAGTCCCAGACTGAGGTGTCACTAGAGGAGGATTTGGAACATATTGATAAACTAGACAGTAATAAGTCACCAGGACCAGATGGGATTCACCCAAGAGTTCTGAAGGAACTCAAATGTGAAGTTGCAGATCTACTAACTGTAGTTTGTAACCTATCATTTAAATCAGCTTCTGTACCAGATGAGTGATAACTATGTAATATCAATTTTTGAAAAAGGCTCCAGAGGTGATCCTGGCAATTCCAGGGCAGTAAGGCTAACTTTACTACCAGGCAAATTGGTTGAAACTATAATAAAGAAAAGGCCCTCTCGCAGATCAATAACTGGTTAAAAGACAGGAAACAAAAGGTAGGAATGAACTGTCAGCTTTCACAGTGGAGAAAGGTAAATGATGGTGCCCCCAGGAATCTGTACTGGGGCCAGTACTGTCCAAAGCAGACTGTGAAGACACACAAAGGGATCTGAAAAAATTGAGCGACTGAGCAACAAAATGGCAGATGAAATTTAATGTTGATAAATGTAAAGGTAGCACATTGGAAAACAATCCCACATACAAAATGATGTGGTCTAAATCAGCTGTTACCACTCAAGAAAGAGATTTTGGAGTCATTGTAGATAGTTCACTGAAAACATCCCCTCAATCTGCAGTGACAGTCAAAAAAGAGAATGTTAGGAACCATTAGGAAAGGTAATAAAATAGAAAATATCATAATGCCACTGTATAAGGCCAGGGTATACCCCCACCTTGAATACTGCATGCAGTTCTGGTTGCCCCATCTCAAAAAAGACACATATATAAAAAAGACATATATTAGAATTGGAAAAAGGTGGAAATAAGGGCAACAAAAATGATTGGGGTACGAACTTCTTCCATATGAGGAGAGATTAAAGAGATGGGACTGTTCAGCATAGAAAAGAGACGACTAAGGGGGGATATGACAGAGGTCTATAAAATCATGAATGGTGTTGAAAAAATGCATAAGAAAGTGTTATTTATTCCTTCACATAACACAAGAAAGAGGGGTCACCTGATGAAATTAATAGGCCTCAGGTTTAAAACAAACCTTCTTCACACAATGTACAATCCACCTGTGCAAATCATTGCCAGGGGATGTCGTGAAGACCATAAGTATAACTAGATAAATTCATGGAGGATAGGTCCATCAATGGATATTAGCCAAGATGGTCAGAGATGCACCCCCATACTCTGGGTGTTCCTAAGCCTCTGACTGCCAGATGCTGGGACTGGGCAACAGGGGTGGATCACTCAATAATTACCTCATTCTGTCCATTTGCTCTGAAGCGCTTCACTGTCAGAAGACAGGATACTGGGTTAGATGGACCAATGGCCTGACCCAGTGTGGCCATTCTTACATTATGTTCTTATCAGTTTAGCTATTGTTGATCTGAAGTTCCCAACTCTACAGTTATTAACTTTTTTAATGCACCAACTGAGATAAATGCCAAGTGACTGAGATTAGTTGGTGGACAAGCAGAACCATAGTTTGATCTCCATATTTATAAAATTTGCAGATGACACCAAGCTGGGAGGGCTTGCAAGCATTTTGGTGGACAGGATTAGAATTCAAAATGACATTTACAAATTGGAAAACTGGTATGAATGAAGACAATTAGTTCAACAAAGGCAAGTGTAAAGTACTTCACTTCAGAAGGAAAATCAAATGCACAACTACAAAATGGGGAATAACTAGCTAAGCGGTAGTACTGCAGAAAAGGATCTGGGGGTTATAGTGTATTCCAAAACTGAATATGAGTCAACAATGTGACGCGGCTGCAAAAAAGTATTTGGGTTCTATTAACGGGAATTTCACATGTAAGACACTGGAGGTAATTGCACCACTCTACTCAGCACTGACAAGGCCTCAGCTGGAGTATGGTGTCCAATTTCTGGGTGTTCCACTTTAGGAAAGATGTGGAGAAATTCAAGATAGTCCAAAGGAGAGTAACAAAAATGATGAAAGGATTAGCGAACCTAACCTGTGAGGAAGGGTTAAAAAAACCAGAACATGTTTAGTCTTGAGAAAGAAGACTTTAGGGGGGCCCCCCTGAAAACAGTCTAATTGTTCTCCATGTCCACTGAAGGTAGGAGAATAAATAATCATAGAAATGTAGGACTGGAAGAGATCCTGGATAGTTCATCTAGTTCATGACCCTGTGCTGAGGTGGGACTAAGTATTACTAGACCATCCCTGACAGGTGTTTTCCCAAACTGTTACTAAAAAACCTCCCATGGCGGAGATTCCACAACCACCCTAGGCAATTTGTTCCAGTGCTTAATTACCCTCACAATTAGGCAGTTTTTTCTAATGTCTCACCTAAATCGTCCTTGCTGAAATTTAAGCCCATTACTTCTCGTCCTGTCTTCAGTGGATAAGTAGAACAATTTAGCTCCCTCTTTCTTATAACAACCTTTTATGTACTTGAAGACTGCTATCATGTCTTGCCTCAGTCTTCTCTTCTCCAGACTAAACAAACCCAATTTTCTCAATCTTTCCTAGTAGGTTATATTTTGTGGATCTTTAATCATTTTTGTTGCTTTCCTCTGGACTTTTCCAATATGTCCACATCTTCCTGAAGTGTGGTGCCCAGAACTGGATACAGTATTCCAGTTGAAACCTTATACTAGAGTGGAAGAATGACTTCTCATGTCTTGCTTACAGCACTCCTGTTTATAGATCCCAGAATGATGTTTGCTTTTTTTGGTAACAGTGTTAAAATTGTTGGCTCCTATTTAAGTTTTGATCCACTACAACAATTGGATAGTTTTCTGCAGTATCCCTCCTTAGGCAGCCCTTCCTCATTTTGTATTTGTTAAATTGATTATTCCTTCCTAAGGGTAGTACTTTGCATTTGTCCTTATTGTATTCCATGCTATTTATTTCAGACCATTTTTTCCAGTTTGTAAGGATCATTTTGAATTCTAATAATAGAATTATAGAAGTTTAGGGTTGGAAGAGACCTCAGGAGGTCATCTAGTCCAACCCCCTGCTCAAAGTAGTACCAACACCAACTAAATCATCCCAGCCAGGGTTTTGTCAAGCTGGGCCTTAAAAACCTCTAAGGATGGAAATTCCACCACCTCCCTAGGTAACCCATTCCAGTGCTTCACCACCCGCCTAGTGAAATAGTTTTTCCTAATATCCAACCTAGACCTCCCCCACTGCAACTTGAGACCATTGCTCCTTGTTCTGTCATCTGCCACCACTGAGAATAGCTGAGATCCATCCTCTTTGGAACCCCCCTTCAGGTAGTTGAAGGCTGCTATCAAATCCCCCCTCATTCTTCTCTTCTGCAGGCTAAATAAGCCCAGTTCCCTCAGCCTCTCCTCATAAGTCATGTGCTTGAGCCCCCTAATCATTTTCGTTGCCCTCCACAGGACTCTCTCCAATTTGTCCATATCCTTTCTATAGTGGGGGAGCCCAAAACTGGACACAATACTCCAGATGTGGCCTCACCAGTGCCGAATACAGGGGAATAATCACTTCCCTCAGTCTGTTGGCAATGCTCCTACTAATGCAGCCCAATATGTCGTTAGCCTTCTTGAAAACAAGGGCCCACTGCTGACTCATATCCAGCTTCTCATCCACTGTAATCCCCAGATCCTTTTCTACAGAACTGCCGTGTAGCCAGTTGGTCCCCAGCCTGTAGCAGCACATGGAATTCTTCCGTCCTAAGTGCAGGACTCTGCACTTGTCCTTATTGAGCCTCATAAGATTTCTTTTGGCCCAATCCTCCAATTTGTCTAGGTCACTCTGGAACCTATCCCTACCCTCCAGCATATCTACCTCTCCCCACATCTTAGTGTCATCTGCAAACTTGCTGAGGGTGCAATCCATTCCATCATCCAGATCATTAATGAAGATGTTGAACAAAACCGGCCCCAGGACTGACCCCTGGGGCACTCCGCTTGATCCGGCTGCCAACTAGACATTGAGCCGTTGATCACTACCTGTTGAGCCCGATGACCTAGCCAGCTTTCTATCCACTTTATAGTCTATTCATCCAATCTATACTTATTTAACTTGCTGGCAAGAATACTGTGGGAGACCATATCAAAAGCTTTGCTAAAGTCAAGGCACCACTTCTTGCTCCATATCCCCAAAAGCTTTGCTATAGTCAAGGTCCACTGCTTTCCCCATATCCACAGAGCCAGTTATCTCATGATAGAGGGCAATTAGGTTAGTCAGGCATGACTTGCCCTTGGTGAATCCATGTTGACTGTTCCTGCAGCGAACAGCAGAGAGGCAAACAGAAAGAGTTTGCCTGGGATCTGTCTGAGAGGAGGTACGCTAAGTGCTGCATTAGGGGGACTGTGCTGGTGAGTATCTGAGTGTCTGTTGAGGGGACAGTTTGGCAGTTTGACCGTGTGCTTGATTGTTTGATTGCTTGTTTGCTTGTTTAAACAGTGTGAATTGGGAGTGCTTTGTTCCAGGTGGGCCTGACTGTTATAAAAAGGCAGTCAGCTGCGAACCAGCTGAGCAGCAGAGAGGCTAACAGAAAGAGTTTGCCTGGGAGTTCGCCTGGAGAGAGCCTACTGAGGCTTTCCTCTTGCAGGTTTCTCTGAGTAGCTTCTGCCACAGGTGAGAAAGCTCTTAGAAGGGAGAGACTATGGATGCTGAGCGATCTGCTGTTGTGACCTGCACAGGATGTGCCATGTTTGTCTTTCTTCCACAGGATAGAAGCGACTTTGTCTGTACAAAGTGCAAGCTGATCTCCATATTGGAAGAGAAGATTCAAGGTCTGGAGAAACGAGTATTAACCCTGCGTTCCATAAGAGTAAATGAGGATTTCCTGGGTAGACGTCAGGACAGGCTTCAGCGAGCACAATGTTCTGAAGATTCAGAGCAGGCTACGCAGCGGGGACAGAAGGCCTGTGAGGATAATTGGCAGCATGTGACTTCCAGAAGAGGAAAGAGTACCAGAAAAGTCCATGTATCAGAAACGCAGATTCAGATGAGCAACCGTTTTCGTGTTCTCTCCACAGGTACTAGTGCAGAGAGAGGAGTGGATGATACATCTGAGGAAGAGAGCAGAAGGAGACTCCACTGATTGGAAGGCATGAGATGCACTGTCCTAGGGATGGGGGTTCCACGACCACCACTCCCAAGAGGAGGAGGAAGGTGGTGGTGGTCGGGGACTGTCTCCTCAGGGGGACTGAGTCATCTATCTGCCGCCCTGACTGGGAAAACCGAGAGGTGTGCTGCTTGCCAGGGGCTAGGATTCATGATATGACAGAAAGACTGCCGAGGCTCATCAAGCCCTCAGATCGCTACCCCTTCCTGCTTCTCCACGTGAGCACCAATGATACTGCGAAGAATGACCTTGAGCATATCAGTGCAGACTACGTGGCTCTGGGAAGAAGGATAAAGGAGTTTGAGGCGCAAGTGGTGTTCTCGTCTATCCTCCCTGTGGCAGGAAAAGGCCAGGGTAGAGACCGTCGAATCGTGGAAGTCAACGAATGGCTACGCAGATGGTGTCGGAGAGAAGGGTTCGGATTCTTTGACCATGGGATGGTGTTCCAAGAAGGAGTGCTAGGCAGAGATGGGCTCCACCTGACGAAGAGAGGGAAGAGCATCTTTGGAAGCAGGCTGGCTAACCTAGTGAGGAGGGCTTTAAACTAGGTTCACCGGGGGAAGGAGACCAAAGCCCCGAGGTAAGTGGGGAAGTGGGATACCGGGAGGAAACACAAGTAGGTGAGTGCAAGAGGGGAGGGCTCCTGCCCCACACTGGGACAGCAGGACGATCGGTGAGTTATCTTAAATGCCTATACACAAATGCAAGAAGCCTGGGGAACAAGCAGGGAGAACTGGAAGTCCTGGCACAGTCAAGGAATTATGATGTAATTGGAATAACAGAGACTTGGTGGGATAACTCACATGATTGGAGTACTGTCATGGATGGATATAAACTGTTCAGGAAGGATAGGCAGGGCAGAAAAGGTGGGGGAGTTGCGTTGTATGTAAGAGAGCAGTATGACTGCTCAGAGCTCCAGTATGAAACTGCAGAAAAACCTGAGAGTCTCTGGATTCAATTTAGAAGTGGGAGCAACATGGGTAATGTCGTGGTGGGAGTCTGCTACAGACCACCAGACCAGGGGGATGAGGTGGATGAGGCTTTCTTCCAGCAATTAACAGAAGTTACTAAATCACAGGCCCTGGTTCTCATGGGTGACTTTAATCACCCCGATATCTGCTGGGAGAGCAATACAGCGGTCCACAGACAATCCAGGAAGTTTTTGGAAAGTGTAGGGGACAATTTCCTGGTGCAAGTGCTGGAGGAACCAACTAGGGGAAAAGCTCTTCTTGACCTGCTGCTCACAAACAGGGAGGAAATAGTAGAGGAAGCAATAGTGGATGGGAACCTGGGAGGCAGTGACCATGAGATGGTTGAGTTCAGGATCCTGACACAAGGAAGAAAGGAGAGCAGTAGAACAGAGACCCTGGACTTCAGAAAAGCAGACTTTGACTCCCTCAGGGAACTGATGGGCAAGGTCCCCTGGGAGAATAACATGAGGGGGAAAGGAGTCGAGGAAAGCTGGCTGTATTTTAAAGACTCCTTATTGAGGTTGCAGGAACAAACCATCCCGAGGTGTAGAAAGAAAAGTAAATATGGCAGGCGACCAGCTTGGCTTAACAGTGAAATCCTTGCTCGTCTTAAACACAAAAAAGCAGCTTACAAGAAGTGGAAGATTGGACAAATGACCAGGGAGGAGTATATCAATATTGTTCAGGCATGCAGGAGTGAAATTAGGAAGGCCAAATCACACTTGGAGTTGCAGCTAGCCGGAGATGTTAGGAGTAACAAGAAGGGGTTCTTCAGGTATGTGAGCAACAAGAAGAAAGTCAAGGAAAGTGTGGGCCCCTTGCTGAATGAGGGAGGGAACCTAGTGACAGAGGATGTGGAGAAAGCTAGTGTACTCAATGCTTTTTTTGCCTCTGTCTTCACAGACAAGGTCAGCTCCCAGGCGGCTGCACTCCGCAGCACGGTATGGGGAGGAGGTGACCAGCTCTCTGTGGAGAAAGAAGTAGTTTGGGACTATTTAGAAAAGCTGGATGAGCACAAGTCCATGGGGCCGGATGCACTGCATCCGAGGGTGCTAAAGGAGTTGGCCGATGTGATTGCAGAGCCATTGGCCATTATCTTTGACAAATCATGGCAATCGGGGGAGGTCCCGGATGACTGGAAAAAAGCTAATGTAGTGCCCATCTTTAAAAAAGGGAAGAAGGAAGATCCGGGGAACTACAGGCCAGTCAGTCTCACCTCAGTCCCTGGAAAAATCATGGAACAGGTCCTCAAGGAATCAATTCTGAACCACTTAAAGGAGGGGAAAGTGATCAGGAACAGTCAGCATGGATTCACCACGGGCAAGTCATGCCTGACTAACCTAATTGCCTTCTATGATGAGATAACTGGCTCTGTGGATGAGGGGAAAGCAGTGGATGTGCTATTTCTTGACTTTAGCAAAGCTTTTGATACTGTCGGGCTCAACGGGTAGTGATCAATGACTCCATGTCTAGTTGGCAGCCGGTATCAAGTGGAGTGCCCCAAGGGTCGGTGCTGGGGCTGGTTTTGTTCAATATCTTCATTAATGATCTGAAGTATCAGAGGGGTAGCCGTGTTAGTCTGGATCTGTAGAAGCGACAAAGGGTCCTGTCAAGTATCAGAGGGGTAGCCGTGTTAGTCTGGATCTGTAGAAGCGACAAAGAGTTCTGTGGCACCTTATAGATGTATTGGAGCATAATCTTTCGTGGGTGAATCCCCACTTCTTCGGATGCATGCAGTGGAAATGTCCAGGGGCAGGTATAAATAAGCAGGGAAGAGCCAGGCTAGAGATAACGAGGTTAGTTCAATCAGGGAGGATGAGGCCTTCTTTTAGCAGTTGATTTAGAGGTTGATTGAATAGTCAATGTCCAAAGAGTCCTGTGGCATCTTATAGACTAACATCGGAGCCGACGAAGTGGGGATTCACCCACGAAAGCTTATGCTCCAATACCTCTGTTAGTCTATAAGGTGCCACACGACCCTTTATCGCTATTAATGATTTGGAGGATGGTGTGGACTGCACCCTTAGCAAGTTTGCAGATGACAATAAACTGGGAGGAGTGGTTGATACGCTGGAGGGTAGGGATAGGATACAGAGGGACCTAGACAAATTAGAGGATTGGGCCAAAAGAAATCTGATGAGGTTCAACAAGGACAAGTGCAGAGTCCTGCACTTAGGATGGAAGAATCCCATGCACTGCTACAGACTAGGGACCGAATGGCTGGGCAGCAGTTCTGCAGAAAAGGATCTAGGGGTTACAGTGGACGAATATGAAAAGCTGAACATGAGTCAACAGTGTGCCCTTGACGCCAAGAAGGCTAATGGCATTTTGGGTTGTATAAGTAGGGGCATTTTCAGCAGGTCAAGGTACATGATCATTCCCCTCTATTCGGCACTGGTGAGGCCTGATTTGGAGTACTGTGTCCAGTTTTGGGCCCCACACTACAAGAAGGATGTGGATAAATTGGAAAGAGTCCAGCGGAGGGCAACAAAAATGATTAGGGGGCTGGAGCACATGACTTATGAGGAGAGGTTGAGGGAACTGGGATTGTTTAGCCTGCAGAAGCGAAGAATGAGGGGAGGATTTGATAGCTGCTTTCAACTACCTGAAAGGGGGTTCCAAAGAGGATGGATCTAGACTGTTCTCAGTGGTAGAAGATGACAGAACAAGGAGTAATGGTCTCAAGTTGCAGAGGGGGAGGTTTAGGTTGGATATTAGGAAAACCTTTTTCACTAGTAGGGTGGTGAAGCAGTGGAATGGGTTACCTAGGGAGGTGGTGGAATCTCCTTCCTTAGAGGTTTTTAAGGTCAAGCTTGACAAAGCCCTGGCTGGGATGATTTAGTTGGGGTTGTTCCTGCTTTGAGCAGGGGGTTGGACTAGATGACCTCCTGAGGTCCCTTCCAACCTGAGTTTCTATGATTCTTTGATCACCTTCCCCTCCTCCAAATTCTTCAAAATGGATCCTTGAGGACCTGCTCCATGATTTTTCCAGGGACAGAGGGGAGACTGACCATTCTGTAGTTCCCCGGATTCTCCTTTTTCAAAGATGGGCGCTATATTTGCTTTTTTCCAATTGTCTGGGACCTCCCCCAATTGCCATGAGTTTTCAAAGATAATGTCCAATGGTTCTGCAATCACATCAGTCAACTCCCTCCTCACCCTCGGATGCAAATTTTTGAAAGGCCATGTGCGCAACAAATTTCTTCTGTGCAAATTGTTGTGCTTCTGTGCAAATTTTTGTGCACATGGTGTTCCACCGTGTGCACGGGGTTTAGGATCTGTGTGTGCTTGCACACGCACGCAGCTTAGAGGGAACAGTGCCGTCCTTACTTCACTTTTTATAAATAGGTATTATATTTGCCCCTTTCTAGTTCTCTGGTATATCTCTCATCCTTCATGAATTCTCAGAGTCTAGAGTTTTCTTAGAGTTTTCTTCAGACAGCTCCTTAAGTACTCTTGGATATATTTCATAGGCCCTGCTGAGTTGAAGATATCTTCAAAGATTATCGCTAATGACTCAAAGATTTCTTTAGCCAGTTCCTTCATGAGCTTACTCCTCAGCAAGGGAGATTTAGGTTAGATATTAGGGTAAAGTTTCTAATTATAAGGATAGTTATGCTTTGGGATAGGCTTCCAAGGGAGGTTGTGGATTCCCCATCGGTGGAGGTTTTAAAAAACAGGTTGAACAAACATCTGTGCGGGATGGTCTAGGTTTACTTGGTCCTGTCACAGAACAGAAGATTGGATTTGTTCACGTCTTCAGGTCCCTTCCAGCCTTATATTTCTATGGTTCTATGCTTTCTTCCATGCTGCTCTTGCTCTTTCGAGCATTGGTTTTCAAACTTTTTTTCTGGTGACCCAGTTGAAGAAAATTGTTGATGCCCATGACCCAATGAATGGGAGTGTGGAGTTGGTGCTCAGGATGGGGGCAGCACATGGAGCTCCGTGGTCCCCCCACCTAGAAACTGGACCTGCTGCTGGCCACTTCTGGGGCACAGCATGGTGTCAGAACAGGTAGGGACTAGCCTGCCTTAGACGGGCAGCAGCACCAATGGGATCGCCCTCTATAACACTGATAGAGAGATATGTACAGCTGTTTGCCTCCCCCCCAGGTATTAATACATACTCTGGGTTAATTAATAAGTTAATTAATAAGTGATTTTATTAAATACAAGAAGTAGGATTTAAGTGGTTCCAAGTAATAACTGACAGAACAAAGTAAATTACCAAACAAAATAAAATAAAACACGCAAATCTATGCCTAATACAGTAAGAAAGTGTTTACAGATGAAGTCTCATCCTCAGAGATGTCCCAGTAAGCTTCTTTTACAGACTAATCTCCTTCTAGCCTGGGTCCCACAATCACTCCCACCCCTGTGGTTACTGTCCTTTGTTCCAGTCTCTTTCAGGTAACCTTTGGGGGTGGAGAGGCTATCTCTTGAATCAGCTGAAGACCAAATGGAGGGGTTTACAAGGGCTTAAATAGACTTTCTCTTGTGGATGGTCCCCCTCCTTTCTCCTATCCAGAATTCCGCTCCAAGATGGAGTTTTGGAGTCACATGGGCAAGTCACATGTCCATGCATGACTGAATTTCTTACCAGCCAGGCCATATTCCTGGGAAAGCTCAGATGTGGATTGGCATCTCCAAGTTCATTGTTGGCTTAAGTGTTTCTTGATTGGGCACTTACTGAGAATAGTCTTTTCTCAGGAAACTGACCAACTGCTTTACTGAGGCTACTTACAATTAAACAAGTACATAGACAATATTCATAACTTCGAATACAAAAATGATACATGCATACAAATAGGATGAATATATTCAGTAGATCATAACCTTTACAGAGATATGTTACATGGCATATGTAGCATAAAACATACTCCAGTTATGTCATATACACATTCATAAGCATATTCCCATAAAGCATTATGGGGTGCAACATCATAGCTCAGTGGTTTGAGCATTGGCTTGCTAAACCTGGGGTTGTGAGTTTAATCCTTGAGGGGGCCATTTAGGGATCTGGGGCAAAAATTGGGGATTGGTCCTGCTTTGAGCAGGGGGTTGGACTAGATGACCTCCTAAGGTCCCTTCCAACCCTGATTCTATGATATCATAACACTTCCCAGGGTTTATATTAGCCAGATCTCCTCCCTGGAGAGGTTACAGACCCTCCCACAGTAATATGTACACACATATTTTAAATACAATGAATTCTGAGGATACTGAAACTTCATTCACTAAATTTCACTTAATTCAATAAAGATGGTCCAGGAAATTGCCATCTCAGTCACACCCCTGTCTGTCTATATCCATCTTATTCTTAGATTATCAGTGGTGCAGAGACAGTTTTTTGTTGTGTGTGTGTGTAGAATGTCCAGCAGAATGGAATCCTGGTCCATGACTGGCACTACTAGGTGCCACGGTATTAGAAATAAGAAATGATAATAATGAGGAGGTTGCAGGCAGTGGGAGGGAGGGTGTTAGAGAGTTGGGGAGGGGAAGGTTTGGGGCAAAGAGTTCCTGTGAGCCAGAGGGCTGGGGGCAATGGGAAGGGGTGGGGATGCCATGAAGCAGCTACTGTAGGGAATTGGGTGCTGTGCATGGTTGGAAGAAATAGAACTCAAAGATCTGGAAGGGTTGGTGCTGGCCAGATTAAAGGGAGCATGGGTGCTAGGCAGCGATTGCTCCGGGTAATGGCGGTGCTAGCAATGGGAGGGAGCGAAGGGACACATTTTTGGCAGGTACTCTTGAGAATCAAGACCAAGGAACACTTGGGATGATGGGGTGGAAATGGTTGGAGAGCAGGCAACTTGGGAGAACTGGTAGTGAGGAGGGCTGTGGGTAATGAGAGGGGAGGAGAGAACACAAGGAGTGGTTGCTCCTCTGGTCTCAGGAGGTGAGGAAGGGGTGTGGGTGTTATGTTGATTGACAAGTCTAGCTGCATCTCTGTGCACTTCCTGGTCTCTCTGAGTGCCCCAGCCCCCTCAGCTGTCAGTCCTCATGCCTTTCCCTCTCCTGCAGTGTCTCTGGGCCTCTCTCTGTCAGTAAGAAGCAGTTCCAGGGGGATGTCCCCTCAGACTAGAGTCTTCCCTTTCTGGGATATGGAATTACCTGCTCTGGGTTTTAGAAGCCATCTTGATCATGAGTGTCTGGCTGTGTGTTCCCAGGAGAGATAAGGATAGTTAAATCCCTCATAAGAAGAGTGTCCTGCACCATTGTATACTTGGGGCGCTGGCCCAAGGATTTTACTGCTTTAAAATGGGCTGGGATTAAAAGAACTTTTTGGTGCGTGAGACAAAAGTCCCATGAATTCACCTGATCTCCCTTGTCTTCTTTCCCCTCAGCAGGGTTTCCAGCTTCCAAACCCGATGTCATCTCCCAGCGGGAACGAGGAGAAGAGCCCAGGGCTCAGAGAAAAGAGACAGCCTTTGTGGTAGCTGCACAAACAGCTGGGCTTCCCCACAAAGACCTTGTGAGCTCTCTGAGCTCAGGATTATCCCTAGCAGGTGTCATCTCCTCAGGGCAGATATTGCTCATAGCTTCCTACCCACCCTGACTGACCCCTGGCAATAGCTCCCTTCCTGAACTCCCTTCTTCCTGAGTGTTTGAATGGCTGGGAGGTGAAGGGCAGAGCCCCCTAGCAGCAGGAAGGGAGATGGGGCACAGCTGGGGGGGTTGAATGTCAGTGCCTCCTAGTGCCATGTGAGGAGATGGGGAATGGCCGGCGGGGATGAAGGGCAGCACCCCCTAGTGCCAGGCGGGGAGATGGGGCACGGCCAGGGGGATGAAGGGAAGGGTCCCTTAGTGCCAGGCAGTGGAAATGGGACATGGCTGGGGGGGATGAAGGGCAGTGCCACTTAGCGCCAGGCTGGGAGGGGGCATGACTTGGGGGGAATGAAGGGCAGTTCCCCCTTGTGCCAGGCAGGGAGATGGCACAGAACTGATCCCCTCCTCTCTCCCATATTGGGAAGAGTTTGGGGAAATTCAGTCCCTGATGTTTTTCCATCTTTCCAGCTGTACGCACTGACATTCCACTTTCCCTGGGGATGCCTGACCCCCGCTCTGCACCAGGCCCTGCCCCCTCTCCACTGCTTCTCCCAAGGCCCCACCCTGCCTGGCCTCTTCCACCCCCACCCTGCCTCTTCCCACCCCATTCTGCACTCTCCTTGAGTGTGCCCCACCCTCACTCCTCTGCCTTCCTACCATTGCCTTCTGCATGCTGCTAAACAGCTGATCCGTGGCAGGTGGGAGGTGCTGGGAGGGAGTGGGAGGCACTGATCGGCCAGGCCACTGGCTGGGAGGAGTGGGAGGAGCTGGTCAGTGGGGCTTCCAGTGGGTGCTGATCACCCACTATATTTTTCCTGTGGGTGCTCCAGACCCGGAGCACCCACGAAGTCAGCGCCTATGTCTCCAGCTGTTCTTTTGGTTTGTTCTCCCCTTTTCCATCCCTGTTTCTGAGGTTTTTCTTTCTCTGTCCCAGCAGGTGATGGGATCATGGGTGAAAATTTGGAGCACAATCCTCAGTAGGAAGATACTGAGCAAGTGAAACCATGTGGGGCATTATTGCGAAGATCCAAAAGGAATGTGCCCAGGAGTTCTGAGCAGGGAAATGCCTGTGAGAGTCATCATAGGACAGAGAAGCAGCAGGGAAATCAGCCAAGGCAGAAAGTTGGCAAATCTCTTTGTTATCAGGGAACTCACAACAGCCTCAAGAAAACCACAGCTCAGCAGAGAATTCCCACAGGAGAGAGAAATAACACACACACGGAGTGTTGGAAAAAGTCCAGTAGCCGCTCACACCTCATTACACATCAGAGAATCCACACAAGGGAGAGACCCTATGAATGCTGTGAGTGTGGAAAAACCTTTGTTTAGTGCTCAACCCTTATTACACATCAGAGAATCCATTCTGGAAAGAGACCCCATGAATGCTCCAAGTGTGGGAAATGCTACCATTAGAGATCATCCCTTAAAATGTATCATCACAGAAGCTGCAAGGGTGATAAACAGCAAAAAATCTTGCCTAGGGCTGAGAAAAGATTTTTTCCCCTTTTGCTAATTTCTATATAGTGAACCTTACGGCAGCATTTCTGTCACTCCGGTTGCTCAGCTGCCGCAGCTGAGGTGTCTGTGGGCTTGTCTACATTATCCATGGGATTGACGGGCAGCGATCGATCCAGCGGGGATTGATTTATCACGTCTAGTCTAGTCTCTGGGTACATGTCACTGTAGGCAGTCTCATCACACCATCCCCCACATAAACTTCTGAAGCTCAGTCTTGAAGCCAGGTAGGTTTTTTTGCCCCCACTGCTCCTCTTGGAAGGATGTTCCAAAACTTCACTCCTCTGATGGTTCAAAACCTTCACCTAATTTCAAGCCTAAACTTGTTATTGTCCAATCTATATCCCTTAGTTCTTGTGTCCACATTGATGCTTAACTTAAATAACTCCTCTCCTTCCCTAGTATTTACCCCTCTGATGTATTTATAGAGAGAAATCTTATCTTCCCTCAGCCTTCTTTTGGTTAGGCTAAGCAAAAAAAGCTCTTTGAGTCATAAGACAGGTTTTCTAATCCTCAGATCATCCTAGCAGCCCTTTTCTGCACCTGTTCCAGTTTGAATTCATCTTTTTTAAACATGGGAGACCACAATTGCACATAGTATTCCAGATGAGGTCTCACCAGTGTCTTGTATGGTACTAGTGTTTCCTTTGTCAAAAAATATAAGTTATCTTCTCAAGGAGGGAGATCAGGCTGGTCTACCTTTTGTAAAACTATGTTGTATTTTATCCCAATTACTGTTAACCTCCATGTCCGTAACAACTTTCTCTTTCAAAATTTTTTCCACCATCTTACATACAATGGGGGTCAACCTGTAATGACCCCCCAAGTTTACAGATTCATTATAAATCCCTTGCTTTTGAACTTGCTGTTTCATGTGCCAGTTCCTTTAATATTCTTGGATGCAGATTATCCAAGCCCCCCCGATTTGGTTCCATTAAACTGCTTGAGTTTGATTTCCTCCTCAGAAGTGGTAATTTCTACCTCCATATCCTCGTTCCCACCCTGCCACTACCTCTAAGCTCTTCATTAACCCAATTAAAAACTGAGGCAAAGTATTCATTTAGGCATTGGGCCATACTTTTTAGTCTCCACCCCATCCTCAGGGTTTAGCTTTCTCACTTCTTCTTTCCTTGTTTTCTTTTTATTTATATGGCTATAGAACCTTTTCCTATTGGTTTTAATTCCCTTTACAAGGTCCACTCTACTTGGCTTTCGGCAAGTCTCACTTTATCCCTACACTTTCTGACCTCCAAGAGGCAGGGCTGGATTAACTTTTTGTGGGCCCGGCACCAAACATATTTGTGGGCCCCCATTGGGGAAATAGGGCATGTGATGGGGGGCGGTCCACAGAGCAAGGGGCTGGTTGGGGGCAATGAGGCACAGTGCAGTGGGAGTGGCCTCACTCAGCCCAGCACAAGGGCACTGTTTACAAACCCACAACTGCTAGATGCACACTGGCCTGCCCAGCCCTGCACTACCAGCGTGCCCCTTCCACACTGCCCCCCTGCCCAGTGCCCTGCCCTTATGCCCAGCACCCCTCACCCAAAGACTTCTCCCACCGATCCCTATGCCCAGCGCCACCTCGCCCAGAGACCTCCCCCACAGATCCCTATGCCTAATGCCCCCAGACCCAATATGCCCAGCACCCCCTGCCCAGAGACCCCTCCCGCTGACCTCCCGCCACAACTTCACAGCACCCTGCACACCATACCCCCTGCGTAGCTCCCCCACCCACAGATCCCCTACTGTCCAGCTCCCCCTTCACAGTCCCACCATCACAGCTGCACAGCACCCCATATTCCTGAGGGAATTCTGCATCAAATTCCATGCATAATATTTTAAAATTCTGAATTTTTTTTAACAATAAATAAATGTGGATGCTCCACCATGGCAGTGGGGAGCATAGGCCACTGGCTGCATGGAGGTGGGAAATCACCCTGCAGCCTCCCCCTCGGTGAGGCTGAACCTGACCCAGCACAAGAGCCATGTATTATATAGTTATTGGAGATATGCTAATCTCCTAGAACTGGAAGGACCTTGAATCCAGTCCCCTGCCTTCACTAGCATGACCAAGTACTATCCACTGACAGATTTTTGCCCCAGATCCCTAAGTGGCCCCCTCAAGGGTTGAACTCACAACCCTGGGTTTAGCAGGCTAATGCTCAAACCACTGAGCTATCCCATCCCCCTTGGTGTAGGATGTCTGCCACAGAAACACCCTGGGACCTGCCCCTTTTGCGCCAGGCACACCAGATGTGGGCAGGGAGGCTCAGCCTGGCAGCAGGATCCAAGTGCAGAGGGACTTGGTGTGGGGGGATCCATATGGGGGTAAGAGTGTTCTGTGTGGGGCAGTCTGGGGGCAGGCAGCTCAGTGGGGGATCTAGATGCACAGGGATGTTCCAGGTGCAGGGGCAATGAGAGTCTGCAGGGGGGACCAAGTGAAGGTGGTTGGAGCTCAGCGGGGTGGGATCTGGGTGCAGGGGAGGTGGGGTTCATTTGGGTGAGGGTCTAGGTGTAGGTGGTTGGGGCTCAGTGTGGAGGGTGTCTGGGGGGGGCTCATTGGGGTGGTACAGATTCAGGGGAGGTGGGGCTGAAGCTGGGAATGGAGCCATGGGGCTGAAGCCCCTAGCCATGGTTTCCCCCACAGGGCTGAAGCTGGGAATGGAGTCTTCCCCGCAAGACTAAAGCCGCGAGCTCCAGTGCTCACACCAGATCTAAAGCCCTGAGCCCTGGTGCTTCTGAGGGTCAGAAGCCCTGACGCCCTCCTGCCTGGAGCCCTAGCCCCCCGTCTCCCCTCCCGTGGCTGCAGCCTCCGTAATTCTGAAATTACTGTATAAAGTTTGCAGACAATATCAAGCTGGGAGGGCTTGCATCTCTCTCCATTCTGAAAACTGACCATGTATTCCTAATTTCCTGTCTTTTAACCAATTACTGATTCATGAGAGGGCCTTCCCTCTTATCCCATGGCTGCTTAATTTGCTGAAGAGCCTTTCTTGAGGAATCTTGTCAAAGGCTTTCTCAAATGCCAAGAACACTGGCTCACCCTTGTCCACATGCTTTTTGACCCCCTCAAAGAGTTCTAATAGATTGGTGAGGCATGATTTCCCTTTGCAAAAGCCATGTGGATTCTTCCCTGACAAATCATGTACAGTTATGTGTCTGATCATTCTGTTCTTTACTATAGTTTCAACCAGTTTGCCTGGTACTGAAGTTAGGCTTACCGGCCTGTAATTGCCAGGATTGCCTCTGGATCCTTGTTGAAAGAGTGGCGTTGCATTAGCTATTCTCCAGTCATCTGGTACAGAGGCTGATTTAAGAGATAGGTTACATTCTTCAGGAGGGTGGGAGAGATTCCAAGGCCAGGGAGACAGAATGAGAAGGAAGCTGTGACATTATTGACATAAACTGCAATCTACATCTGAGCTTTCCTGGGAACGTTCAAACTAACACATAAACAAAGGCATCGGCCTGCAAACTGAGTCATGCATGGACATTTGACTTGCCCATGTGACTCCAAGATCCATCTTGCTGCTGTGATTTTTCCACAGTAAGAACAAAGAGGGGTCCTTCCACAGGCAGAGACTATAAAAGGCCCTGAAAACCCCTCCATTTTGGTTTCAATCCTGCGTCTTACTTCTGGAGGGACTTTGCTACAAACTGAAGCTCTGAACAAAGGACTGAATCACCCATCCCAGCTGTGGATGTACTCCAGAGACTTGATTTGAGCCTGCAGTTTATTCCATCACTGCTACAAGCCTGAAACAAGAACTTTGCCATTACTGTATGTAATTGATTCCATTTAACTAATTCTAGATCTCATCTATATCTTTTTCCTTTTATGAATAAACCTTTAGATTTTAGATTCTAAAAGATTGGAAACAGCGTGATTTTGTGGGTAAGATCTGACTTGAATATTGACCTGGGTCTGGGGCTTGGTCCTTTGGGATCGGGGATTTTTTCTTTTACTGGGGTATTGGTTTTCATAATCATTCGTTCCCATAACGAGTGGCACTGGTGGTGATACTGGGAAACTGGAATGTCTAAGAGAACTGCTTGTATGACTTATGGTTAGCCAGTAGGGTAAAACGAAAGTCTTCTCTGTCTGGCTGGTTTGGTGTGCCTTAGAAGTGGAGAAACCCCAGCCTTGGGCTGTAACTGCCCTGCTCTAGGCAATTTGTTCTAAATTAATACTCTCAAAAGTGTCCCACTAAAGCCAGCATCGTTACAGAAGCTCCTGGTTTTTTTCACTCTCAGAGACCCCCAGAAGAAGTGCCCAAGGGGAGGAAGGGAGAATAAAGGGCAAGATGTGAAACTGCCCTTGTGTGAAAGGCCCCAGTTTGGGACCCAGTTCAGTTCCCGGCTCTACCCCAGGTTTGTGGAGGTCTCTTTGGACAGTGGTCTTAGTTCCCTGTCTGTAGAATGGGGATAAGAATTCCTGCCCTTCCAGAGGTGATGGCAGGATAATCCCATGGTCCGTGAGGGGCTCAGACACTCTGGGGACAGATTGTGCCAGGTGAGGGAAGGGCTGTGGAGTTTGGTCCTATAGAGAGGGGAGAAAGAGGGGGAACAGAAGGGCAAGGAAAGGGGGTGGGGCAGGAGCTCAGGACATCAGTCAGTGCCAAGGGCTCTGTATCTGCGTTCACCACACCATTTCCCATCTGCTCACCATTGGCTAATTTGCAGTAAAACAGGTGGGACCTGCAGCAGGGAGTACAAGCTGAGTGGCAGACATGACCAAGCTGGTACCCTCCATACACACAGGCACATCACTGATCATTTGAAAGCGTAATGTGTCTACTTTAACATGAGGTGTGATGTGGAGCTGTCAAGTGGTGTTGTTACCATAGGAACATGGCTAAGCAATTACACCATCAACGGGTTAAAATGACCACTGAAATATTTGCATTCCTTTCTGTCCGTGTAATGACTGTGTATGATTTGAGACATCACATTGGATTTCTTTGTGAGCTCAAAGCATCAGAACAACAATCTAGAGTGTAAAACAAAATCTAATAATAAATGTGTGCAGGTCGGATTGAAATGTAATAGTGCAGGTGACATTTCTAGTCAACATCATTATCCACAAACCATGGGCAAATTCCCCAGGTTTAAAGGCACCATGTACTTCTCCAGGTAGATTTAATATATTAGATTGGCATAGCTGGGTCTCTTTGCAGCAAAGAAGTATGGAAGCATGGCTACAAATGTAGCTGACCTCTGTAAACTGCAGTGTCCTGGCTTTGGATAATATTTGGAGGCTTTTATTTTGGCTATTTCAGACCAAAGGATTGAAGCAGCCTTGTAAGAAAACTACTTCTCCATATGCAAGCTGATCATCAGGCTGACTTGCCAGAAGAACATCCACAAAACATTTGGATGACTTAAATTCCTCCTTCAGATTACCAGCACCTTGGATAGCATCAGTTAAAGTTCTAGTGCTGCATAGAACAGTGGTAGACTTGCCTTGTCCATGCTGTGCATGGCATGAAATCCAAGGGCTATAATGTTTTTTCTAATCTTGCCTGGAGTTTGCTACTGGAATAGCTTGCAGTTTCTACATCTGAGGGGAGTTGGGTGTCACCGTGCCTCAGTGGGTCACAGCTGAGGATCCCAGATTCAGGATAAACTGCTGCGAAATAAGGCAGACTCACCCTTAAACTGGTGGTTATTCTTCCATAAGATATACCAAACCGCTATCAAAAGTAAACTTCTGTCTCACCACACTGGCTAAAAGGAAGTCAGAACTGCAGCCTCCTCAGGTATTCCAGCCCTTGTTTCACCACCAGACCCTAGACTTAATGATAAGCGGTTATTTAAAACCAATTTTGTCAACCAAAGGGTTCTTCTGATCCCAAAGGACCAGCCATATACGGAGGTCAATAACTCAGCTCTGACCCAATAATCATGCTGTTGCCAATCATTTAGTATCTAATATCTGAAGTTTTATTTATAAGAGAAAAGAAAGAGGAGAGAGTTAAAATGGTAAAAGGAATCAAATACATACACTCATTGAAAAGTTATTGTATCAGGTTTGAAGCAGTGATGGAATAAACTACTGGCTTGTAGAGTCTCTGGTAACTTCCAAAAGATTGGAAGGTCCTCAGTCCCTTGGTTAGAATGGTCCTGTTAGTATAAATCTATAATCCAGAGATCAGAGCAGGAAACGGGCCAAATGGAGATGCTTCCAAGGCCCTTTATACTTTCTCTCATGTGGACGGAAAACTCTCAGTCTTAGTTTTTGAAAAGTACAGGCACAAGATGGAGTTCAGGGTCACCTGTCCTTGGATGCTTTGGTGACTCAGGAGCGCCATTACCCATATTCTGGCTGAAGTGTCCTCAGGAAGGTCCATCGTGCAGGAATAAGCTTCTTCTAAGGCCTATTGTGTTTGTTCCTGGGCCATTAACTTGAATGGTCCATTCACAAGGTGCTGGCTAGACTAGTTGTAAATTAACTACCTTGTGGATGTTACCACGGGAGCAAATATATTTGAAATACAGGAATATAGTTAATATTCATAACTTTAGATACAAAAATGATATACAAATACAAACAGGATAATCATAGTCAGCAGATCACAACTTTTCCATTGACATCTTACATGACATACTTTGCACAAGATTTGTTGCAATTGCATAACAGTGGTAGCAACAATGATATACATGGTCATATTTTAGTCATATAACATCACATAAGGCTTTATAGTTTTGTAGAAGCTTGGACAGGAGAAGAGCCTTTTTGCTTTACATAAAATCATTGTCTGTCTCTTTAAAGAGCTGATAAATGCAATATCATCAAATTACAGTATTATTGCAGTGCACCTAAATGGTTTTGCTTTAATTTTGGATTTACTCAAGTAGGAAGAAAGCCATGCTGAGTGATAAACGGCATCCTTAGCAGTCAAATCTTCTACCGAAATTCTGTGCAACATGTTGTCATCTCCTCTTTGAACTGCAGCCTCCCTTAGATTGGTTGCTCTCTAAAATGTTTTGTTTTAAGAAGTTTCTTGTCTTTCTTGTGTGTTTTTCTCAAGGAAACATGCAACAGGACCAGTTGCTGTAGGACGTGCTTGCTCTGGTGTCTATAGAAGCAGGCGAAGTTGATGCTCTGATGAGATTCATAGTCTGTTTTCTTTCCTGGCTTCAATACAACTCTAACGTGCCACATTTGACTTGCTTGTGTATTTCTCAACGCAGCCCCTGGGATAGAGCATTGGTGGCACATCATCTAAACTAGAAGATTCATCCCACAGCTGACAGTACAATTCATCTCTCTGGCCATCTGCTGCCAGCAGCACAGAATTCAGTCCATCCCTGGTGGCTTGTGACAGTTTTGCATTCTTTTGACTTTCTTGACAAATAACATATTTTTAAAAGTTTCTCTTTGATGTAAGTGTGACGGGTTGGATCACAGAAACCCCCTTGGGGTTACCAACTGATGTGCCAAGACTACTTCTGCCCCTGCTTTCTTGCCCTGGCAGCTTGGGACTCCAGAGCCCTGCCTGGTTTGAGCCAGATCCGCTAGCCTGCTGCAAACCCAGACCTAGATCTGAACCACGTCCCCTAACAGCCATAGGCTTAATTGAAAGCAGCTTAAGAAGTGTTCCCGTCTTTAACACTCAGATGTCCAACTCCCAATGGTGTCCAAACCCCAAATAAATCCATTTTACTCTGTATAAAGCTTATACAGGGTAAACTCATAAATTGTTCGCCCTCAATAACACTGATAGAGAGATATGCACAGCTGTTTGCCCCCTTTACTTTTAATAAGTAAAAAGTGATTTTATTGACAAATGGTCCTGTGGCACCTTATAGACTAACAGAGGTATTGGAGCATAAGCTTTCGTGGGTGAATACCCACTTCTTCGGATGCAAGCAGTGGAAATGTCCAGGGGCAGATATAAATGTGCAGGGAAGAGTCAGGCTAGAGATAACGAGGTTAGCTCAGTCAGGGAGGGTGAGGCCCTCTTCTAGCAGCTGAGGTATGAATACCAAGGGAGGAGAAACTGCTTTTGTAGTTGGCTAGCCATTCATAATCTTTGTTTAATCCTGAGATGATGGTGTCAAATTTGGAAATGAACTGACGCTCTATTGTTTGTCTTTGGAGTCTGGTCCTGAAGTTTTTTTGCTGCAGGATGGCTACATTTAAATCTGCTATTGTGTGTCCAGGGAGATTGAAGTGTTCTCCTACAGGCTTTTGTATATTGCCATTCCTAATATCTGATTTGTGTCCATTTATCCTTTTGCGTAAGGACTGTCCAGTTTGGCCGATGTACATAGCAGAGGGGCATTGCTGGCACATTATGGCATATATTACATTGGTGGATGTGCAGGTGAATGAACCGGTCATGGTGTGGCTGATCTGGTTAGGTCCTGTGATGGTGTTCCTGGTGTAGATATGTGGGCAAAGTTGGCATCGAGGTTTGTTGTATGGATTGGTTCCTGAGTTAGAGTTATTATGGTGCGGTGTGTAGTTGCTGGTGAGAATATGCATCAGGTTGGTAGGCTGTCTGTGAGCGGGGACTGGCTTGCCTCCCAAGGCCTATGAAAGTGAGGGGTCGTTGTCCAGAATAGGTTGTAGATCACCGATGATCCACTGGAGAGGTTTTAGCTGAGGACTGTAAGTGATGGCCAGTGGAGTTCTGTTGGTTTCTTTCTTCGGCTTGTCTTGCAGCAAGAGGCTTCTGGGTACACGTCTGGCCCTGTTGATCTGTTTCCTTATTTCCTCATGTGGGTATCATAGTTTTGAGAATGCTTGGTGAAGATCTTGCAGGTGTTGATCTCTGTCTGAGGGGTTGGAGCAAATACGGTTGTACCTCAGCGCTTGGCTGTAGACAATGGATCGTGTGGTCTGTCCGGGATGGAAGCTGGAGGCATGTAGGTAGGCATAGCGGTCGGCGGGTTTTTGGTATAGGGTGGTGTTAATGTGACCATTGCTTAGTGATTTTATTAAATACAGAAAGTAGGATTTAAGTGGTTCCAAGTAGTAACAGACAGAACAAAGTGAATCACCAAGCAAAATAAAATAAAACAACCAAGTCTAAGCCTAATACTGTAATAAAACTGAATACAGATAAAATCTCACCCTCAGAGATGTTTCAATAAGTTTCTTTCAGAGACTGGACGCCTTCCTAGTCTGGGCACAATCCTTTCCCCTGGTACAGCCCTTGTTCCAACTCAGGTGGTAACTAGGGGATTTCTCATGATTGCAGCCTCCTTTGTTCTGTTCCACCCCTTTATATGGCTTTGGCACAGGGCAGGACTCTTTTGTCTCTCTGGGCTCCCCTCCCCCACTTCTAAATGGAAAAGCACCAGGTTTAAGATGGATTTCAGTACCAGGTGACATGGTCACATTTCCTCTGAGACTCCCCAGCCTTCATTCCTCACAGCCTGACTCACAGAAAGGCCTGCCTGCAAACAGAGCCATCCACAGTCAATTGTCCTGGTTAATGAGAGCCATCAAGATTCCAAACCACCATTAATGGGGCTGGAGCTACAGGCGCCAACTTTCCAATGTGCTGGGGGATGCTCACTGCTCAACACCTTCCTGACCCCTCCCCTGAGCCTGCAATGCCCCTGCTCCTCCCCATCCCTCTCCAAGCCTCCTGCATGCCAGGAAACAGCTAAGTGGGAGGTGCGGTGAAGGAGGGGGAGGCGCTGATCGGCAGGGCTGCTGGTGGGTGGGAGGTACTGGGAGTGGGGGTGGGGGGTGCTGATGGGGGTCTGGTGGCGTATTACTGTGGCTCTTTGGCAATGTACATTGATAAATTCTGGCTCCTTCTCAGGCTCAGGTTGGCAACCCCTGCCCTAGAATGTGTGGCAAAGTAATCTTCTTCCTTGCTAGAGAGGCCACTGCTCATAGAATATCAGGATTGGAAGGGACTTCAGGAGGTCATCTAGTCCAAAGCAGGACCAATCCCCAACTAAATCACCCCAGCCAGGCTTTGTCAAGCCTGACCGTAAAAACCTCTAAGGAAGGAGATTCCACCACCTCCCTAGGTAACCCATTCCAGTGCTTCACCACCCTACTAGTGAAAAAGTTTTTCCTAATATCCAAACTAAACCTCCCCCTCTGCAACTTGAGACTCCTTGTTCTGTCATCTGGTACCACTGAGAACAGTCTAGATCCATCCTCGTTGGAACCCCCTTTCAGGTAGTTGAAAGCAGCTATCAAATCACCCCTCATTCTTCTCTTCTGCAGACTAAATAATCCCAGTTCCCTCAGTCTCTCCTCATAAATCATGTGCTCCAGCCCCCTAATCATTTTTGTTGCCTTCTGCTGGACTCTTTCCAATTTATCCACATCCTTCTTGTAGTGTGGGGCCCAAAACTGGACACAGTACTCCAGATGAGTCCTGGGAGGGGAGGGATAGCTCAGTGGTTTGAGCATTGGCCTGCTAAACCCAGGGTTGTGAGTTCAATCCTTGAGGGGCCATTTAGGGATCTGGGGCAAAAATTGGGGATTGGTCCTGCTTTGAGCAGCGGGTTGGGCTAGATGACCTCGTAAGGTCTCTTCCAACCCTGATATTCTATGAGGCCTCACCAATGCCAAATAGAGGGGAATTATCACATCCTTCGATCTGCTGGCAATGCTCCTACTTATACAGCCCAAAATGCAGTCAGCCTTCTTGGCAACAAGGGCACACTGTTGACTCATAGCCAGATTCTTGTCCACTGTAACTCCTAGGTCCTTTTCTGAAGAACTGCTGCCTAGCCACTTGGTCCCTAGTCTGTAGCAGCAGTAGCGTAGCCATGGGGGGAGCGGAGGTAGTGGCTGCTCCCCCTGTGAGCAGAAACGGCGCCTTAAAAAGGAAGTGGCGCCTTTTTTTAAAGGTGCCGCGTAGCTAGAAAAAGGCGCCGCTTCTCTTTAAGGCGCCACTTCTTGCACTCACCCGGCGGTGCTCCAGCTGTTCGGTGGCATTTCGGCGGCGGATACCACCAAAGACCCGGAACGAGTGAAGGACCCGCCGCCGAAGTGCCGCCGAGCAGCTGGAGCACCGCCCGAGCGCCACTGGGTGAGTACAGGGGGAGGCACCTCTTTTTAGCCCTGCTCCCCCTGTACTCTGGACCTGGCTACGTGGCTGTGTAGCAGTGCATGGGATTCTTCCATCCTAAGTGCAGGACTCTGCACTTGTCCTTGTTGAACCTCATCAGATTTCTTTTGGCCCAATCCTCTAATTTGTCTAGGTCCCTCTGTATCCTATCCCTACTCTCGAGCGTATCTTCCACTCCTCACAGTTTAGTGTCATCTGCAAACTTGCTTAGGGTGCAATCCATGCCGTCCTCCAGATCATTAATGAAGATATTGAACAAAACCGGTCCCAGGACTGACCCTTGGGGCACTGTGCTTGATACCAGTTGCCAACTAGACATGGAGCCATTGATCACTACCCGTTGAGACCGATGATCTAGCCAGATTTCTAGCCACCTTATAGTCCATTCATCCAGCCCACACTTCTTTAACTTGCTGGCAAGAATACTGTAGGAGACCGTATCAAAAGCTTTGCTAAAGTCCAGGAATAACACGTCCACTGCTTTCCTCTCATCCACAGAGCCAGTTATCTCATCATAGAAGGCAATTAGGTTAGTCAGGAATGACTTGCCCTTGGTGAATCCATGCTGACTGTTCCTGATCACTTTCCTCTCCTCAAAGTGCTTCAAAATTGATTCCTTGAGGACCTGTTCCATGATTTTTCCAGGGACTGAGGTGAGGCTGACTGGCCTGTAGTTCCCTGGATCCTCCTTCCCTTTTTTAAAGATGGGCACTACATTAGCCTTTTTCCAGTCATCCGGACCACCCCCCGACTGCCATGAGTTTTCAAAGATAATGGCCAATGGCTCTGCAATCACATCCGCCAACTCCTTTATCACCCTCGGATGCAGTGCATCCGGCCCCATGGACTTGTTGCTAACGTACCTCAGGAGCTGGTCAAGGGGCATTTCGGTGGGGGGCGTCTTTGCCCTCTTGAACCGCAGGAGGGCATGGGCACTGGAGTGGTGCTTAGCTCCGTGCCATCCTTTCTCCCCAATGTAACCCTCCTGTGCCCCCTCTCTGCCCTGGGGAGACTATTATCACCCATAGTCACTCTCCCCTTAGGGTGCAAGGACCCAAACCTCTGCCAAGTGCAGTCCTTCCGCCACCAGGTTAACATCCAGATGGTAGCCGGCACGGGTTGTGCAGCAGCAGAGGGTCCTTCATGGTACCCTTCCAGGTGACCCATATTGGGTCCACTGCTCATCGGGCGAGGCGGGGATTTTAACATCATCCTTGACGGGTGGGAACACCTAAGGAAAGAGGTGCCAGGCTGCTATGAACATCCTCAAGGAGATTTCTTGAGCAACACACCCTGGTGGACATTTGGCATGACCAGTACTGAGATGATACCACCTTCTTCACCTTCGTCAGGGTGGAGGCAGCTCAGTCATGTCAGTCTTGTTTGGATAGGATTTACATCTCCAGGTTTCACATCCCATTAGCATCCAAAAGTGCTGTAGCCACTGCTTGTCATCCCAAACCTACATTAGGGTGCAATCCGACCAGTCAGTGCTCATTTCTTGGGCCCAGAAGCACCACTCCACCATTTGCAGCTGTGACACTTCTGCCAGGTGAAGTTGGCAGCAACAACAGCTGGTTAAAAATTAGGAATTCTACTTAACACTACAAAATGGAACCAGCTCAAGCCTTCACCCAGTAATCTGGGAAAATGTAACACCTCCCCAGAGACCCTCTAAGAGGAAATACAGCTCCACTTGCATGCACTGAGTCTGTGTATAACAAATGACAACTTCTATTAAAAGGGAAAGGGAACCAAGCATTCATTTGGGAAAACATCACAACCATATTAAAAAATATGTGATCATAAGCCAATTCAGGCCCACAGTACATTGGGCAGTGTCTTTTGCCTCAGTTTCCCACCTTGTGGTATGAGGTATGATAAGACAGGCCAAGAAAGATATTTTAGAATTGGAAAAGTTACAGAGAAGGGCAACAAAAATAATTAAGGGTTTGGAACAGCTTCCCTATGAGGAGAGATAAAAAGACTGGGACTTTTCAGCTTGGAAAAGAGACGACTAAGGGGCGATGTGATAGAGGTCTATAAAATCCTGACTGGAGCGAAGAAAGTGAATAGGGAAGTGTTATTTACCCCTTCACATAACACAAGAACTAGGGGTGACCCAATGAAATTAATAGGCTGCAGGTTTAAAACAAACAAAAGGAAGTATTTCTTTACACAATGCACAGTCAACCTGTAGAACTCATTTCCTGGGCATGTTGTGAAGGCCAAAACTATAACTGGGTTCAAAAAAGAACTAGATAAGTTCAGGGAGGATAGGTCCAATAATGGCTACTAGCCAAGATGTTCAGGGCTGCAACCCCATGCTTTGGGTGTCCCTAGCCTCTGATTGCCAGAAGCTGGGCATGGACAACACGGGATGTATCACTCGATGATTGCCTGTTCTGTTCATTCCCTCTGAAGCACCTGGCATTGGCCGCTGTTGGAAGACAGGATACAGGGCTAGATGGACTATTTGTCTGACTCGGTGTGGCCATTCTTATGTTCTTAAGAAAGAATGTGAAGATCAACTAAATAAAGACACAAAATTAACAGCAAAATTGTTTTAAGTACATCAGAAACAGGAAGTCTGCTAGTCAGTGGAGCTGCTGGATGACTGATTTTCTAAAGGAGTGCTTGGAGAAGACAAGGCCATTGCAGAGGAGCTAAATTAACTCTTTCCACTGGTTTTCATTGCGGAGGATGTGGGGGAGCTCCCCACCCCCAAGCCATTCTTGTTAGGTGAAAAATCTGAGGAAGTGTCCCAGATTGAGGTGTCAGTAGAAGAGGTTTGGGAACAAAGTGATACATTACACAGTAAGGAGTCATCAGGACCAGATGGTATCACCCAAGAGTTCTGAAGAAACTCTGATATGAAATTTCAGAACTACTAACTGTGGCATGTAACATATCACTTAAGTAAGCCCCTGTACCAGATAAATGAAGGGTAACTAATGAAATGCTAATTTTAAAAAAAGGCACCAGAGGCAATCACATTACAGGCTGCTAAGACTAACTTCAGTACCAGGCAAATTGGTTGAAACTATAGAAAAGAACAGAATTATCAGACTCATAGATGAATATGATGTGTTGGGGAGAGTCAACATGGCTTTCGTAATGGAAAATCATGCCTCACCAATTTATTAGAATTCTTTGAGGGTGTTAACAAGAGTATGGACAAAAGTGATGAAGTGGATACAGTATACTCAGACTTTCAGAAATCCTTTGACAAGGTCCCTCACCAAAGGCTCTGAAGCAATTATGGGATAAGAGGGAAGGTCCTCTCATGGATCAGTAACTGTTTAAAAGATAAGAAACAAAGGGTAGGAATAAATGATCATTTTTCATAATGGAAAGAGGTAAGCAGCAGGGTCCCCCAAGGATCTGTACTGGGACCTATGCTGTTCGACATATTCAGAAATGATCTGGAAAAGGGAGTGAACAGTAAAGTGGCAAAATTTGCAGACGATACAAAATTACTCAAAATAATTAGGTCCAGAGCTGACTGTGAAGTATTACAAAGGGATCTCACTAAACTGTGTGCCTGGGCAGCAAAATGGCAGATCAAACTCAGTGTTGATAGGTGCAAAGTAATGCACAATGGGAAATATAATCCCAACTACATATACAAAATTGGCTGTTATCACTCAAGAAAGAAAATATCATAATGCCACTATATAAGTCCATGGTACAGACACACCTTGAATACTGCATGAAGTTCTGGTCACCCCATCTCAAAAAGTTATATTATAATTAGAAAAGGTACAGAGTAGGGCAAAAAAAAAAAGATTAGGGGGATGGAACAGTTTCCATAGGATGAGAGACTGTGCATGCTCCCGGTCATCCCATCTCAAAAAAGGGATATGAGACCTGGAAAAAGTACAGAGAAAGGCAACAGAAATGATTAAGGGGATGGAACAGCTTCCATGCGAGGCGAGATTAAAAGGACTGGGATTGCTTATTTTAGAAACACCAAGAAGACATATGGTAGAGGTTTATAAAATCATGACTGGTGTGTAGAAAGTGAATAGGGAAGTGTCATTTACCCCTTCACATAATATGAGGGTGTGACATTCCCCTGGTGTTATCCAGAACTGAGATCTGCTAGGTTACTCCAATTGTTGACTCTGGGAGCCAGCCTTACCCTGCTCTGCTGTGAGAACCCCCACTCCTCGGCTGCTCACTCACAGCCTCTGGCATGTAAGCTGCTCCTTGGATTGTGCAACCAAATGACATTAGCCAATATAACACTAGCTGAATGACACTTGCCGGTCCCAGACACAACCCGAGGAACCTCCGTCTTGCAGTGTCCAGTTATGCCCACTGGACGCTGAAAATTATATGAGTTTGTCAGTTTAACAAAGAAATTGATATGTACCAGGCTTGTTATCCCAAGGGGAGCCTCTGACACGCTTCAGACCAAACAGACTGCTTCAGGTAGAATAAACCAACAGATTTATTAACTACAAAGATAGATTTTAAGTGATTATGAGTGATAGGCAAAAAGTCAGTTAGTTACCAAAAGAAATAAAATCTAAGCACGCAGTCTAAACTCTCAACCCTATTAGACCGGGCAGCAACTAGATTAAGCAGTTTTTCTCACCCCACTGGGTATTGCAGTCCTTAGACTGCAGAACCTGGGCCAATCTCCTGTGTTGGAGTCTTGTTTTCTCGGTGTCTTTGGTTGCTTGCAGCATAGGTGGGGGCAGGAGAAGGGCCCAGTATGTGTCCACTTTGTATGTTTTATACCCTCAGCCCATGTGCTTGGGGAGCACAAGCCCAGGCATGTCTGGGGGGCATTGCTGAGTCCCCAGGCAAAGTTGAGCAATTCCCCTGGTGTGACCTCATGCGGGTGAGTCATTGTATTGTAGCTCCCTTGCTGGACAATGGCTGCAGATGGGTTGTTTGACACCCAGCCTGGGCATTGGTTACTTTCCTTGCTGTTGTCTCTGGGGAGCTAATATCTGGCTGATTCCCCAATTTACAGCATGTTTTAGTGATCACCATACAACACAATTCTCATAACTTTGTATGCATTAATTATACACATATATGGATAGAGAAATGACTCAGCAGATCATGACCTTTCCCCTGATCCCTTACAAGGCCTGCTTTATATGTAAGATCACAATTATATGAAAATGAGGAATATGAGGGTTACAGTACGCTCCCCCAAGGTATAGAATGTCACAGAGGGGTCAGCCAATGAAATGAATAGATAGTAGGTTTAAAACAAACCTAAGGACGTTCTTCACACAATGTACAGTCAAACTGTGTAACTCATTGCTGGGGCCAAAAGTATAACTGGGTTAAAAAAAGAATTAGATAAATTCATGGGGGATAGGTCCATCAATAGTTATTAGTCAAGGTGTTCAGAGACTCAACCCCATCCTCTGGGAGTCCCTAAATGTCTGACTGCCAGAAGCTGGGACTGGACAGCCAGGTCATGGATCACTTGAAATTACCCTGTTCTGTTCATTCCCTCTGAAGCTCTGGCCCTGGCCACTGAGCTAGATGGACCATTGGTCTGACCCAGGATGGCTGTTATTCTGTTCTTATGCCTTGACTCTTTATTACCTGGACTCAGAGGGTTAAGTTTCACCATCTCTCATTTTAGCTAAGGGAGCAGTAACTCGGCATTAATGAATTTTTAGTCAGTAACGTAAAGAATAAATTAATTTGTGTCATTGGCCCCTTCTGCATCACTGGTGAAGATTTTTAGCTTTTGAATCATTCTCTTTAATGCTGTCTTTATATCTTTGTTTCGGAGACTATAAATAATTGGATTTAGGAAAGGGGTTAAAACTGCATACACCACAGCTAGTGCCCGATCATAATCTAAAGAGTAACTTTTTGTTAGTCGCACATACATGAATAAAATACTCCCAAAAAATATCAGCACCACTGTCAGGTGAGCAGCACAGGTAGAAAAGGCCTTTCTTCGCCCTGTGGATGTACGGATTTTCAGAATAGCTCTGATAATCCTAAAGTAAGAGACCAAAATTAATAGGAACGTCACCAGGATTTTACAAGCATTGATTATAAAATCTACCAGAACATTGATGGAGGTGTCTGTGCAGGCCAAGCTCAGCAGAGGGGGGAAGTCACAGAAGATATGCTGGATTTCATTGGGGCCACAGAAAGGCAGTTTGGAGACCAAAATTATCTCAGCCACTGGGCCTAGTAAACCACAAATCCAACAGCCAGCAGCCATCCGAGTGCATATTCTCATGGTCATGATGGCAGGATAGCGCAGTGGATTACAGATAGCTAAATACCTGTCATAAGCCATTGCTGTCAGCAGGTAACATTCAGTGGCTCCTAAAGAATGGAAGAAATATGTTTGTAAGAGGCACCCAATGAAGGAAATGCTTTTCCTCTTGCTGAGTAAGTTTGAAAGCATTTTGGGGATAGTAGCTGCTGTATACCAGATTTCCAAGAAAGATAAAATGCTGATAAAAAAGTACATGGGTGTGTGAAGTCGAGCATCTGACCTGATGACTGTGAAAATCACCACATTCCCGAAGATAGTGAAGAGGTAGATGAGAAGCAGCAGGACAAAGAGGAGAGTGTGGAAGCCCTCAAGGTTTGGAAATCCCATGATTATGAATTCGGTTACACTGCTCTGGTTGTTGATTTCCATTTTATCCTGGAGCTGACCTGTAAAAGTGAATAAATACAGATATGGACTTGCCTATTGAACAAAATATTCAGAGTTATCAATGTTTTATTTAATATGCCAGTTGATTTAGTTCATGCTGAGAACTATATCAGAGAAAAACTTAATGGTCAACTATATACAAAATACCCAATAGCTGTGTGAGAAATGCCCCAAGCCAGTGTAAGGAATAGTCAAAAAATGCCCCTCTGTATTAATTTTGATGGAATATATGGGCCCAAATAATCAAAGGTGTTAACATGACCCTGTCACTGTTCATCCTTAAACAGCTTTAAAGAACAGAGCAGGCTACGCAGCGGGGACAGAAGGCCAGTGCGGAAAATTGGCGGCATGTGACCTCCAGAAGAGGAAAGAGTACCAGAAAAGTCCATGTACCAGAAACGCAGATGCAGATGAGCAACCGTTTTCATGTTCTCTCCACAGGTACTAGTGCAGAGAGTGGAGTGGATGATACATCTGAGGAAGAGAGCAGAAGGAGACTCCACCGATTGGAAGGCATGAGATGCACCGTCCTAGGGATGGGGGTTCCACGACCACCACTCCCAAGAGGAGGAGGAGGGTGGTGGTGGGGGGACTGACTCTCCTCAGGGGGACTGAGTCATCTATCTGCCGCCCTGACTGGGAAAACCGAGAGGTGTGCTGCTTGCCAGGGGCTAGGATTCATGATGTGACAGAGAGACTGCTGAGACTCATCAAGCCCTCAGATCGCTACCCCTTCCTTCTTCTCCACGTGAGCACCAATGATACTGCCAAGAATGACCTTGAGCATATCACTGCAGACTACGTGGCTCTGGGAAGAAGGATAAAGGAGTTTGAGGCGCAAGTGGTGTTCTCGTCTATCCTCCCTGTTGCAGGAAAAGGCCGGGGTAGAGACCGTCGAATCGTGGAAGTCAACGAATGGCTACGCAGATGGTGTCGGAGAGAAGGGTTTGGATTCTTTGACCATGGGATGGTGTTCCAAGAAAAGGAGTGCTAGGCAGAGATGGGCTCCATCTGACGAAGAGAGGGAAGAGCATCTTTGGAAGCAGGCTGGCTAACCTAGTGAGGAGGGCTTTCAACTAGGTTCACTGGACGAAGGAGACCAATGCCCCGAGGTAAGTGGGGAAGTGGGATACCGGGAGGAAGCATAAGTAGGTGAGTGCAAGAGGGGAAGGCTCCTGCCCCATACTGGGATAGCAGGATGATCAGTGAGTTATCTTAAGTGCCTATACACAAATGCAAGAAGCCTGGGGAACAAGCAGGGAGAACTGGAAGTCCTGGCACAGTCAAGGAATTATGATGTAATTGGAAAACAGAGACTTGGTGGGATAACTCACATGATTGGAGTACTGTCATAGATGGATATAAACTGTTCAGGAAGGATAGGCAGGGCAGAAAAGGTGGGGGAGTTGCGTTGTATATAAGAGAGCAGTATGGCTGCTCAGAGCTCCAGTATGAAACTGCAGAAAAACCTGAGAGTGTCTGGATTAAATTTAGAAGTGTGAGCAACAAGGGTAATGTCGTGGTGGGAGTCTGCTACAGACCACCAGACCAGGGGGATGAGGTGGACGAGGCTTTTTTCCAGCAACTAACAGAAGTTACTAGATCACAGGCCCTGGTTCTCATGGGAGACTTTAATCACCCCGATATCTGCTGGGAGAGCAATACAGCGGTGCACAGACAATCCAGGAAGTTTTTGGAAAGTGTAGGGGACAATTTCCTGGTGAAAGTGCTGGAGGAACCAACTAGGGGAAAAGCTCTTCTTGACCTGCTGCTCACAAACAGGGAAGAAATAGTAGAGGAAGAAATAGTAGAGGAAGCAATAGTGGATGGGAACCTGGGAGGCGGTGACCATGAGATGGTTGAGTTCAGGATCCTGACACAAGGAAGAAAGGAGAGCAGTAGAACAGACCCTGGACTTCAGAAAAGCAGACTTCAACTCCCTCAGGGAACTGATGGGCAAGGTCCCCTGGGAGAATAACATGAGGGGGAAAGGAGTCGAGGAAAGCTGGCTGTATTTTAAAGACTCCTTATTGAGGTTGCAGGAACAAACCATCCTGATGTGTAGAAAGAAAAGTAAATATGGCAGGCGACCAGCTTGGCTTAACAGTGAAATCCTTGCTCATCTTAAACACAAAAAAGCAGCTTACAAGAAGTGGAAGATTGGACAAATGACCAGGGAGGAGTATAAAAATATTGCTCAGGCATGCAAGAGTGAAATTAGGAAGGCCAAATCACACTTGGAGTTGCAGCTAGCCGGAGATGTCAGGAGTAACAAGAAGGGTTTCTTCAAGTATGTGAGCAACAAGAAGAAAGTCAAGGAAAGTGTGGGCCCCTTGCTGAATGAGGGAGGGAACCTAGTGACAGAGGATGTGGAGAAAGCTAGTGTACTCAATGCCTTTTTTGCCTCTGTCTTCACAGACAAGGTCAGCTCCCAGACGGCTGCATTTCACAGCACGGTATGGGGAGGAGGTGACCAGCCCTCTGTGTAGAAAGAAGTAGTTTGGGACTATTTAGAAAAGCAGGATGAGCACAAGTCCATGGGGCCGGATGCACTGCATCCGAGGGTGCTAAAGGAGTTGGGCGATGTGATTGCAGAGCCATTGGCCATTATCTTTGACAAATCATGGCAATCGGGGGAAGTCCCGGATGACTGGAAACAAGCTAATGTAGTGCCCATCTTTAAAAAAGGGAAGAAGGAAGATCCGGGGAACTACAGGGCAGTCAGTCTCACCTCAGTCCCTGGAAAAATCATGGAACAGGTCCTCAAGGAATCAATTCTGAACCACTTAAAGGAGAGGAAAGTGATCAGGAACAGTTAGCATGGATTCACCAAGGGCAAGTCATGCCTGACTAACCTAATTGCCTTCTATGATGAGATAACTGGCTCTGTGGATGAGGAGAAAGGAGTGGATGTGCTATTTCTTGACTTTAGCAAAGCTTTTGATACAGTCTCCCACAGTGTTCTTGCCAGCAAGTTAAAGAAGTATAGGCTGGATGAATGGACGGTAAGGTGGATAGAAAACTGACTGGATGGTCGTGCTCAACTGGTAGTGATCAATGGCTCCATGTCTAGTTGGCAGCCGGTATCAAGTGGAGTGCCCCAAGGATCGATGGTGGGGCCGGTTTTGTTCAATAGCTTTATTAATGATCTGGAGGATGGTGTGGACTGCACCCTTAGCAAGTTTGCAGATGACACTAAACTGGGAGGAGTGGTTGATACGTTGGAGGGTAGGGATAGGATACAGAGGGACCTAGACAAATTAGAGGATTGAGCCAAAAGAAATCTGATGAGGTTCAACAAGAACAAGTGCAGAGTCCTGCACTTAGGATGGAAGAATCCCATGCACTGCTACAGACTAGGGACCGAATGGCTGGGCAGCAGTTCTGCAGAAAAGGACCTAGGGGTTACAGTGGACGAAAAGCTGAATATGAGTCAACAGTGTGCCCTTGTTGCCAAGAAGGCTAACGGCATTTTGGGAAGTTGCAGAGGGGGAGGTTTAGGTTGGATATTAGGAAAAACTTTTTCACTAGTAGGGTGGTGAAGAACTGGAATGGGTTACCTAGGGAGGTGGTGGAATCTCCTTCCTTAGAGGTTTTTAAGGTCAGGCTTGACAAAGTCCTGGCTGGGATGATTTAGTTGGGGATTGGTCCTGCTTTGAGCAGGGGGTTGGACTAGATGACCTCCTGAGGTCCCTTCCAACCCTATGATTCTATGATTCTAAGCTTTGTGGTTTGTTATAAAGAGACCACAGCCTGCTTAATACAGTGGCAAACACAATTAAAATTCTTTTGAATCTTTATTAAAGATACAGAAAAAGAAGGAAAACCAGTTAAAGCAATTTAAAGGCTTTTATTTTAACAACGTCCCTTGTTCTCTTTCCCTTTAGCGGGAGAGAGTTAAAATAAAAAGCCCCTCACCCCACCTGACAATCTTTTAGGGCATGTCTACACTACAGCCCTAAATCGATGTATGTTAAGTCGCCTTTCAGCCACCGCTGTGATCGTTGATATCCACAGTATCCTGCTTCTCTCAAACGTGAGCATCCTCACCAGGAGCACTTCCACCCATTGAAGAGGGGAGTAGGGGGAGAGCCAGGGATGTGAGCTCCACACAGCTCCCGGACAGGAGCCCGGTTGCCCCCGGGCTCTTGTCTCTTCACTCCTGGCTGGAAGCGGGGGGCCAGCTGCCCAGGCTTCTTGCCTCTCCACTCCCATCTGGGATTGGGGGTTAAGGGACAGGGTCCCTGAGGTGTGAGTGAGGATCCAGGCGGGCACAGCTCGTCTGGGAATGTGGAGCTGGGAGCAGAGGGGCTCTAGCTGCCTGACTTTCTTGTCATTTCTGGAGCCGTGAAATTGACAAGAGAGAAAACAGTCGATGTAAGTAACGCAGTGTCTACACAGACACTGTGTTGCCCTAACTACGTTGACATAAGCGCTACACCTCTGATGGAAGTGGAGTTATTATGCCCTACTACACTTACATCAGCAGGACAAGGCTGTAGTGTGTACACTGACATAATTAGGTTGACCTAAGCTGCCTTATGTTGGCCTAGCTGAGTAGTGTAGACCAGGGCTTAGATGGCATCAAAGATGGTAATAACTGTTTTTTGGGGAGGAAAGAGAAGAAGATAGTTGAGATGGACTGGAGCTGGTGTTGTTAAAGTCCAATCCCATTTCCTAGAAGACCAAAACAAGACAAACACACAAGAGGGGAGAGAAAAGAACAGCAAAGATAAAAAATGCAGCTTCTCTCTCTGGTGTTGATTTTCACTTGCAACCTCACAGCTGGAAAAATACAGGCATGGCACATGGTCTTATTAGCCACTCTGAGACCAACATGGCACTTGCAATTGCATTGGCCTTTTAGTGGATTGCTTTCAGTTGCCTGTTTCTGGGCACGGGCTTACAGCAGTGTTGCAAAATACACAGTTTTGGATGTGCCAGACTCTTAGTAAACAGAAGGCAAAAGGAGGGGGATTGGAGCGAGAAGAAATAAGGTGAGGAAAGAAAAGAACACAGGTGTGGGGATAAAGTCTCTCATTCCAGGTGGTGGTTGTCGCTGGAACCAGTGAAGGCACCAATGTCATCTGGATTGCTTTCTCTGGCCTGGCCTGCTCCAGTCAGAATATTTTTCAGGATCAAGATGACAAAGGCCTACTGAGGTTATAATGAATCCTAATATCTCTGCAGACAATGGGAGTGGCAGCCATAATGGTGAAGCTCAATTAGCCAATTAGCCCTAATTTCCAACACACCAATTTTGGTTCATTGAGTTCTGATCCCAAACTTCTCTTGTCTACTTGGCATGATCGTAACAAAGTCCTCGAGCTATATCAGGAGGCCTTTTTGTTTGGATTAATTCAGTCTTTTTGCTCCTTCTTGTACCTTTTCCCATCAACATTTGTTTTTTTGGGTTATTGTGACATTTTATGAACTTTCACTCACTTCTTACAGCTGAGCTCACAAGTGTAAATGTGGAGGCCCAACTGTTTATATACAAGGAACAGCGGCAGATTATTTTAAGCATGTCCTTACAATCTGAAAAACACAAAGAAAAAGAGAACTCTTTGTGTAGCACTAACTCAGAACCTTCCCCAGCAGATGTCAAGTAATCTATATAATTATGACATTCCAGGGTGCAAGCCAGACCAGTAAGGGGCTGTGTCACCCCGACCTCACAATGCTTTACTGTTGTAGTATCCAACTTGGGTCACTCACCATTAGCCTGCCAGCATGCAGATCACACATTGTGTATAGCCACAGCCCTGTCCAGCAACTGTCACCCCAGCAGCCTGTCAGCACACCACCAGTCTCGGTTACCACTTGCAGGATGACCACAACACACTCCCAGTCCTGGATTTTCCCTAAAAACCAAGTGTTCTGCACTGTTCAGCCCTTTCCTGGACTGGACAGGCCAGATAGTTTAGGTCCATTGCCACTCTAAGGGGATCAATATACAACAGTTTCGCACCTTGAATGGAGTTACCCAAACAATTCACAACACTGACTTAGTTTTGATTAAAGAATAAAACAAGTTTATTTAACTACAAAGAGATAGATTTTAAGCGAGTACAAGTATAAGGCATTAAAGTCAGAAATGGTTACAAGAGAAATAAGGATAAATGCTTTCTAAACTTAACAAACTAGTCTTGGTTCAAGGTGAAATTCTTACAACATGTTCCTAGTAGCATTGCTGACTAAATTATCATGCTAGGATCTGCTTTCATAGTGCAAAGACTGTTTCTTTGGTCTTCTTAGGTGAAAGAGAGAGAGAGATGGATAGGGAGCACTAACTTGGGGTGTTTCTGCCCTTCACTTTTACAGTTTTGTCCCTCTTTGAAATGCATTTCGCTGAGTATTACCTCTAGACAAAGTTTAGTCCCCTGGGAGGACGGAGACAAGGAATCTGATGATGAAAGAGGTTCCATGCTGCTGTTTGCTGAAATGCAGATTTGCCTTGTCTCCATCTTGCTGTCTCAAGGATCTTGTTTACTATGTATATGTAAATTGAGATAAATACACATTCAGTTGTTTAAGATAAGCCTACTTGACCAGTTCTGCCTAATCGGGGCTATATGGGTTTGAACATGTGCCACCAACATCATTCAGAGGAAATTCATAACTTTACATATAATGTTGCTACACACATATTACTGACCAGCAAGTTATTAGTTGTCAAATGATACCTCACAAGGCATATTTTGTGCAAAGGTTATTACAATAGTGTGAATACATGGGTGCCTTTGGTCACAATAATAAAGAAACAAAAACTTCTATTTGGAAATGTCTGCAATAAGAAAGGAAAGAGGGAAAGTAAAACAAGAGTTATGGCACTGAAAGGCCCTGTTAGTCAGGCATAAAACCGGAATCAGCTTCTTAGCAGACAAAAGCAAAGTCTTTGAGAAAGAGAACTGCAGTGTCCAGCTGGTGAAAGGCTGAGCAAAAGGAGATTTATTACAAACAGCAGACACACTATAAGGGCTTGTCTACATGAACACTTGATTTGCAGCAAGCTGGGGTGTAAATTTACCTTCCACTATCATGCCACATACTAAGGCTATGTCTACACTTAAAATGCTATGTTGGCAGAGCTGTACTGCTGTAGCACTTTAATGAACATACCTACTACACAGATGGGAGCAATTTGCTCATTGTTGTAGTAAATCCACCTGCCCGAGAGGTGGTGGCGAGGTTGATGGAATAATTTTTCTGTTGACCTAGTTCTGTCTACATGGGCATTTAGGTCAGTTTAACTACGTCATTCGGGGTGTGGATTTTTCACACTTCTGAGCGATGTAGCTGGATTGATTTTATTTTCTAGTATAGAGCAGCCCTAAGTGTTCACATGGACCCTGCTGATTGCATTAACACTTCCTTACTGTGCTTTGATTGAGTCCTCTTTGACTAGACTAGATGAAAGTGCACTAACAAGCTATTAATGTGTGTCAGCAGGGTCCACCCAGACAGTTAATCTGTGTCAGGCTAGTGCGAGATAAATTCTCATCCCAGCTTGCTGTGAACTAAAAATGTTCCTGTGGAGAAGCCCTATGTCAATTAAGTCCATAACTGCAGATGATGTTAAAGCAAAACTTAAAGAAGACCTTTAAACTGGTTATGTGGGATGCTAGGAGCATAAACAGCATTAAATAAGAGAAATACTAAAATACAAACACTGAATTATCTTTCCAGAGAACTATTTGGAAAAGAAATAGAGTAACCATAAATTAAAGCAACATTGAACTCGGGGCACCACCAGGCCTTGATGAATGCATATTGTATCCTGCAGGGCAAACACAACTGTGCTTTTACCATATCCCAGTAAACCGTGCTCAAGCTCTAGTAACAATATATTACTGCAGACATTAAGAGAAGCAGTGATGATAGCATTACCTAAAACCTACTACAGTAAAATGACCTAAAGTGCTTGTCTCAGATACTCCCTAGTTCTAGTGAATATGCGAGCAAATATTCTAACCAAATCATAGCTATTAGAATTGGGACAGTCTGAGCTTGCAAAAAACCCACAGGAAGAACATGAAGTGTGTGAACCAGTGACACATCTAGTCCAGTGTCCTCTGTCTGTCTGTCTGGTACCAGGTGATTCAGATGAAAGTACAAGAAACCCCAGAGTGGACAGTTATGAAATAAACTGTCCACCAGAGACATTCCTTCCTAATCCCTATAATTTAGAGGTTGGTTTATGCCCTGAAGCACGAGGACCTATATCTCATCTAAATCCTTTAAAAAAATGTCCTAGCGAATGGCTTTTATGGATATTCTTACATTTCGTGCCTCTGAAAGCAGAGGAAGGGACCAAAAAGGCTTTCATTGTATCTCCCGGTGTGATGCTTGGCAAAAAGTGCTAAGACAATCTCTGAATGTGTAAACGGAGGAATACTGAGTAATGGTAGGGCGGGGGTATTACTTTGGCATATGGTTTTAGTGTGGGCTTGTCTACACTGAGAGTTGGTGCATGGCAAACTGAGGTATTACCTGCAGCACACTAGCCCGCTGTGCACTAATTGGCCATGAGGACCTTTTTTACTACACACTAAAAGTTCCCTACAGCAGCAGCTGGAAGGATTACACCTCTCAAAGGCTGTGGAGACATCTTGCTAGGCAGAAGTTACCTGTGGGTGGCAATGCCTCCCAGAATTGCCATAATGACATACACTACAACCTCCAAGCCTGCCCCCCAGACCCGCCATACCCCATATGATGGGGATTATATAGGCAGCCTGCAACATACAGAGGCTGTAACTGTGGGGTCCAAATTTGCCCCCTCCCCCAAGAGTGCAGTAGGATTCAGAAAAGGATTAGACATGTATATGAATAATGACAAAATCCACAATTACATTAGGTAGACAGCTGGCAAAAAACCTAATTTGGCACACATGCACAAGGAAAGTAAGAAAGAAAGAAAGAAAGAAAGAAAGAGAAAGAAAGAAAAAGAAAGATTTCAAAGTTTCATTTTAAAAATGAAAACCTGGTTTTTGGTAAATGAAAAATTCCTCTAACAACTTTGGTATTGTTTTCATTAAAAATGTTCAGGGAAAGCATTGAAAAAAGGACACAACATTTTTTGCACTAGTGTAAAATCATTATTCTGTTGTAATTATTATTAGCTAATGTTTGTATAGTCGCCATAGAAATAATAAGTATATAGTTCACTGCTAGAAATCAAGCACTCACCAGTCTTCAATTGTTATTTTTTAAGAAATCTGGCTCATACACACCTAAGAACTTTATGAATCTTGGGCTTTGCCAAGCAAGTCTCCTCTAACTTGTGATTCAAATATGGATTTGTTTTTCTTGTAACAAGAATGACATGTTGGTTGATGTACGTACTGCCCAAATCTTTAGAGACCTATTAGGAATAAACAAGTGTATTAGTGGTTAGGATTTTAGAAAACATGCCTTATTACAGAAATCCCCTTGATTACTCATTATGGAAAATACGTTATTTTTAATACTAGCTAGATCATAATGCCAGAGCATGGATTAGAAATTGACTGAGGGCCAGAAAGAAAGAGCATGTGGGTACTGAAAGGGTCATGATTACAATCCACCTTTCTGGGTGATATTTTCATATTAATTAATAGAGCTGGGTATAGTACTTGCAGTGGACGATTTATTTATCAAATGTAGACCTTTTTCTGTTTGAGAGCTGGGTGTGAGCAGATCATTATTTCCATTAATTTGTTTGTATTTCACATTTATTCAATAAATGCTTTTGTGCAAATGTTTTTCAGCCTGTGGACTGCTTGAAAACAGTTAATTGGATATGTTACTTTGCATATTCATTGTTTTAGGCTGTAAAGTTTAGCTTGGCTATAACTTCCAGTAACAGGGCTTACTGGCCCCCTTTAAGAGGGCTTGCTGCCTCTCAACCTGTTACTGGGGCTTTGCCATTTAAGGTAAGGGAATGATTGGAAATGTAATTAACCAAGGGGGGCTGAGAGTCCAGGCATCAAGTGACCAAGAGGGAAAGCAGTGACTGCTGGAGGACTATAGACCTATAGAGTCTTTTCTCAGGATGGATGGAGCTCTGGATGGGGAAATTGATGCTTGTGGTCCATGACTGGGGCTCCTATGATTGCACAGATAATAATAGTATTTGTGGGGCTGTCCATGGAGGAGCTGAAGACATGGAGACTCAGACTTATGCTGAAGATGGAGCCTGGACTGGGTGAACAATGGCCGAAGTAGGCTTCAGGGAAAGGCTTAGAGATGCCCGGAATAGCGTGTCGTGGTGAGAATGAGCCCTAAGAGAAACCAGGACTGAGGGGACGTCTCAGGATGGGGTCCCCTGTATAACTGTGGGGATATCTTGGCGTCTTACAGACCCAGACGCTGGGTCTGCTTGTTGAGACTTTATTAAACCAGAATGGGCTCGTTTTGAAACTTGTCTGGTCAAACCCCTAACTGAGAAGGAGAAACTGAGCCATGGCTGTGCTGCCTGCTGGGATGGTGCCAAGCTGACTATCGCTCTGCCACGGCACTTACACAGGACAAGGGACGCTGGGCTCAGATCTCTGAGGGACAAGATGGGAGCAGGCTCAGGAGCAAAAGTGCAGAAGAAGAGCAGACTTAGGGAGTCCTAGCGAAAGCTCAACTTTTTACTTACTTCTCTTCCACCAAGCATTCTGTTCTGGACGTGTACGTGGACCCCAAACTTAAAGCACCTGGGTTCCTGTCCAAGGGAGACTAAAAGACAAACCACCATCAGTCAGGTTTGTTGACCGCCTGTAGCAGACTTTATATTCGGCTCTTTTGCCATATTCAGACAAAGTAGTGGCATTTGCAAAGGCCTATTTTGAAAGGCACAATCACATCTCTATTTAGAGTCCGGTGGCACCTTAAAGACTAACAGATTTATTTGGGCATAAGCTTTTGTGGGTAAAAAAGCCACTTCTTCAGATGCATGGAGTGAAAATTACAGATCCAGGCATAAATATATATTGGCACATGAAGAGAAGGGAGTTAGTTACCTTACAAGTGGAGAACCGACGTTGAAGGCCAATTCAGTCAGGGTGGATGTTGGTCCACTCCCAATAATTGATGAGGAGATGTCAATTCCAAGAGAGGGAAAATTGCTTTTGTAGTGAGCCAGCCACTCTCAGTCCATATTCAAGCCCAAATTGATGGTGTTAAGTTTGCAAATGAATTATAGCTCTGCAGTTTCTCTTTGAAGTCTGTTTTTGAAGGTTTTTTGTTGTTGAAGAATGGCTACTTTTAAATCTGTTCTTGAATGTCCAGGAAGGTTGAAGTGTTCTCCGGCTGGCTTTTGTATGTTACCATTCCTGATGTCTGATTTGTGTCCATTTATCCTTTTACGTAGCGACTGTCCGGTTTGGCCAATGTACATGGCAATGGGGCATTGCTGGCACATAAGAACATAAGAAAGGCCGCACTGGGTCAGACCAAAGGTCCATCCAGCCCAGTATCCTGTCCACCGACAGTGGCCAATGCCAGGTGCCCCGGAGTGAGTGGACCTAACAGGAAATGATCAAGTGATCTCTCTCCTGCCATCCATCACCCCCCTCTGACAAACAGAGGCTAAGGACCCATCCTGGTTAATAGCCATTAATGGACTTCATCTCCATGAATTTATCCAGTTCTCTTTTAAACCCTGTTATAGTCCTAGCCTTCACAGCCTCCTCAGGCAAGGAGTTCCACAGGTTGACTGTGCGCTGTGTGAAGAAGAACTTCCTTTTATTTGTTTTAAACCAGCTGCCCACTAATTTCATTGGGTGGCCCCTAGTTCTTCTGTTATGGGAACAAGTAAATAACTTTTCCTTATTCACTTCCTCCACACCACTCATCATTTTATATACCTCTATCATATCCCCCCTTAGTCTCCTCTTTTCTAAGCTAAAAAGTCCTAGCCTCTTTAATCTCTCCTCATATGGGACCTGTTCCAGACCGCTAATCATTTTAGTTGCCCTTCTCTGAACCTTTTCTAATGCCAGTATATCTTTTTTGAGATGAGGAGATCACAATCTGATGGCATATATCACATTAGTAGATGTGCAGGTGAATGAGCCCCTGATGGTGTGGCTCATGTGTTTGGGTCCTCTGATGGTGTCACTAGAGTAGATATGGGGACAGAGAAGGCAACAGGGTTTGTTACAGGGATTGGTTCCACTAACCCAAGCAGCCATTCTTCAACAACAAAAATTCAAAAACAGACTTCAAAGAGAAACTGCAGAGCCACAATTCATTTTAGATCTTTTAGAAAATAACATCCAACCTTGATTTAAAAATTGTCGGTGATGGAGAATCCATCTCAACTCTTGGTAAATTGTTCCAATAGATAATTACTCTCATAGTTAAAAATGTACACCTTATTTCCAGTCTGAATTTGTCTATCTTCAACTACCAGCCACTGTATTGCGTTATACCTTTCTCTGCTAGACTGAAGAGCCCATTATTAAATATATTTTCCCCAAGTAGGTACCTATTGACTGTAATCAAATCACCCCTTAACCTTTACTTTGTTAAGTTTGTCACACTGTCTGGAGTGGCTCACAATTGTGAGTGCCTACCTCAGGGAAGACTGTCAGAAAAAAGGGGCAGACACCACAAACTGGTGGTGTGTTTTATAACAGGGATTTCCATACATCCCCCTGAACTTCTCCATAACCCTCCCCCCCATGGTCAAACCAACCAAGATGAAGAACATATCAAGAACCAAGAATATACCAACCTGTCATCTGAAGGTTCAAATGGTGTATATACATCAAAACAGCCAGTAGCACAAATACAGCTACCTACTGAAGAAACAGTGTCTCCACAACCTAAAGGCAGTTCCCGATGTTTGTCAGTCAAACTTTTCTCATTTATTGAAGTTATGAAAGATGGCTACTTGTACACTTCTTGCAAAAAGCTTAAGAAATAAAGCTTCCAAATGCTACAATCTGTAAAAGTGGAGGAGCTTGTTTTGCCAGACCTGTGGTGACAAACTATAGTGAAAAGTCTGCAAAACACCAAGCCTCCAGATGGCATCAACATACAGAAAGCTTTATAAGCCAGTCACAGTCAAAGACAGTTTTAGAAGTACTTAATGAGGCTGTTAAGAATTCTGGAGATACAACACAGTTTATGCAAACAAATATGGCTGTCATATCATACTTTCTATTTAAACAAGAGATACCATAGCCCACAAACTGGAGGACAGTGTTAAGTGCATTGTCACTTGCTAACGTTGAAGTTGAACACTGGATCTGAACAAGACCAGCAAAGGCTCACTACCTTTCTGCAAGAAATTCAACTGACTGGTTAGAGGATGCAGTGAAACAGTGAAAGACTGAGCAGTTGAAAAAGTGAAGAACTCTCTCACCCCATTCAAAAAAAATTGCATACATGGCTGATGAATGCACCAACCCAAATGAGCATAAAGTATTAAGTTATTATGTACATTATCTTGATGTCAGTGGTAGGCCAGTAGATGCATTTCTAGCTGTTCAGCTTATAGAAGACACATAGGCTGCATCTGTGACAATCCACATTTTAGAAGAATTAAATGCTTGTAAATTGACCCCCAACAGATGGCTGCTTGTGCATTTGATGGAGCTGCAAACTTCTCTGGAAGACATGGTGGAGTACAAACTTTGCTCAGAGAAAAGTGTAACCCTAATCTCTCCTATACACACTGCAGATGCCATCTTAACTTCAGTTCCTGGAAAGATAATGGAGCAAATGATTAACCCATCAGCTTGCAAACACCAAGAAGATAACAAGGTGTAAAGTAACAGTCAGCATGGAGCTGCCAAGAACAAATCGTGTCAAACCAACCTAATAGCTTTCTTTGACAGGGTAACAAACCTTGTGGATAGGGGGGAAGCAGTAGATGTGGTATATCTTAACTTTAGTAAGGCTTTTGACACTGTCTTGCATGACCTTCTCATAAACAAACTAGGGATATACAACCTAGATGGACCTACTGTAAGGTGGGTGCATAACTGATTGGAAAACCGTTCCAAGAAAGTAGTTATCAGTGGTTCATAGTCAATCCTAATTGCCTTCTATGATGAGATAACTGGCTCTGTGGATGAGGGGAAAGCAGTGGATGTGCTATTTCTTGACTTTAGCAAAGCTTTTGATACAGTCTCCCACAGTGTTCTTGCCAGCAAGTTAAGGAAGTATGGGCTGGATGAATGGACGGTAAGGTGGATAGAAAACTGGCTGGATGGTCGTGCTCAACGGGTAGTGATCAATGGCTCCATGTCTAGTTGGCAGCCGGTATCAAGTGGAGTGCCCCAAGGGTCGGTGCTGGGGACCGGTTTTGTTCAATATCTTCATCAACGATCTGGAGGATGGTGTGGACTGCACCCTTAGCAAGTTTGCAGATGACACTAAACTGGGAGGAGTGGTTGATACGCTGGAGGGTAGGGATAGGATACAGAGGGACCTAGACAAATTAGAGGATTGGGCCAAAAGAAATCTGATGAGGTTCAACAAGGACAAGTGCAGAGTCCTGCACTTAGGACGGAAGAATCCCATGCACTGCTACAGACTAGGGACCGAATGGCTGGGCAGCAGTTCTGCAGAAAAGGACCTAGGGGTTACGGTGGACGAAAAGCTGAATATGAGTCAACAGTGTGCCCTTGTTGCCAAGAAGGCTAACGGCATTTTGGGCTGTATAAGTAGGGGCATTTCCAGCAGATCGAGGGACGTGATTATTCCCTTCTATTCGGCACTGGTGAGGCCTCATTTGGAGTACTGTGTCCAGTTTTGGGCCCCACGCTACAAGAAGGATGTGGATAAATTGGAAAGAGTCCAACGGAGGGCAACAAAAATGATTAGGGGGCTGGAGCACATGACTTATGAGGAGAGGCTGAGGGAACTGGGATTGTTTAGCCTGCAGAAGAGAAGAATGAGGGGGGATTTGATAGCTGCTTTCAACTACCTAAAAGGGGGTTCCAAAGAGGATGGATCTAGACTGTTCTCAGTGGTAGAAGATGACAGAACAAGGAGTAATGGTCTCAAGTTGCAGAGGGGGAGGTTTAGGTTGGATATTAGGAAAACCTTTTTCACTAGTAGGGTGGTGAAGCAGTGGAATGGGTTACCTAGGGAGGTGGTGGAATCTCCTTCCTTAGAGGTTTTTAAGGTCAGGCTTGACAAAGCCCTGGCTGGGATGATCTAATTGGGTTTGGTCCTGCTTTGAGCAGGGGGTTGGACTAGATGACCTCCTGAGGTCCCTTCCAACCCTGAGATTCTATGATTCTATGAATCTGGAAGGGCATATCTAGTGGGGCCCACAGGGATCAGTCCTGGGTCTGATTCTATTCAATATCTTCACCAATGATTTAGATAATGGTATAGAGAGTACACTTATAAAGTTTGCGGACGATACCAAGTTGGGATGGGTTGCAAGTGCTTTGGAGGATAGGATTGGGATTCAAAATGATCTGGACAAACTGGAGAAATGGGCTGAAGTAAATAGGATGAAATGCAATAAGGACAAATGCAAAGTACTCCACTTAGGAAGGAACAATCAGTTGCACACATAAGAAATGGGAAATGACTGCGTAAGAAGGAGTACTGCAGAAAGACATCTGGGGGTCATAGCGGATCACAAGCTAAATATGACTGAACAATGTAACACTGTTGAAAAAAAGCAAACATCATTCTGGGATGTATCAGCAGGAGTGTTGTAAGCAAGACATGAGAAGTAATTCTTCTGCTCTACTACGCGCTGATTAGACCTCAGTCGGAATATTTTGTCCAGTTCTGGGAGCCACATTTCAGGAAGGATGTGGCTAGATTGGAGAAAGTACAGAGGAGAGCAACAAAAATGACTAAAGATCTAGAAAACATGACCTATGAGTAAAGATTGAAAACATTGGGTTGCTTAGTCTGGAGAAGAGAAGACTGAAGGGTGACACGATAACAGTTTTCAAGTACGTAAGAAGATGTTACTAGGAGGAGGGAGAAAATTTGTTCTTATTAACCTCTGAAGTTAGGACAAGCAGTGGGCTTAAATTGCAGCAAGGGACATTTAGGACATTAGTAAAAAATGTCTAACTGTCAGGATAGTTAAGCATTGGAATTAATTGCCTGGGGAGGTTGTGGAATCTCCGTCATTGGAGGTTTTTAAGAGCAGGTTAGACACTCATCTGTCAGGGATGGTCCTGCATTGAGCACCGGGGACTGGACTAGAAGACCTCACAAGGTCCCTTCCAGTCCTATGATTCTATGATCTACTCAACTAGCACTAGTACCAGTTGCAGAATCTTCAAAAGCCATTAAAAAGCCATTACTTCCATATCTTCGTTACTCTTTTTTCAACAAGAATCCAAAAAGACAGAACATCTTGGAAAAAGTAGAAGATGCTCTGAGACTGAAGTTCAAATTAGTCCAACCTGGGAAAACCCTCTGGCTTTCTCATAAGCGATCCTTGGCTGTTGTCTTAAAATTACTGCAACCATTATTACTGGCTTTGGAAAGTTTCTACCAATATGAGACAGATATAAGTAGTGAGGCTGATGGACTACTTTTGCTATTTTCAGAGAAGACAATCACCATTCTCTTTCTTGTAAATCTACTGTTGAAACCACTTGGGTCATTAAATAATGCCATCCAGGCATGTGCTACAACAATAGTAGATCTTTCTCCAGCACCAGATGCTACACTTGAATCAATCAGAGAGATATCCATTGAAATCATACTGGAAGAAGCAAAACTTCAGTCCAGAAGTTGACTAATGAAGGCACTTATACTGAATCCATAAGTGAAGAGGACAAGAAGTATTTGTTGAGCTAGCTGAAAAAGTACACAGACTTAATTCTTACAAATCTACAACAGCGTCTTCTGGATTCTACTCATCCTGTATGTAGCATTTACATGTGCTTTTCTTATAAAACACCTACAGTTGAATGGAGTGAGGCACTACTAACAATGACCATGTGACCAGAACAAAATAGAGAATTTGAACACAGAGTGGAATGTCATATTATGAATGAATAAAGATTTGACTTCAACTTCTTTTTTATCATCACTAGTGGCTCGACCCAATCTTTGTGTTGTTTCCTGGGATGAAAGAAGTAGGAATTGATCTCTTGCTATTCCCAGTCAGAACAGCTACAGTTAAGCATTCTTAATCATCATTGAGTAGAATTTTGTGTTCTCAGAGAAGTTGTTTTGTGCTTGACCATGTGCATGAACTAATGAGTATATCAGTTGAAGGACTGGAAGTACTGGACACATGAGAAGTCACCAAAGATGAACCCACTGCATTTGCGAAGTTCATTAACAGAGTTGTACAAACGTACAACAAGAAATCAAGGAGATAGCTGTGGTGCTTCGTAGAAGGCTTGAGTAGCCAACTTTAATTGGTGTGATGATTTTAAAACATAAGTTAAATCTAATAACATGGTTATGAAATTTTTCAATGGTGACATACAGCCCACCTTTGCCCTCATGGTCTCATCCCTCACACCCTCTGTAAGTTCAACTCCCCCTCTAATTTTTTGTTTGCTCTCACACTGCAGTTGTGGGAAAGAAATAATAGAATACTAAGGTGGGAAGGGACCTCAGGAGGTCATCTACTCTAACCTCCTACTCAAAGCAGGACCAATCCCCAATTTTTTGCCCCAGATCCCTAAATGGCCCTCTCAAGGATTGAACTCACAACCCTGGGATTAACAAGCCAATGCTCAAACCACTGAGCTATCCCTCCCCCTTTCAAGTAGCTATAATTTTTATGGATTTTATTAAGAGAATAAAAAAGCAAATAGAAACTAAACAAACATCACTATTAAATTTGTCATGCTGTCTGGAGTGGCTCACAACCGTGAGTGCCTACTTCAGAGCAGACTGTCAGAAAACAGGGCAGAGACCCCAAGCTGGGGGTGTGTTCTGTAATTAAATTTCATAAACCAGTAACAAATGTGAACTCCTGGATCACTCTACCAGTCTTACCATGGAGTCACAGACAGTCCCCTTTGTCTCTCCGGCCTATCTTGCCACCCAGACAACCTGGACTTTGTGATAATGGTCACTTAAACCAAAAATCGCACCACATCAGACTGCTCTCAGTCCTCCAACCATTACAAATGATGGCCACTTGCTTTGAAATTATCATTTTCTGTTAAAGTCCTTAGGTCCTTCATTAGCATTTGACAAGATTTCTTTGATGGGTTATTTAGTTACAGGGTATACACAGTGTAAATGTTTGCTGTTACATTGTAACAAGAACAGATACATGAAAACAATACAAGTAACATTTCACTAGTTTTCATGAAGTTTAAACATCTGAATACACACTTACACATTTAACAGTTTGAGCTATACTAACACACAATTGAATTGGCCTGGGGTTCTGATCTGAGCTGGCATCTGGTTTGCCAGCATCACAAAGCTAAATAAATTGAGCTCCTTGAGTCTGTCACTATATGTTTTCTAATCCTTTAATCATTCTCGTGGCTCTTCTCTGAACTCTCTCCAATTTATCAACATCCTTCTTGATTTGTGGACATCAGAACTGGACACAGAATTCTGGCAGGGTTGCACCATTGTCAAATACAGAGGTAAAATAACCTCTCTGCTCTTACTCAAGATTGCCATTTATGCATCTCAGGATTGCATTAGCTCTTTTGGCCACAGCATCATATTGGGAGCTCATGTTCGGACGATTATCCCCAAATCTTTTTCACTGCTTCCCAGGACAGTGTCCCCCACCCTGCAGATATGGCCCACATTCATTGTTTCCAGATATATACAGTTACATTTCACCATATTAAATTGCAAATTGTTTGCTTGTGTCCAGTTAACCAAGTGCTCTAGATTGCTCTTGTAACACTGCCTGCAGTGACTCAAGAGCATGAGTTACCAACCTCAGGGCAGACTGTTAGGAAACAGGGCACAAATCCCAAATTGGCTGTGAGTTCTATACTTAGATTTCATCAAACAAGTACCAAAAATGAACTCCTCGGGCACTATAACAGCCTTAATCACAGACAGTCCCCCGGGGTACTCCGATCTGTCTCACCACCCAGGTGAGCCTACCTTTGTGATAGGTGGTCCCTTACACCAAGGTTCACAGCAATACGCAGGATACTCCCAATCCCAAAGCACCAGTCACTTACCCAGGTCCAATGCACCTTAGATCTCACACCAAAGACAACACTTGTAGCTAATCCTATACTAAACTATATGAAGACTTAATTAAATGAGAGTTATTTACAAGGTTAAAACATGTAAGCATATGAGTTCCAATCGTAATTTTCAAATAGTAACAGAAGATTCTATAATAAACAAGCTTTATATGTCTTTTAAAGCTAACCCAGGCTAAGCAGCTGGGGATTTTTTGCTTATACCTAGAAAACCCTTGTCACCCAGAGTCCAAACAAATACCAAGTTCCTTTTGTTTGGGGTTTTTATCCCCCTCCTGCCATGTGCAAATTTAGCTGATGGGAGGAAATCCACTTGCATGACTCCTCTTGAGGGGAGAGGGGAGAGCACAACACCAGATGTCTTTTGTCCTCTTTAATGTCCCACAACAGTCTTTCCGGTGTCAATGACTTCTCCTGTTGGGCTGGATGTAATACCTTATTTTGCAGATCAGCACTTCACACTAATGTCCCTCTACCTGTCTGGTGATATACAAAACTGTGGGCATGGCTACACTGGAAACTTCAAAGCGCTGTCACGGGAATGCTCCTGTAGCAGCGCTTTGAAGTGTGAGTGTGGGCACGTGTGAGCGCTGGGAGAGAGCTCTCTTGATAATAGAGGGATAGCTCAGTGAGGTAGAGGGATAGCTCAGCGGTCTGAGCATTGGCCTGCTAAACCCAGGGTTGTGAGTTCAATCCTTCAGGGGGCCAGGAGATGATGATGATGGATATCAAGCATTTTTTTAAAAAAATTTTTTTTGGGGGGAGGGATAGCTCAGTGGTTTGAGCACTGGCCTGCTAAACCCAGGGTTGTGAGTTCAATCCTTGAGGGGGCCATTTAGGGATCTGGGGCAAAAATTGGGGATTGGTCCTGCTTTGAGCAGGGGGTTGGACTAGATGACCTCCTAAAGTCCCTTCCAACCCTGATATTCTATGATTCTATGATAATCCACCTCCACAAGGGGATTAGGTCTTAGCACTGGGAGCACGGCTTCCAGCGCTCGGAGCCTGTCCATACTAGTGCTTTAAAGTGCTCAGACTTGCTGCACTCAGGGAGGTGATTTTTCACACCCCTCTGAGCCAGCAAGTTAGAGCACTATAAAATGTAAGTGTAGACAAGCCCAAAATCTGAGCAGCTGGCAGCTTTGAGTATTGACTGGACTGTTGATCAATGCAGGGGACAAATCACTTACCCTTTTTAAAGACTGGCACAACACTGGCTTTTTTCCAGTCCTCTGGAACTTCCTTGGTATTCCGAGATTTGTTAAAAATCAGCATTAATGGTTCAGAGAGTTCCTCCGCCAATTAAAGTCTGAACAGATTTAAATAAAACACAAATCAAAATCATAGCATACTGCTTGCCACTATTGCATTGTTCACTCTGCTGGTATGTTATATCCCTTTCCTTTACTCTGTATCTAGCTTGTCTATTTAGACTGTAAGATTTTCAGGGCTGGAACTCTCTCTTATTCTGTTTGTACAGTGCTAAGCACAATGGGGCCCCGATCTCAGTTGGCCCCTAGACACTGCCGTGATAAACGTGGCAAATAATAATAATGACTCTACGGGTCCATGAATCCCACCTCCCGACATGGAGCCTTTGTTTCTGCAATGTGCCACTTCCCCCACATTGTCCTTATGCAGACAGTCCTTTACCAGACTACGTTGTCCCACAATTCTAGTAGTCATGGCTGTTTGATAAAGTAGTTCATTGTGTGGGAGAGTGGAGTGAGTGATTGTAGAAAGACCAACGGGGTGCAGGAAAGCTGGCATGCCTGGGGGCAGAGTTAAGGTTGCAGCATGCAGTCTGTGATCTTTCGGCATTTGTGGTAGGATAGGGTGTGTGCCTGGCGTGTGAGTAGATGTGATGTACTGACAGGTGGACTTAACTTTTAATTTCCGTGGGTTTGTGTCAGTATGAGGTGTGTGCGGCAATCTGAACAGCTTCACAGTGAAGTCTCTTGTCCACTAGTGGATCACATACTTCATAGCTTATGTTGGCCAAGCTCACTGTACACTCTACGGGCTCCGTGCATCCCTCCACCCCCGCCAGCTCGCTGTGTGCCACCCTCCCATACTCCTCTTTCAGGGACTCCCTGCAACTCCCTCCCCCCATTCTCTCCCTCACCAGAGGTGGTGTGTGCCCTTCATTCCTTACTCCCATACCAAGGTCCCCTATTCCCCCCACATATCAGTGGCTCTGTGTGCACCTCCATTCCCATTTTCCTCCATGCGCTCTATGGGATGGTTCTGTGTTCCCCATTCCCTGCTTCCCCATACCAGGGTCCCCCATTCTCTCCCTCCTATTCACCCCTTTTCCCAATGTCCCTTTTCCCCTCATACCGGCATCCTCCAATCTTCCCCCACACACCAGGGGTTCTGTATTTACCCGCAATCACTTTCCACCCTTCCAGCATCCACCATTCTCCCACACCTGGAAGGAGTTCTGTGTCCCCCCCATTCCACCTCCCTCCATAGCAGGGTCCTCTATTCTCCCCCCTCCACGCCACCAGTAGGGGCTCTGTGTAAACCCTCATTTCCACCGTCCCACCATGTGAAGGGCTCTATGTGTTCACCTCCCCCCCCTGCCAAGGTCCCAATTCTCCCCTCACATTCCAGGAGCTGTGTGCATTCCTCCTTCCCCACCGTCCCCTTTCATCCCCACCATTCTTCTTCTCTCTCTCTGGGAGATAAGTCATTCAGCATGCTCGCTCACATGTTAGTAGCAGGGGTGCTGTTATGCTGGAAGGTGTTGTAGGGGCCATCAACCAGTTCTTTCATCCGTAGACAATTGCAGAGGTGCTACAGGTAGGGTGACCAGACAGCAAATGTGAAAAATCGGGACTGGGGTGGGGGGTAATAGGAGCCTATATAAGAAAAAGACCCAAAAATCGGGACTGTCCCTATAAAATCGGGACATTTGGTCACCCTAGCTACAGGCTGACTGTGCTGGCAGGGGTCCATTTGTTCCCCCTTACAGTTTTCTAATTTCCCCCAGATCAATAGGATTCTAACCACTGATGCCTAGAACATTCCTTCACACTTTGGAGTTGATTAGAAGTGTTCAAAAGTTGCCATGTTACCTACCTACATACACGCTGACACAGAAATGCTGTCGAATGGCAAGCTCAGCCAATTAATTTCCTAGGATTTTTTAATGCTTTCCTGGGGGAAGGGGAGCCTTTATGGGAAGCAGAGAAGAAGAATGGTGATGGGTAGAAATGCAGAGGTTGATGGAGAATGTTTATCCCTCAGCAGCTGTGCATGAGCTCTAATATCCCTTCTCTATTCCAAGATAAAATTAAACAAAAATGTGTAGCTGTTGATGGAGAAGAGTGCATGCCTCTCCCCCATCGGTCAGATTTAGGTGCACTCTCTGCCCCCAATCATATTTACATATACTCAGTCATCATCAGTCAGGTTTATGTATGCCTGGTCCTTCACCATCAATCAGATTTCCATGTACAGTTTGTGTCTTGAATTTACCTTTGCTTTTTTTGCCCTGCAAATGCTTCCAGACTCTCAGGGAAATGACAGGATGATCCGAAATCTCAAACAGCATGTTGATTTAGTGTTAAATGACTTGTGAGTTTGGGGACAAACTTTAGCAAATAAATAGCATCTTTACTCCCATTTGTACATGTTCATTTTTAAATTCCAAAGAAAAATTGTTACATTTTTGCATTCAACAATATTTTCATATATGCCTTACCCAGCCATTAAGATAGTTATTTATAAATTACAAATATATGCTTGTGTGTTGCTCACATTTTAAAATATTTTTACCAATAATAAAAGTTAAAAAAAATGCATTTCCAGTCATTGTGTCCCAGGGACGAATCTTTACAAGTGGGGAAAAGGAAGGCTGGTGAGAGATCTTTGCAATTAATCAGTTGCATGTGATTGCATTCACCTGTATTCAATTTAGGATTGGACCACAGAACACATCATCCCTCAGGCCCCAATTCAGCCGTTTATTCTTGTTCAGCAAAGCACTTACACACATGCTTAATTCTAGCTTTAACGTAACATTAAGTATGTTGCTTACATGATTTGCTGAGTACAGAGATGGACTTAGGCATATGCCAAAATGCTTTAGTGAACTGGGGCATCAGGCAGGTACCTGAACCTTAGTGCTGAGTCACTGTTATTACAGGTGGAGAGCAATATGGAAAAGAATGTCAAAAAAGAGAGTCAGGAAAGAAAATAGTGGATGAGACTGTCTTGACCACAAAAAACCAAACCCCTCAGAAATACTAGGTGGAAACAAAAAATCAAGGAAAATAGGAAAAGAAAAGCAGAAGGGAAAGAGTGAAAATTGCTTCAGGTAAACTTGTTTCTTTACAGTTACAGCTCTCTGCTGCTGTTTTATTGAACCCAGTGTATTTGGGTTTGAACAGAGAAGAGAAAGTTTAGTGTGAATGGGGAGAAGATGAAGAGGGGAAGATCGAAGAGAGGAAAGGGGAGAAGGATGAAGTAGCATAATGGGAGAAGGAGAGAAGGACGGGGAAAGAAGGGAGGGTAGTGGACAGGATGCAGTGGGGTGAAAAGAAGGGTGTGGTAAGCAGGTGAATGGAGCAGCGTGGTAAGCAGGTGAATGGAGACACAGTCTGGGGCTGGGGGAGGGCTGTCGAGGGGGAGGGGCATGTCTCTGGATGGCGATGGAAGTGGAGCACCAATGTATCAGAAATGGTAGGGTCAATGGCAGGGGTAATGCAGAAAGGACAATTTACAGAACACCTGGGGCCTGATTCTCTGGGGCCAGGCAATTACATCGGGTGCACCATGGGTGTAAATGCTAGGAGATCTTGATGGCAGGGGTTATAGCTATGTTGCTCTGACATAAATAACTGCATAAGGTGCACGGCTACAGCGAATGGGCCCCTTAATGCTGAGTCATTTCAGGTTTGGCTGAAAGTGAAGAAGGGGATGTGATCAGAGGTAACGAGCTGTAGAGCTGGAGGCTGTGAGGACAAGGCTGCAGTATGCTAGAGGGCGGCAGGTGCTTCCAAAGCACTTGGGAATTTTATCATCTGCATCTGAAAGGTTGCTGCTCGCAGTGAATCTGAGGAGCCTGCAGTGGGAGGAAACCCCATATTGCCATCATGTGGCCTTGCTCCAGACTGGCCAAGGGAGGGCAGTAAAGTGAGGACTGGTCCCACAGGCCTGGCTCTATCTCCTGGTGCCTTGGGCTGCTGGAGAAGTGAAACAAACAGATCAAAATAAACAACAGGAGAAAAAAACAGAAAACATTGAAGGTGAAAAGAAGAAAAACATTAGAAAGTTGGAAGGAAGGGCCGGGGGCAGGCAAAGAGGGACCAAAATGCCCTGGAAATAAAGTAGATTTTAAAAGCTTTAAAAATTACAATAGATTTTAAAAAGTGTGTCTGAGAGATAGTGGGGGAGTGCCCGGTCATTCTAGCGAGCCACCAGAATTGAAAGTATAGGCCGGGGCCTGGCCAGATTATAAACCAGAAAGAAAACCACATGCACAGAGTGATCCCTGGATCAGCTGCTTTGAAGGAGAGGCGCTCACACAGGACTCAGGGCTGTGCACTGCTGTTGACTACTTCTTTTTGCAGGATTTTCCTTTTTATTGCATTCAGTATTTCTTTGTTCCGCAAACTATAGATGACTGGATTGACTGAAGGAGTCAAGACAGCGTAGATCACAGCAAATGCCCTATCATAATCCAAGGAATAGCTTTTCTTTAATCGTACATACATAAATATAATACTCCCAAAAAATAGCAGAACCACAGTCAGGTGAGCGGCACAGGTGGAAAAGGCCTTTTTTCGCCCCTCAGCTGTGCGTATTTTCAATATGGCTTTTATAATCTTTATGTACGAGACCATGATGAACAAAAATGTCACCAGGATTATAAATGCATTGACTATAAAATCAACCAGGACATTGATGGAGGTGTCTGTGCAGGCCAAGCTCAGGAGAGGGGGGAAGTCACAGAAGATATGCTGGATTTCATTGGGGCCACAGAAAGGCAGTTTGGAGACCAAGATTACCTCAATGACAGGACACATGAAGCCACAAATCCAACAGCCAGCAGCCAACTGAGTGCACATTTTCGGGGTCATGATTGCAGGATAGCGCAGTGAATTACAGATAGCTAAATATCTGTCATAAGCCATTGCTGTCAGCAGGTAACATTCAGTGGCTCCTAAAGAATGGAAGAAATATGTTTGTAAGAGGCACCCAGTGAAGGAAATGCTTTTCCTCTTGCTGAGTAAGTTTGAAAGCATTTTGGGGATAGTAGCTGCTGTATACCAGATTTCCAAGAAAGATAAAATGCTGATAAAAAAGTACATGGGTGTGTGAAGTCGAGCATCTGACCTGATGACTGTGAAAATCAACACATTCCCGAAAATGGTGAAGAGGTAGATGAGAAGCAGCAGGGCAAAGAAAAGTGTGTGGAAGCCCCGAAGGTTTGGGAATCCCACGAGTATGAATTCGGTTACACTGCTCAAGTTGCTGGTTCCCATGCTGCCAATGGATTAGCCTGCAAACACTGGGATATTTGAGGCTCCACCAAAATCAAAAGACCTCTCAGATGATGGATCAATAAAGTAAAATGCTGAAAGTAACCCAAAGAAACCATTAGTATATTTGGCTGATTCAGGTCTGAGCCCACAAATGCCCCATCACCCTCCATTCCTCCTCTCCCTTCACTTGCTCTTCTGTGACACTTCACACTAACCTTGGCAATAAATGGAGCTTCATCAATTCTAAGGCCAGAGGGACCATTGTGACCATCAGGTCTGACCTCCCAGATAACACAGGCCACAGAACTTCCCCACAATAACAGAACCTCCCCAAAATGAGTACTTCAAAGTTACCTATAGAAACACCAACAGCAACCATCACCCTCTTCCCACTTATCCCTCCTCAAAATCCCCCAAACTGAATCCCATCACTTCTCCCCATGTCCTCAAACAGAGATGCCATCAGTCCTTCCCCCATCTCCTCAAACAGGGAACCCAACACACCTTCCCCGTCCCTCCACAAACAGGGATTCCATCAGCACCTCCCCCACCCCACAGACAGGGATCCCATCAGCATCTCCCCCACCTCCTCAAACAGGGAACCTGGCATGCCTTCCCCCCATCCACAATCAGAGAGCCCATCAGCTTCTCCTCCACCTCAGTCAGGGATCCTGTCATCTCCTCCCACACCTCCACAAACAGGGATCCAATTTATAGTAAATATTAATTGGGCCAGAGAGAGAATGAGATAAATTGACTCTACTGCCAGTGGTTAGGGCTCTCGCTGGGTGAAAGGGAGACCCACGTTCACATCCCTGCTCCAAATCAGGCAGAGCAAGGATCTGAAAACAGGTCTCCCACATCGCAAGTGAGTGTCCTCACCACCCGACTATTGTGGGGGTCGGTGGTGTGTGTGAAATTTGACACTCTCTGTTTTTTTGTAAGAAAGGGCTGATGGGTGACCCCCTTTGCTGGATGCAAATAAGGGAAAACCACATGGAAAATAAGGGATGATGATGCTTTATTTCAAGGGATGTTTTAGGGAAACACCATTTCCCTAAGCATACAGTTCCATTGAATGTTTAAAATGGTCAAGGGGTGGCTCTTAAAATAAGGGATGGGTGATCACCCTACCTGACCTGGCTCAGGCGCCTGACTCCAGGAGAGAGTTCATGGCTGAGAATGCCAAGCCAAGAGAGGCACCTCCTTGGTGCCCAGAGTTCAGCACTTAACTTCCTGGGATGGGGGAGGGGCTTAATCCCCACCTTTCTTCCTAGCATTTCCTATTTGCTAGATCAGTGGGTCTCAACTTTTCCAGACCACTGTATCTCTTTCAGGAGTCTGATTTGTCTTGCATACTCCCAAGTTTCACCAAGTAGTTGCTTACAAAATCAGGCATAAAAATATAAAAGTGTCAGCACGCTAGTACTGAAAACTTACTGATGTTCTCATTTTGTTGTTATGCAGTTTTAGTTTGTACTGACTTTGCTAGTGCTTTTTATGTAGCCTGTTGTAAAACTAGGCAAATATCTAGCTGAGTTGCCCTTGGAAGACCTCTGTGTATCCCCAGGGGTACACATGCCCCTGGTTGAAAATCACTGGTCTAGATCAGGCAGGTCCCCACTCAGTATGCTGGCTTCTGTGAATCTCATCCTTAGGCACCTAGCTTTCCTCATGCGTTGTACAAAGAGCCTGGGTGCCTACCTCAGATCTGGGATTTACTGGGTGGCAGGACACATTAAGAAAACACTTTGTCCTTCTTCAAGTCATAAGAACATAAGAATGGCCGTACTGGGTCAGACCAAAGGTCCATCCAGCCCAGTATCCTGTCCACCGTGGCCAATGCCAGGTGCCCCAGAGTGAGTGGACCTAACAGGTAATGATCAAGTGATCTCTCTCCTGCTATCCATCACCCCCCTCTGACAAACAGAGGCTAAAGACACCATTCCTTATCCATCCTGGTTAATAGCCATTAATGGACTTCATCTCCATGAATTTATCCAGTTCTCTTTTAAACCCTGTTATAGTCCTAGCCTTCACAGCCTCCTCAGGCAAGGAGTTCCACAGGTTGACTGTGCGCTGTGTGAAGAAGAACTTGCTTTTATTTGTTTTAAACCTGCTGCCCACTAATTTCATTGGGTGGCCCCTAGTTCTTCTATTATGGGAACAAGTAAATAACTTTTCCTTATTCACTTCCTCCACACCACTCATCATTTTATATACCTCTATCATATCTCCCCTTAGTCTCCTCTTTTCTAAGCTAAAAAGTCCTAGCCTCTTTAATCTTTCCTCATATGGGACCTGTTCCAGACCCCTAGTCATTTTAGTTGCCCTTCTCTGAACCTTTTCTAATGCCAGTATATCCTTTTTGAGATTGGGAGACCACATCTGAACGCAATATTCAAGATGTGGGCGCACCATGGATTTGTAAAAGGGCAATAAGATATTCTCCATCTTATTCTCTAGCCCTTTTTTAATGATTCCTAACACCCTGTTTGCTTTTTTGACTGCCGCTGCACACTGCATGGATGTCTTCAGAGAACTTTCCACGATGACTCCAAGAGCTTTTTCCTGATTAGTTGTAGCTTAATTAGCCCCCATCATATTGTATGTATCGTTGGGGTTATTTTTTCCAATGTGCATTACTTTACATTTATCCAAATTAAATTTCATTTGCCATTTTGTTGCCCAATCATTTCGTTTTATGAGATCTTTTTGAAGTTCTTCGCAGTATGCTTTGGTCTTAACTATCTTGAGCAGTTTAGTATCATCTGCAAACTTTGCAACTCACTGTTTACCCCTTCTTCCAAATCATTTATGAATAAGTTGAACAGGATTGGTCCTAGGACTGACCCTTGGGGAACACCACTAGTTACCCCTCTCCATTCTGAAAATTTACCATTTATTCCTACCTTTGTTCCCTGTCTTTTAACCAGTTCTCAAACCATGAAAGGATCTTCCCTCTTATCCCATGGCAACTTAATTTACGTAAGAGCCTTTGGTGAGGTACCTTGTCAAAGGCTTTCTGGAAATCTAAGTACACTATGTCTACTGGATCGCCCTTGTCCACATGTTTGTTGACCCCTTCAAAGAACTCTAATAGATTAGTAAGACATGATTTCCCTTTACAGAAACCATGTTGACTTTTTCCCAACAATTTATGTTCTTCTATGTGCCTGACAATTTTATTCTTTACTGTTGTTTCAACTAATTTTCCTGGTACGGATGTTAGACTTACTTAATTTCCGGGATCACCTCTAGAGCCCTTTTTAAATATTGGCGTTACATTAGCTATCTTCCAGTCATTGGGTACAGAAACCGATTTAAAGGACAGGTTACAAACCCTAGTTAATAGTTCGGCAATTTCACATTTGAGTTCTTTCAGAACTCTTGGGTGAATGCCATCTTATCCCTGTGACTTGTTACAGTTAAGTTTATCAATTAGTTCCAAAACCTCCTCTAGTGACACTTCAATCTGTGACAATTCCTCAGATTTGTCACCTACAAAAGATGGCTCAGGTTTGGGAATCTACCTAACGTCCTCAGCTGTGAAGACCGAAGCAAAGAATTCATTTAGTTTAGATGACTTTATGATCTTTAAGTGCTCCTTTTGTATCTCTATCGTTCAGGGGTCCCACTGGTTGTTTAGCAGGTTTCCTGCTTCTGATGTATTTAAAAAACATTTTGTTATTACCTTTTGAGTTTTTGGCTAGCTGTTCTTAAAACTCCATTTTGGCTTTTCTTATTACATTTTTACACTTAATTTGGCAGTGTTTATGCTCCTCTCTAGTTACCTCACTAGGATTTGACTTCCACTTTTTAAAAGATGCCTTTTTATCTCTCACTGCTTCTTTTACATGGTTGTTAAGCCACGGTGGCTCTTTTTTAGTTCTTTGACTTTGTTTTTTAATTTCGGGTATACATTTAAGTTGGGTCTCTATTATGGTGTCTTTGAAAAGTGGCCATGCAGCTTGCAGGGATTTCACTTTAGTCACTTTACGTTTTAATTTCTGCTTAACTAACCCCCTCATGTTTGCATAGTTGCTCTTTCTGAAATTAAATGCCACTGTGTTGGGCTGTTGATGTGTTCTTTGAACCACAGGAATGTTAAATGTTGTTATATTATGGTGGTCACCACTGTTCCCTCTAAGCTGTGCATGTGTGCACGCGCACACAAATCCTAAACCCCGTGCACACGGTGAAACACCGTGCGTACAAAAATTTGCACAGAAGCACAACAATTTGCACAGAAGAAATGTTTTGCACACACGGCTTGTCAAAAATATGCACAGAAGACATTTTTTGTACACACGGCCTGTCAAAAATTAGAGGGAACATTGATGGTCCCTGTTTCCAAGTGGTCCTGTTATAGTTACCTCTTGGACCAGATCCTGGGCTCCACTCAGGACTAAATCAAGAGTTGACTCTCCCCTTGTGGGTTCCTGTACCAGCTGCTCCAAGAAGCAGTCATTTAAAGTATCGAGGAATTTTGTCTCCGCATTTTGTCCTGAGGTGACACGTACCCAGTCAATATGGGGATAATTGAAATCTCCCACTATTATTGAGTTCTTTATTTTGATAGCCTCTCTAATCTCCCTTAGCATTTCATCGTCACTATAACTGTCCTGATCTGGTGGTCGATAATAGATCCCTATTGTTATATTCTTATTAGAGCATGGAATTACTATCCATAGAGATTCTATGGACCATGTGGATTCATTTGAGATTTTTACTTAAGTCCCTTCTCAAAACTCCCCTCTTCCCTAATGAATCCATCCAACTGTGTCCTGAAAATAGATGGGCATGTGAAGAGCTGTGATAGCTCTCATCACTGTCTTTGAACCATGCACCTCCTATTAAATGTATCTCATTTCCCTACTCTCTTGTTTATTTCAGACAAACAGATTACAAGATACCAAGCATCCAAGTACTGTAGATTGTGAACACTTTGGAGCAGGGACTGTCATGTAATACATGCTTACATAGTTACAACCTACATTCTTCAAATATAGCCAGCACATGGGTTTTCAAAGAGGGTTAACTATAGGGATAGTTCAAAGAGGTAATAATTAGCCATTCCTAGCTCAAGGAACAGGGGAGAGAAAGGAACACTTAAGAAAAGTCAAAATTTCAAATCACAGTACATTTTTTAGGATTAGATTTTCGACAAAGTTTAACATACAACAACTTCTATTTAGAAACCTATATAAAGTTTCCAGATATTCCAAAGTGTCCAGCCTTCTGCAGTGCTCGGAGTGCTGAACATTCGTGCAAATCTGTCTGCTAGCACCCTGCAACTCAAAAATGGTTTGACCAATTTTCTTCAAACTTTTTTTCAGGCTGAACTCATTTTCAAAGCCAAAGTTATAGGGGGCTAAACTAGGCCTTGGCAATGAAAGTAGGTTGCACTTTTAACTAGAGAGAGGATAATATCACTCCATAATAAGATGTCTCAGACAGCTGCATTCTTTTAGGAGATTTCCCAAGTCCTTCTGTAATTTAATACAGTGTGGTACTGTAAGTGGGTCTCCAAAACATTTTCTCCCTTAGCCTGCAATAAACCTGTGTCACAGGGGTGCATGATCTTTTCTGTGTTCACGCTTCAGTAAAATAAAATCCTGACTGCCTAATATCCTGTAGCAAAACATGAATCACTCTGCATGCAACAAATCCCAGAAACAGAACATAAACTCACTCCTATTCTTTCGCCTGAAGTCTTGTCTCAGGAAGCAGTCTCACAGGGAGTTCATCATTAAGAATCAACATCCATCAAGAGATAGCACTTCTAATTTATCAGAATTTACTTTTACCCAATATTTACTACAGTCCATTCCAAATATGTCAATAGAATTGCATATTTAAATATAGTTTTCACTGGTGTTACATTTTACTTGCTTTGGAAAGAGATTTATTTGTTAGAGCAAAAGGCTGAGATGATTCATAGCCCAAAAAATGTGCTGGTTTTATAGACGAATATTGGCCTAAAGTGCCATGTGTCTCCACCAAAGACTCACCAGCCCTTCTCTCCATTCGGTTAGCCATTCCTCGCTGGAAAGAGGAGCTAGGGTAGCAAGCTACAGCCATGTACTGCACATACGCAGGTTATATTTGGGCAGGGTGCTAAACTGGAAGTTTACCCTTGGCGCTGGAGCCCTGTGCATGTGCCATCTGAGAAAGAGACTGAAAATGAGTTTGTCTCTTTGATGAGAACTTCAATAGAAAAAGCACGTCATGCTCATTGCTTGGGTACTAACCGGTGTAATGGCCACTTTTCCAGTTCCCTCCTCTGGCTGTCCTGATGCAATGCTTCTCTGGTAGGAATGAGGACCCTTTTCCTAGATTTATGCCCTGCCCCAGAAGAGAGAGTTTTGTTTACCTGGGCTTGTTTGCCCATCTATCAGAGATCTAGAAGAAAATAAGCTCTCCCTTTGCTCAATACCTGGGAGGAAATCACAGCAAAGCTCCCAGGAGCTCTCTATTCCAGGTGGATAAACACAAGAACTGGAATCTTTGCATACAAAATCCTCACCTCTGAACAATTAGCCACAGTCACCTAATCCATTGTGCTCCTCTCAGCCTATGAAAGACAGTGCCATGCAATATTTGTTTGTAGTGTTTTGTCCAGTTTAAAGTGTCTCAAGGGATGGAAGTTCCCTCACTTCCCTTGGGAGATGATTCACAATTGAATATGTCTATGCTATGGGTACCCCTAGCAGCTAGTAAAAGTTCAGGGCCCTGGGGATGTTCCAGGTGGGAGTAGAAATTGACAATGCAGTCTGGTATTTTCTTTGTTTATTTACAAAATTGTACAAAGCCTGCTCTCTAAACAGGAGGAACCAAAAACAGGGGATAGCTTCTTTGTTTACAGTTTCACGTCTCTTTAACAACCAGCCCCAGACCCAAAAGTCCAAAAGTGCTCACTCTAGTTTCTTCCAGGGCCACACCATGTTTGCAGGCTTCTGCCTGGATTTCTTCAGGCTGTCTCTGTCACACTTTGGTTCTGTATTCTGCTCTCTCTCTCTCTCTCTCTCTCTCTCACACACACACACACACAGCCCCTACCCAAAGTAATACTCAGCAAAACCCCTCTGCACATACACTTGAAAACTCCTGGGCAGGTTCACAAAACCTTGGTGTTTTAGGTGAGGGTTTGGGATTAATTTACTTTTACAATTTAAGTTAATTGAAGGATGTGTTCACACCAGTCAACCTCAACAAGATTTTAACTCACCCCATAACAAGGTTTAATCTAGCTCATAACACGATGAAGAATCTGTAAAGTCACAGTCCAATCGCTGACTTGCCCAGGAGCTGCATGTCCATTTACTGAGATGACCAGATAGCAGGAATCTGAGAATATGATGAGTGCGCTGTGGACTGAAGCTTCCTGGGGTACACCATCCTTCCTCTGCATGTCGACGATTGTGAGTGAGCCAGCTGAGTAACTGAGCCTACAGCACTATGGTCACTCGCTAGAAGCAGAGGAAGCCTTTGCTCTCACTGCTGCAGCAGGAGCGCCGATCCACAGATGGGATCTGTCAAGTATTAAATGAATTAGTTAATTAAATACTGCACATGGTGCCCTATGACAGGGAATCAGGGTGGGGGGCGCAGGGACACATAAGGTGGGATCAGGAGTTCAGAGGCTCATGCAGGATGGCAGAGGCGAGGGTGTGTGTGTGTCAGAGTCACGTTGGGGATTCAGGGGTGCACTCATGTGGGGGTCAGAGGTACATGAGTGGAGATGTGTCCCACAGGCACATGGGGATTAGGGGAGCGGACACTTATTGATGTGGCAAAGGCATCTGGGGGCACTGGAGAGGTCAGAGACAAATGAATAGGCCTGGGGGTCACCCAGCAGCAGTAATTTCAGGGGGAGTTGAAGACTTGCGTGGGGGGAGGGGGGGCTCATTGGCAAAGTCCAGGGCTCTCCAGTGGGGGTAGGGCTGGGAGCCATCTTCCTGAAGAAGCTAGAAGTTCAGGTGGGTGGGCCGGGGATATGCGGGGAACCAGGCTGAATATAATGGGGAGCAGGGCTTTGGAGGGGTGATATTTCTAGCTAGGGAAAGGGGAGCTGGGCATCAGAATTGGGCAACCATTGTGGGAGAGCTGGCTGTATAGGGTCTAGGGCTGGGGAAGCAAATGGCTCAGGGGAAAGGGCACAAGACAAAGCAGGGAGTCAGGAGCCTGCAGTGTTTCCTGGGAGGGATGGGACTTCCATCAAACACATGGAAACCCCACAATTCCCCTGGACTGTGCTGATAAACAACAGGGCCTATGGCGATGCTTGCCTTCCCTTCTTGTAGCTTGGGGGTGGCACAGAGGAGGCAATGGCTGACCTGTGATGAGTGTCCCCAGTGAATATGTGTGACCCAGTGTCTGCTAGAATGCCAAGGAGCTAGCAGGACTGCAGCCTTAGCCAATGGGAGCCCGCATTGGAGGAGCGCTCGGCTCCACCGATTGGTCCAGCCAGGCTATTTAAGTCAGAAGAAGGAACATGAAGTTGTCTCAGTGAGCAGGTGAATCACTGTTGCAGTGGACTGTGCCTGTGTCTGTTTCTGGCATTCTTCACCCAACTCTGGTCCTGATTCCTGCCTTGCCCCTGCCTTTGCTAGGAGTTCCCACCATGCTCCTGCTCTGTGCCTGATCCTTGCCTCACCTCTGGTTCCTGCCCTTACTCCTTGTTTCTGACCATCAGTTACCAGTCCTGGCTCTGACTTCTGATTCCAGATCTGGCTTGGCCCTTGGCTCAGGCATTTGGTATCTGATCCCAGCTCTGACCCTTTGATTCCTGACTCTGGCTCAACCCCTGGCTCTCATAATGGGCAGCTCACTCTGGTTCTGACCCTCAACTTTATGCCGTGATCTGGATGTCTGCTCCACCTACTGGACCTGCCGCCTGCTCTGACCCACTAGGGAAGACTGCCTGTGTCTTGATCCCTAACAGGCACCTCTCAAGGTCTGGGAATTTGGAGAAAAAATATTTTCAGAAATTCTCAAGTGGTTGGGCTGTTGCTTTCTCAGTTCTGTAAAGCAATGAAGCTTGGCCCGGGCTCTCTGGAAGCGAGCCTTCTCTGGGAGTCCCAGTCTCTGGAGTTTACTGTTCTTCAGTTCTATGGAATAAGCTATCCTGATATCTGCACAGCTACACTGATATAACTGCATCCACACTGGGAGGTGGTACTGCTTGGACTAATCAGTTTCTAAACCGATATAGTCATAGCAGTACAAAAACTATGCACAGAGCAGCCCGAAGGGCATCTGCTTTCTCTGCTATGGAAGAGGTGGCCCCTCCTTTTGTTTGTAGGGTCATTGCAGTAGCTCTTAATGCAGTTTATTTTTCTCCATCAAGAGAGAGGACTTCCAGGTGCAGGCCTCCTTTTAGGAGTAGCCTTAGCCTCTCCTACACCACCTGAAGTGCAAGGGCTGGAACAAGTATAGGGGACACTTGCAGAGCAGATAGAGCCTGCCTGGCTGCAGCCTGAGCTACCTGTACAAGCCTCTTTGCTGGTGCCCTGATTCTGGGAGCGATGGAGCCCATGCCTTGCCTTCCTTGGCATTAACAAACCCTAAGAGGCTGCTGCCAGGGGGAAAGGGTGTGAAATTCAATGGGAGTTGGGACTAGGGCCCAGATCATGAAAGGGACTTAGGTGCATCTCTGCCTTTTTAGGTGCCTAAGTCCACCATTTAGGAGCCACTGCTCCTCAGGTGCTGCCTAATCCCGCATGCAGCTACATTTCCATTGTGTGGCATTCACAAAGCCACCTACACTCTAATGCCACCCCACAGGTAACAAGCTGCTCAGAGTCTTATTATGAGCCAAAGCCCCAAAGCCACGGAACTTGGGCTCTCAAACTAGGGGGCGGTGCCTATCTTACCTGTGAGGCCAAATCCTGTAGGTGTGCTCTGAGCATGCATGGTACCTCCCAGCCCTCTCATCAGAAAGGCCAAAGTCAGGCCACTGGTAAGTGGGGGTAACAGAGTGTCTGCATAAAAGACACCCGGAGGCACAGGGAAACCAGGGCCAGCTCCAGGCACCAGCAAAACAAGCTGGTGCTTGGGGCGGCACGTTTCTAGGGGCGGCATTCTGGCGCCAGCCATGCCGCCCCTAAAAATGTGCCCCGGCTGCCCTAGCTCACCTCCGCTGCTGCTGCTGGCTTGCGTGCCGTGGCGCGCGAAACAGCTGATTTGCGCGCCGCTGCTGGAAGGGGAGATCCCCAGAGCGCGAACCAGCTGATTCGCGCTCTGCTGCTCCCCCTCCCTCCCAGGCTCTCAAGCCTGGGAGGGAGGGGGAGCTCCTGAGTGGCTGCGGCGCGCGCGCCGCTTCTCCCCTTCCCTCCTAGGCTTGAGAGTTGAGGCGGGGGGTGGGGTAAGAAAAAAACGGGGGGGGGGGGGGGGCGGCCAAATTTGTTTTTGCTTGGGGCGGCAAAAATCCTAGAGTCGGCCCTGAGGGAAACATAGGGTGATTATGAGAGAGGTAACGAGCAGGAGTAGAAGCCAGAAAGACAAGAGAGAGAGTGTTTAGGCTGCTAAGGCCTGGGCTACCTATGTGGCTGACCTGGTGCACTGGCCTGATAGGCCAGAGATAGACCCCTCCTTGCACTCAGGATTCTCAGTTCAAACCTTCTCCTGCAGGCAGGTCCCTAAACCACTCTCTGAATGGTGTGGAGAAAGTGAATAAGGAAGCTATTTACCCCTTCACATAACACAAGAACCAGGGGTCACCCAATGAAATTAATAGGCTGCAGGTTTAAAGCAAATAAAAGGAAGTACTTTTTCACACAAGTCACCGTCAATCTGTGGAACTCATTACTATGGGATGTTGTGAAGGGTTCAAAAAAGAATTAGATAAGTGCATGGAGAATAGGTCCATCAATGGCTATTAGCCAGAATGCTCAGGGACACAACTTCATGCTTCGGGTGTCCAGAAATCTCCAACTGCCAGAAGCTGGGACTCCCAGGAAATAAATTTAGCCTGAAGGTAGTGAAAGATAATGACTACTACGTAACTGAGATTTAATTACATAACTGTTACTTACCGAAGATAAATTTTACTAGTGCTAAGTAGTTTAATGGTGATTAGTCAGGTTTTAAATATGTGGAAAAATCAAAATCTGGTCTTGCAATACACAAGATAAGAAAGTAAGGTTGATGGGTGTAACTGCTGAGCAATAATGGAGGAGGGCTAGCTCAGTGGTTTGAGCATTGGCCTGCTAAACCCAGCGTGGTGAGTTTAATCCTTGAGGGGGCCATTTAGGGATCTGGGGCAAAAAAATCTGGCAAGGGACAGTACTTGGTCCTGCTAGTAAAGGCAGGGGACTGGACTTCATGACCTTTCAAGGTCCTTCCAGTTCTATGAGATAAGGCATATCTCCATATATTACAGGTGTCAGTCAAGGATGGCACCTTTTGGTGATGATGATCAAGAGCAGTGGGATTCTGATCACTTCCATTAAGGAAGCATGGAAGCTTTTCAGGATGTGACTAGCCACATCCAAGCCTGTCTTAGCTCACCCAGTCCCTGTAGAAATAGCGTATCAAAGTTTAAAAGACCCCAGAATGTGGCAGAAAGAAAAAAGAGGAGACAGAGGCTCAGTCCAGTTCTCCTGCAGCCTCATGCCCAGTGCATGCCCAGTGCCAGATTTCTAGGTGTGTACAGGATTAGGTGATGGCTGAGTCAGGGTTTTGAAGATCTAAATTTTGGACTTTGGCATCTAAAAAGGCAGTTAGATGCCTACATCTGTTTGTGGATCTAGCCCCTAGTGACTTTCATTGTTTGTGTCCAGGTGGGGGCAGGGCATCTTTGCCTGGCCTGTTCCTACCACCCCCAGCTGGGGCTATTGGTGGTCCCTGTCTATGTGTGGGGGTCAGTGCACCTCTGGAGAGTGACAACACCCGCCTTCAAGCAGGCAGCCACTAGGTAGTGGATGAACCTTGCCCTCTTGAATACAAGTTTCCAGGCAGTAGATGATCCTTGTACTCTAATACCTGGTGATGTGTTAGCAGAGGGTGCTCTCTGTAATTAATATGGACCCTTTCAAAGGGTGTTAAGGAGTTTCTGGAGCTGGGGTGGTCTCCACTTCTGCACCTGCAGATCTCTTTCATATTATTGCTTTCACTTAAAATCTCCATTTTCAATCTGCTTTCCAGTGGGTACTGTGTGAAAAGAGGAAATGCCAGGTCTTTGCAAGAAGAGGTCTGAATACAGTTTTATTTGAAGTTTCTGTTTATTCTTACAAGATTAACAGCTCTGGGAATGGCATCTTAATTAGTTTGTTTTTGTAATAAATCAACCTCTCTCTGGGCAAGGCAGAGTAGCACTCATTAGTCCTGAAGAACTCCCCAGAGTTCGGTGTAACTAGCTTGTTTATAGGGAGCAAAGTTGGCTCATTCTTGATCTGTGTGTGGGATGGGACCAAGTGGCAGCTCTTCTCCTGGAGGGTTAATTAGACTAATGAAATAATCAGCAGCACAGAGAAGTTCTGCTCTTGAAGAAATAAATGATAAAGCAAGGAGCCCAACACTTCCATCCCAATGGCCCGTGTCTCTCCCAAATGAATGGTGCTGCAAGGCAGGGAGAAGTCTCCCTCAGTACCCAAGGTGCTGAGATATTTGGAAAATTAGGTCCTGATGGAAAAGCCACTGAAGTTGATGGAAGCCTTCTCGTTAAGTTCAGTGGAAACTGGTTAAGGCCCTTAATACCATGGAATAATAAAAGACTCTTTGGGTAAACTTTTTGTTAGTGCCTCAGAGGGAGAGTTTCAAAGGGATGAAGGGGAGGTAAGTGCCAAACTCCCATTGACTTTTGGTGGGAATTAGAAGCCAGGTTTTCAAAGGTGTTTAGGTGCCTAAAGATGCACAGAGAAGCCCAGTGGTATTTTCAAAAGTGCCGAGGCAGGCACTCCCATCTGCATCTTTAGACATCTAAATAGATTTAAAGATCTGTCCCTGGGAGCCAACGTCCTATTGGAAATCAAAATGAGGCTCCTAAGTAGCTTAGGTACTTCTGACAATTGCACTCGCACGTATCAAAGTAGAGATGGTTTAGAAATTTTCTACAGCCACATGAGCTCTTCACAGATAAACCTGAGCTGCAGTTCTGGGCCCCATCATTAAACTCAGTAAGTGGACACTGTACCCATCCTACTCCAAACATATCCAGAGTGGTCCTCCTACATCAGTGTCTTTCTCAGATCTGGATTGGTTCCCAAATTGTTCTTGCAGCTGGTCCAGACATGTCACATATATGGTCCCTTTCAGCAAATCCAGAAAGTCTCTCTTATTGCCTCCAGTCCCGTGACTCCCCTAAGAGTCAAATGTGCCCAACATCGAGCCATTCGCTGTGGTCAGGTAAGGTGTCTGGCATCATGACCTTTACTAATGAAGTGGGGTCTGGAACTGCATAGGAGAAGCCCCCACCAGCGGTCAAGAATGAGTCTCCTCATTAGAATAATAGAATCATAGAATATTAGGGTTGGAAGAGAACTCAGGAGGTCATCTAGTCCAATCCCCTACTCGAAGCAGGACCAATACCAACTAAATCATCCCAGCCAGGGCTTTGTCAAGCCGGGTCTTAAAAACCTATAAGAATGGAGATTCCACCACCTCCCTAGGTAACCCATTCAAGTGTTTCACCACCCTCCTAGTGAAATAGTTTCCTAATATCCAACCTAGACCTCCCCCACTGCAACTTGAGACCTTTGCTTCTTGTTCTGTCATCTGCCACCACTGAGAACAGCTGAGCTCCAACCTCTTTGAAACCCGCCTTCAGGAAGTTGAAGGCTTCTATCAAATCCCCCCTTGGTCTTCTCTTCTGCAGACTAAATAACCCCAGTTCCCTCAGCCTCTCCTTGTAAGTCATGTGCCCCAGCCCCCTAATCATTTTTGTTGCCCTCCGCTGGACTTTCTCCAATTTGTTCACATCCCTTCTGTAGTGAGGGGACCAAAACTGAACTCAGTACTCCAGGTGTGACCTCACCAGTGCCGAATAGAGGGGAATAATCACTTCCCTCAATCTGCTGGCAATGCTCCTACTAATACAGCCCAATATGCCTTTGGCCTTCTTGGCAACAAGGGCACACTGTTGACTCATAGCCAGATTCTCATCCACTGTAATCCCCAGGTCCTTTTCTGCAGAACTGCTGCTTAGCCAGTCGGTCCCCAGCCTGTAGAGGTGCATGGGATTCTTCCTTCCTAAGTGCAGGACTCTGCACTCGTCCTTGTTGAACCTCATCAGATTTCTTTTGGCCCAATCCTCCAATTTGTCTAGGTCACTCTGAACCCTATCCCTACCCTCCAGCGTATCTACCTCTCCCCACAGCATAGTGTCATCTGCGAACTTGCTGAGGGTGCAATTAATCCCATCATCCAGATCATTAATGAAGATGTTGAACAAAACCGGCCCCAGAACCGACCCCTGCTTGATACCGGCTGCCAACTAGACATCGAGCCGTTGATCACTACCTGTTGAGCCCAACAATCTAGCCAGATTTCTATCCACCTTATAGTCCATTCATCCAATCCATACTTTTTTAACTTTCTCCAACCCACTTTTTTTAAAATCTGAGACTAGTCTCTGGCATCAGCTCCCATATCCTTCAATGGACTCTGACAGTTCAGAGATCTTTGATATAATCTCTGCAGGCTCTGGCATCTTCTCCCAGGCCCTGGTTGAATCCTAGACTGGGATTATCTCTGACATCAGCCTTGAACCTGGAACAATCTTCAGGATCAGCTTCAATGATCTAAACTGGAATCAGTATTGTCCTCTGAACTGGAATGGCCCCTGACGTTGACCGTGCATGCAAGTAGTGTCTCAGGTATCTCCTCGTATGCCCTTGGATGGACCCTGACATTGCTGCTAAATAGGGATGGTCTCTGACATGAACTTAGGACCCCTGAATAGTGGGGGTGTGTTGCGGGGCGGGGGGTGTGACAAAGAGGCTCTGTTTTGAAATGGGATGATCCCTAGTTTGAGAGAGACAAGGGCAGTGGCAGTGTGTGAGTGTGGAGACTGTTTTCAGGCCCTGGGATATGATGCAAAAATTACCAGTCGGAGTAGTTGATCTTCAGTTCTATTTTGATCGGGATCAGGCTGAGATACTACAGTGCATTCAGGAGTGAAGGCAGGCATCAGATAGCATTCTGGGTTCAATTTGGTCCCATGGAACAAGTGATTAAAGAGACCACCCCGATCAGACTCTTTTCATGGTAGAAGCAGGAAGCTTTCCTGGAACCTCTGAATGATGGTTGGGGGCATGCCACAGATTAGGAAAGAGCAACTGGTGAAAGAGGAAGAGGTGAAGAGACAGTAAACAGAGAAAGAATGAAGCCTTCTTCTCTTCCTGGCAGGCAGAAAAGAAATTCCCATCAGGTGATAATCACCTTCAGTTCCATCTCCCTCCCAGCAGTTAATCCTCCCGTACAGCTTGAATGACAAGTGCACCAACTCATCGCTGTAGCTTTGGAGAGTGAGTACCAAAGAAGGTTTTATGGTATTGCCTGGGTAGTGGAGTAGAGAAGGGGCGGGAAACTCTGGAAAATTAGCTGTCTATCTGAATTTTGTTCAGATACAAAATGCGTGCACACGTCATTAGATTCCCTTCCAGTAATGCGCATACACAAGGTTCTGGTTTGCTGCATCACTGGGCATGATATGGACTCTGTCACAGACTCCTCTCACCTGTGTGTATGGACTCAGACATCATGCCTAGCTTCCCTCTGCCCTCCTCCTGAACTTGGTAGTGAAAGGCTGTGTTCTAGGAAGAGGGACAGCAGTGCTGAGTGAAGCACTGGGTGAGCGATGAGCGACTTTTCTCATCCTCTCAGCTACTGCAGAGGGAAAGCAAGGAAAGGGATAGTGCGGGAGTGAAACTTGCATGATGTTGCATGAAAGCAGGAAATGTTGCATCAGAACACAGGGTCATAATCTGGTGCTCACAAGCAGGTGTCGGGGGTTGCAACATGAACCACCAAGCTCTTTTTATGGCAAGAGAGGAGGGATGTCTTGAAACTTTTTTCTGTTGTAACTGTGTTATGGTCTGGAAAAGGCTAGGAAACCCTGCCTTAGATGGAGTGTGAGGAAAGGTTAGCTAGGTGGCTCGAGGCTGGGCAGATGGTGCTCAGGAAGCTGTAAGGAGAGCTCTTGAAGTATCATGTTCTTTGGACACTAGTTAAATGTTATAACTTCCTTTTAATTAGCCTTGTTGTGACACCAGGCTGTCTTCCTGTGGGGCCTGGTGACAATGGAGGTAGAAGACACATTCACAAACAATATAATTAGAAGCACAAGGATCATTACCTTCCCCTTGATGTTATAGAGATAGACTGAGCATCCCCAGCTGAGGGCACGTGGGGTTAAAACTACAAACACATAAAAATCTGCAGTTACCATCCCTGGGCAGAGACAAATAACTGCAGGTGGCCCTGATGTCCTGCCTGCTTTAAAAATCACTTTGAAGCAGCCAAACGTGCTTGAAAATATTCAATAACTTTATCATTGATTTGGAAGAAATTATAAATTCATTGCTGGTGAAATTTTTAGATGAGACAAAAATTGGTGGAGTGATAAATAATGATGGGGACCGGTCAGTTTTATGAAGCTATTGGGATCACTGGGTCAACTGGGCTCATTTGAATACCACGTATTTTAACACAGCCAAACACAAGGTCTCACATCTAGGGGCAAAGAATGTGGGTCACATTTACAAAAGGGCGGGACTGTATCTTGGAAAGCAGTAACTGTAAATGGTTTAGAGATCATGGTGGAAACTGAAGATGAGCTCCCAGTGCAATGTAATAGCTTAAAGAGATAATCCAATCCTTGGACGTATGAGCAGCAGAATACTGAGAAGGAGTAGGAAAGGGGAAATACCTCTGTATACAGTATTAGTGAGACCATTACTAGAATACTGTGTCCAGTTCTGGTGTCCACACTTCAAAAAGAAAATTTGGAAAGGATTCAGAAAAAAAGACAAGAACATAAGAAGTTGAAGAACATTACTGAATCAGACGAATGGTCCATCTAGGCCAGTATCCTAGCTTCAACAGTGGCCAGTACCAGAGCTTCAGGGGGAGTCTACAGAACAGGGCAATTTTGGAGTGATCCACTCCATCTTCCACTCCTGGATCCTGATAGTCAGAGGTTTAGGGTTGCCCCAAGGATGTGGTTGTAGCCATCGATGGACCAATCGTCCATGAACTTATCTAGTTCTTTTTTGCACCCAGTTATACTTTGGCCTTCACAACATCCCATGGCAATGTGTTCCACAGGTTGACTGTGCATTGTGTGACAAAGGTACTTCCTCTTGCTTGTATTCAACTTGCTGCCTGTTAATTTCATCAGGTGACCTCTGGGTTTTGCATTGTGGGAAAAGATAAATAGCATTTATTCACTTTTTCCACACTGTTCATGATTTTATAGACCTATATCACATGATCCTTTCTTAAGCTGAACAGCCCTAATCTTTTTAGTCTGTCCTTGTACTGAAGCCATTCCATACCCTTGATCATCTTTGTTGCTCTTCTCTGAACCTTTTCCAGTTCCACTACATTCTTTCTGAGATGGGCAACAGGAACTGTATTAAAGATATGAGTGCACCATGAATTTATATAGTGGCATTATGATATTTTCTGTCTTATTTTCCATCCCTTTCCTAATAGTTCCCAACATACTGTTAGCCTTTTTGATTGCTGCTGCACACCGAATTGATGTTTTCTGAGAACTTTCCATGGTGACTCCAAGATCACTTTCTTGGGTGATAACAATTAATTTAGAACCCATCATTATATATCAATAGCTGGGAAAATGTTGAATTTAATCTGCCATTTGTTGCCCAATCATCCAGTTTTGTGCAATCACCCTATAATGCTTTGCAGTCAGCTTTGGATTCACTATCTTGAATAATTTTGTTAGCAGTGTTGTTGCAGCCATGTTGATCCCAGACTACTAGAGAGACAAGGTGAATGAATTAATACCGTTTATTGGACCAACTCCTGTTGGTGAAAGACACAAGCTTTTGAGCTCCACAGAGCTCCGCACTGTCTCTTGAATAATTTTGTATTATCTACAAACTTTGCCACTTTACTGTCACTTCCTTTTCCAGATCATCTATGAAGATGTTGAACTGCATAGGTTCCAGTACAGTTTTTGGGGCACCCCACTGTTTACCTTTCTCCAGTGTGAAAACCGACCATTTATTCTTACCCTTGGTTTGCTTTCTTTTAACCAGTTACTGAGCCACTAGAGGAACTTCCCTGATATTCCTTGACTACTTAGTTTCCTGAGCCTTTGGTGAGGGACCTTGTCACAGGCTTTCTGAAAATCCAAGTACACTGTATTGACTGGATCACCTTTATCCACATAATCCTAATAAATTGGTGAGCTGCGTTGACACTTTCCCCACAATTCGTGTTTATTTGTGTGTCTGATCATTCTATTCTTTACTATAGTTTATACTAATTTATCTGGTACTGAAGTTAGGCTTACTGGCCTGTAAATGCCAGGATCACCCCAGTAGCCTTTTAAAAACTCAGTGTTACATTAGCTACATGCCAGTCATCTGGTACAGAGGTTGATTTCAGTGATAGGTTACATATTACAATATGTAGTTCTCCAATTTCATATTTGAGTTCCTTTAAAACTCTAGGATGAATACCATCAGGTCCTGGTGACTTACAACTGTTTAATTTATCAGTTTGTTCAAATTCCTCTTGTACTGACACATCAATGTGGGACAGTACTTCAGATCTGTCACCCAAAAAGACTCTGATGTTGGTATCTCCTCATAATCTCTACACTAAAGATCAATGCAAAGAATTCATTTAGCTTCTCTGCAATGGCCTTGTTTTCTTGAGTAATAGTGATCATAATATAGTTAAATTTAATGTCCCCCCCTCCCAAAACACCAAAAAACACCAAAAAGCTAAAAACCACAACTGTAACATTTAACTTTAGAAAGGAGAACTACACAAGAATGAGGACTGTTCTTAGATGGAAATTAGAAGGTGCTGTGACACTGACCCAGTGAGGGTTAAACAACCAGCAGGCGCAGTGACCCAAAATCAACCTTTAAGAACATATTAGAGAAGTATTGAAGTGGTAAACAGGGCCATTTCTTGTAGATAGCTATCACAGCTACAATGTATATTAGCCACTCCCAGTCCCTATTCAAGACCAAATTAGTGGTGTTAAGTTTGCAAATGAATTGTAGGTCTGCAGTTTCTCTTTGAAGTCTGTTTTTGAAGTTTTTTTGTTGAAGGATGGCTACTTTTAAACCTGTTATTGAATGTCCAGGGAGATTGAAATGTTCTCCTACTGGCTTTTGTATATTACCATTCAAAGACTTGAATAGGGACTGGGAGTGGCTGGCTCACTACCAAAGCAATTTTCCCTCTCTTGGTATTGACACCTCCTCATTAATTATTGGGAGTGGACACAACCACCCTGACTGAATTGGCCTTATCAACACTGGTTCTCCACTTGTAAGGTAACTCCCTTCTCTTTGTGTACCAGTATATTTACGCCTGGATCTGTAATTTTCACTCCATGCATCTGAAGAAGTGTGTTTTTTACTCATGAAAGCTTATGCCCATATAAATCTGTTAGTCTTTAAGGTGCCACCGGACTCCTTGTTGTTTTCAGTTATAGTTACCTCTTTGACCAGATCCTGTGTTCCACTTAGAACTAAATCAAGAATTGCCTCTTCCCTTGTGGATTCCAGAACTAGCTGCTCCAAGAAGCAGTTGTTTATGGTGTTTACAAATTTTGTGTCTGCATCATGCCCCAAGTTTACATTTACCCGGTCAACATGAGGGTAGTTGAAGTCACCCATTGTACTTTCTGCTTTTGTAGTCTCTCTAACCTCCTTTAGCATTTCACAATCACTGTCACCATGTTGGTCAGGTGGTCAGTAGTATATCCCCTTCTGCTATACTCTCATTATTCAAGCATGGAATTTCTATCCATAGAGATTCTTTGGTACAGTTTTGATTCATTTAAGATTTTTACTTTATTTGACTCTGTTTTCTTTAACATACAATGCCACTCCCCCACCAACACAACCTACTCTGTCATTTCTATATATTTTATACCCTGGTACTACCATATCCCATTGATTATCCTCATTCCACCAAATTTCCATAGAGATACAAGAATGATCTGAGCTCATTATACAGAATATACTGTAGCTCAGCCACAAGTTATGGGCATGATGCTGGAATAACTGGGTGAAATTTTCTTGCCTCTGTTATACAAGGGGAGAAACTGGGTAATCATAATGTTCCCTTCTAGCCTTAAAACTGGTGAACCTATGGATATGAATAATTACATAAAAAGAAGTCAAAAGCACATTGTTGAGTTGCAAAGTGAAACACTCAAAAGTTAGGAAATGCAGTAATGAAGGAAGCCTGTGCCACCTTAATTTGGCCCTCTTGTGCATATACATTATGACCTAAATTCCCTGTAAGCTGTGCGGTCGCGCAGCAGCCTATTTAGCGCTGCCCAGGTGCTCAGGGAACCCGCCTGGGTACCTGTCACAGCTGGGGGAGGGGCACCGCTCTCCCAGGCCCAACCTAGCCCGGACCCCAACCTGCCATGGCCGGAGCGGTCCCGCGGCCCCAACTATGCTGAACACAACCGGAGCAGCGTGGCCTGGCCCGGCCCCAGCTGCAGCTGGCGTAGTGTGGCACGTTCCGGACTTAGCCACGGCCGGGGCAGTGCCCATGGTTCAAACCCAGCTGCAGCCAGGGTAGTGCGGCACGGTCCGGACCCAGCCACAGCAACCTGTGTGGTTCGGCCCAGACCTGTCATGGGGGGGCCCTCCCTGAACCCAGTCCCGACTCGGACCTGCGGGGGCTGGGGGAGGGGCGCCTATCCTGTGGCCCCAGCCCCGGAGCTGCCGCAGTGGGCAGAGGCACCTCTCCCTCCCAGCCCAGGTGCTGCTGCATGGAGAGAGAGCTGGGGGGAGTCCTCTCTTCGCCCCAGAGCTCCCTCCTGCATCCCAAACCCCTCATTCCGGGCCCCACCCCAGAGCCCGCACCCCAACCCTCTGCCCCAGCCGGAGTCCTCACACCCCTGCACCCCAACCCTCTGTGCCAGGCCTGAGCCCTCTCTCACACTCCAAACCCCTCGGCCCCACCCCCACCACACGCATGTTGTGTTCACCGATGTGAAGGTGATGCGTCACACATCACCTCCATGTTGGCGCACATAACAACATTGGGTCCGCACGTGGGTGGGAAAAATTAGAGGGACCACTGATTATGACGTAGACGACTCGTGCCTCCTGATACTGGGGGCACATTGTAAAGGGGCGGATGTGTGACCGCCCCACCTGTCTCCTTTGGGAGAAACTTGCAGCCTCACCTCCCTGGGCCAGGACAGCTAATCCCGCCAGCTCCTGGGGGGCTGGGGCTACAGGAGCAGGGAGCATATGCCTCTGGGCCCGGGTGGGGCAAGCCCCAGCCTCAGCTGAGCAGAGGCCAGGGAACTTGCTCCCAGCACCTTCCCCAGAGCCTCCCTCCCCCCCCCGCCCCAGCCCGTGCACAGCCCAGGAACCACCATGCTATCCCCACCCCACCAGAGTTACCGGGGCCGGGGGCTCTGTTCTTCTCCTGCTGCACCTCCCCCCTAGCATGTTTGGCTCCTGTCCCTAGCAGATGGGTCCAGGCAGGGAGAGGAGAGGATGGGCCACTGCCGCCACCTCTCCAGATGGGCTCTCTTTCAGGTAACTGCCGTGCTGCACAGAGCAGCTACCTGGAGAGGCCGACATGTGAAGTGGCTGGTCCTGCCCCTTCTGCTGCCCACCCAGGCCCAACTGCCAGGGACAGGGGATGAGTGGGCAGGGGGACCAGTGCAGTGGGACAAGGACAGAGCCCTTCTCCCTCCCTGCAGGCCAAGCAGAAATTGGGGAGGCGGGGAGGACTTGACCTCACATGTCCCCCTGTGTGTCACCTATGCATTATGATACAGCCTTTAATGATATGATTACATGCTATATTTTTCCACCGGACCACTGCATCCAATATTGATTTAAAAATTGTCAGTGATGGAGAATCCACCATGACCCTTGGTAAGTTGCTCCAGTGGTCAATTTCTCCCACTGTAAAAATGTGCACCCTATTTCCAGTCTACATTTGTCTAGTTTTAACTCCCAGGCCATTGGATCATGTTAGACCTTTCTCTGCTAGATTGAACAGCCCATTATTAAATATTTGTTCCTGATGTAGATACCTATAGACTGTAGTCAAGTCACCCCATAACCTTCTCTTTGTTAAGCTAAATAGATTGAGCTCTTTCAGACTATCACTATCAGGCAGGTTTTCTAATCCTTTAAACAGTCTTGTGGCTCTGCTCTGACCCCTCTCAAATTTATCAACATCCTTCTTGAATTGTGGGCACCAGAACTGGACACAGGATTCCAGAAGCAGTTGCACCTGTGCCAAATACAGAGGTACTTGCTCCTACTTGAAATTCTCTTATTTATAGGTTTCAGTGTAGTAGCCGTGTTAGTCTGTGTCAGCAAAACGAAAATAAGAAAGAAAAACTTGTAGCACCTTAGAGACTAACAAATTTATTTCAGCATAAGCTTTCGTGGGTTAATACCCACTTCATCGGATGCATGGAATGAAACATACAGTAGACAGATATTTATACAGTCAGAGAAACATGATAAGGTCGAGGTGCATAGACCAACCTTAAGAGGCGAATTAGTTGAGAGGAACCATAACAGCAGGGGAAGAAAAACCTTTGAAGTGATAAACAAGATGGTCACACAGGTGTGAATGAGGATCGTTAACTTAAGGGAAATAGATTCAATTAACGTAATGGCCGAGCCATTCCAAATCTCTATTTAATCCGGACGCAATGCAACCTAGTTTGCATATCAATTCGAGTTCAATAGTTTCTCTTTGAAGTCTGCTTTTGGAGTTAATCTGTCGCAACACTGCTACCCTCAAGTCTGTCACTGTCTCTTATTTATGTATCCCAGGATCGCATTAGCCCTTTTATTCACAGTGTTCCAATGGGAGCTCATGTTCAGCTGATTATCCATCAAGATCCCCAAATCTTTTTTAGTCACTGCTTTCCAGGATAGTGTCCCTCATTCTGTAAGTATGGCCTACATTTTTTGTTCCTAAATGTATTCATTTTACCATTAGTCATATTAAAACTCATATTGTTTGCTTGCACCCATCTTACCGAGCAATCCAGACAATCTATCCTCCCCAATATTTTACCACTCCCCCAATTTGTGTCCTCCGCAAACTTTACTTGTGATGATTTTGTTTTCTTCCAGATCATTAATAAAAATGTTAAAGTCATTAACTTGCTGATCCAAGGACCACTTGAAGGTCCTTTTCCACCCAGTTCCAAACTCCCCCTAACACGTCTCTGGGGAGTCCATAGGGACCTCCTTTGGATTCAACCCAGTCCTCCAGCATGCTGGCTTCAGCTACACGTTAGCCTTCTTCCCAGTAGCGTAGCCAGGGTGGGAGCAGGGGGAGCGCCCGCGCCCGCTCCCCCTGTAAGCAGAAGTGGCGCCTTTTTTTAGCGCTGCTAAAAAAAGGCGACCGCTTCTTTTTAAGTGCCGGTTCTTGCACTCACCCGGCGGCGCTCCGGGTCATCGTCATCATTTCAGCGGTGGGTACCACCGAAGACCCGGAGCGAGTGAGGACCCGCCGCCGAAGTGCCGCCAAAGACCCGGAGCGCTGCCGGGTGAGTACTGGGGGAGGCGCCTTTTTATAGCGCCGCTCCCCCCTGCGCTCCGGACCTGGCTGTGCTACTGCTTCTTCCAGTCTTCTGAAATTTCCCCAGTGTTCCAAGACTTTATTGAAAATCAACATTAACAGTCCAGTGAGCTCCTCAGACAACTCTTTTAAAACTCTTGGATGCAAGCTCTCCAAACCTGCTGATTTAAATATGTCTAACATCCTTCAGAGATACTACTGGACTGGAAAGAGTCCAGTAGTGATATGATGTGACTACATGATCTGTTTTTTCCCCAAATATGGAGCAGAAATATTTATTAAACATGTGTCTTTTCTGCATTATTATTGATAATTCCACTACTTCCATCCAGTAATGGACCAATACCATTGTCAGGATTTTTTTAGTTCCTAATATACACTTTAAAAACTCCTTCTTATTGTCCTTAACTTTGATGGCAATAGAGTTCACTTTGTGTCTCTTTGCTTCCCATATCAATTTTTTACAATCCCTAGCTTCTGATTTACATTCATTACTATCAACTTCCTCTCATTACCCTGTGAGTCTCAAAGCTGGGTCCACGGGGTTCCCAGTTGATGGTTGCCCCCCAGCTCACTACTAACCAACTTAATGGAAAGACCATGAAGTACCCCTATACCAACTGTAAGAGGCTAATTAATTAAGAGGAACTATTATCAGCAGGGGGAAAATAGTTCCTCTTAATTAGCCTCTTACAGTTGGTATAGGTACTTCCACCTTTTCATGTTTCTCTGAATATATAAATATCTTCTCACTGTATGTTCCATTCTATGCATCCGGTGAAGTGGACTGTAGCCCATGAAAGCTTATGCTGAAATAAATTTGTTAGTCTCTAAGGTGCCACAAGTACTCCTGTTCTTTTTGCTGACACAGACTAACATGGCTGCTACTCTGAAACCTGTTTATAAAAGTATTTTATAGCCATAAAAAAGTTCCGCCCCTATGTTTTAGACTAGCACTGGTCATTTTTTAGTAAGGACAGTTTGAAGCAGCATGCTTTTGCAGCAAAGCCACTATCAGCAAAAACAGCCTCTGTAAGCCAGTGGATCAGAGATAAGAAGGCTGCTTCTTCACCTGCTTTTTAACAAATTCAAGTGAAATTTATATTAAGTTTTGTAAAGGAATAAACACCTTAAAAGACAAGCCTATATAAAGACAGAGCCCTTTATTTAACATTTTTACATGTGTGTTTCATTTTTTTAAAAAAATGAGTATGTAGAAACACCTCAGAGTGAAAACCGCAGAACCTTAGTAACACCTAGTTTATATTCCCCTTATTTTGTAATCCAGTGGATCAGAGAGTTTATTTTCCTCCCCAGTTTTTAACAAATCCATGCAAAAGTTATATTAAGCTTTTATTTTCTTAAGATTTTTAGATTTAGTATGAATTTTTATGTTTTTGTTTTTAAATGTTTGCAACCCGTGTGCTGAGACACAGGTACAAGCTCCTGTGTTTGTTTTGGGTCCACAGATTTTATTAAAATAATCAGCACAGGCTGGAGCTGTGGCTTTCTCTACATTTTAAAAACAGATAAGACTAATTAGGCTAGCCAGTGATCCATGCACTATAGCGGTGGTTCTCAGCTGTGGTCCACTGATTCTTCAGGGAAAGCCCCTGGCACGCTGGACCGGTTTGTTTACCTGCCGCGGCGGCAGGTTCGGCCGGTCGTGGCTCCCACTGGCTGCGGTTCGCTGCTCCAGGAGAAGAGGGATGGGGCATTGGTGTAAGTTTGGGGGGGCATGTGTGTGGAGTTGAAGCTCTGCTCCCTCCATCTCCCATCTCCCTTCCCGCTTCCTCTTTCCTGTAGCCTCCTCACCTTCCCCACTCTTCCCTCCATGTTGGATCACATGTCCCTGCACTGCCTTGAAGCAGTGGTGTCTGCTGTCCGTGCACACGGTGCCTGGAGCCTGCTGTGCTCGGTGTGCCCTGTCCAAAGAGATGCTGCAGGGGAAGGGAAGTGGGGGCCTACAGGGCGGGTGCCAGGCACCAGCGCGGCAAGCGTGTGCCTGGGGCGGCAAGCCGCGGGGGGCGGTGTGACAGTTGCCGTGAGGGCGGCAGTCAGGCAGCCTTCGGTGGCATTTCTGCAGGAGGTCCACCGTTCCCGTGGATTCGGCAGCAATTCGGCGGCGGGTCGGCCAACAGCGCAGGACCGGCGACCTCCCGCAGAAACGCCGACAACGGCTGCCTGACTGCCGTGCTTGGGGCAGCACAAATCATAGAGCCACCCCTGAGGGCCTAGGAAGGTAGATGGGGCTTTGTCAGTGCCAGTGTTTGTGGGGGGTCTTCCTTGCACCCCACTCAGGTTGCTGGTTTCTGTGAATTCAGTTCCTAGACCTTGTCTGCACTGGCAGCGGCATGTAGGAAATGGGAAGCTACATGCCACAGTGAAAGGCAGGCTGTGTCCACACTCACCGTAGTGTGCAGCTACCTGCGGCAGTGAAAGGCTCCAGCAGGAAAGAGGCAATGGGGAAAGGCTCCAGCGGCGGGCAGGCAGTGGGCACTATGCTGTTAAAAAGAGCAGCCAGCGTAGACCTGGGAGAACAGTTTTAGAACTCGGTTACATTAGGCTCTGTGGGGAAATGACCCAAAGCAAGGATTTGGAATAGAAAACTACTTGAAAATAGCATGAGAATAAGCTAGACCATTCAGCTTTGTCCTCTGCACTGAACTGGTACAGGTTTGCGGAGGACCAGAGGGAAATCTGATGTTAATTTAAGGTATTTAAACTTCATGTAAATGTAACCCTTCTGCCAGGACGAGTTGACAGCAGCAAGGGCCAGGTTCAGTACATAGGGGTTCCCTTCTCAACAATGCAATGCAAAACCGGCTCGAGCCCCCACCCAGTAACCTGGGAAAATCTTATACACACCCCTGGGCGCCTCAAAGAGGCAATACTTCCCCTCTCGCAAGCACAGAGCCTCAGTGTAACAGAAATCTTTAATAGCAGCAGGTAAACGACACCAGCCTTAAATTGGGAAAACACTGCAACTAGGATCCATAAGCCAAACTGTGAGCAAGACCCACCCCAGCCCATTGGGCCATGCCCTGTCCCTTGGGTTCTTGAGTCCAGCAACCCAAAAGTCACCCAAAGTCCCCAAAAGTCCAAGAACCCAAAAGTCCAGTCCCAGAGTTCAAAAGTTCATCTGCAGGGTGCTACACGCCACCCGCCTGGGCAGCAATGGGAAAGGGGGAGGTAAGGGGCACCTTACGTGGCGTGAAGATGATTGCCTCACCCCTCCGTGGGGCTTCGCTCTGCTCCGCCAGCCGTCTCACAGGCCGCTCTGCTCCGCCAGCTGTCCCGCAAGCTGCTACAGCTGTCCCCACGAACTGCTCCGCCCCGCCAACAGCGCCGCTCCACCAGCCGTCCTGCAAGCTGCTCCGACCGCCCCCACGAACTGCTCCGCCCCGCCAACAGCGCTGCTCCACCAGCCGTCCTGCAAGCTGCTCCGACTGTCCTCACGAACTGCTCTGCTTTGCCAGCAGTGCCACACCATCAGCTGTCTTGCCAACTGCTCCACCAGCCACTCAGCAACTTATCTTCAGGCTCCCCCACTACTTAACACAGTGCTCAGTGATTTCAGCTCATAAGACTTTTAGCTCTTTAGTGGTTTCAGCTTGTAGTTTAGGGGAGCCCTAGTGCTCAGTTGCACTATTAGCCCAGAGTGATTTCAATTCAGCAGCCTGAAACTAGACTTTCAAGGAAATCAACATTAGCTCTGATATTCCACAGTGGAGAGAGGCTGAGGCGCTGCAATTGGTGTCGCAGACCCTCACAAGGGGCCTGCACCACCAGGTTTAAACTTTATTAGAGAATGTTTGAGAACAGATGATACAAATAGTTTGAAGCATCAGTTATTGGTCATTGGGGGTAGCATGCAGAGTATAGGGGGATGTTCGTATTTTGGGGTTGGGCAGCACACATAATACATACGGATTTAAACTTTATTAGAGAATGTTTGAGAACAGATGATACAAATAGTTTGAAGCGTCAGTTATTGGTCATTGGGGGTAGCATGCAGAGTATAGGGGGATGTTCGTATTTTGGGGTTGGGCAGCACACATAATACATACGGACTGAAGTGTCCCCAATGGAGGGGTAAGTGGTGGGCGGGATCAGGATATAGTTGGTAGGCGGTGAGGGTCTATCACTCATATAGGGAGTACAGACAGTCATGGGTATAAGTAAGTGGGCTGGGCAATGAGAATGGGGCAACCCTCACGTGGCGGGGTTCGGCTAGGTTGGGTGGGTTCGGGGCTCAGGGGATGGGGTCCAGCGGAGGGGGGGGTCAATAGGTCCCTTCCCCCTTGTGGGTGGACGGGGTTTCCCCGGCTCAGTCCTGGTATTGGCGGTGGCCGGTTACGTGCTCCGTGTAAATGTCCCGGGACCAACGGATAGTGTCCGAGACCATTAGGAGTCTCATGAGCCACGCGTAGTGGCGGCCCACCCCACAGGTCCTCAGCACGCGTTCGTTGCACGGGTCCCAGGCACCCAGGGCCCCGACGAGTAAGGCGTCGGTGTGTACCTCGTAGCCCTTTGTCCGCAGGGTGTCGGCCAGGGGGGGCATATTTTTTGAGCTTGCGGGCTCGGGCTGCGTGGAAGGCCAGGGTCCTGTTCTCGAACGGGATCATTACATCGACCAGGATGATCTTTTTTCTGACCTCATCCATGATGACAATGTCTGGGCACATCTGGCTGTCAGTGCCAGGGACAGCGCAGTTGATAGCAACCTGCCCCAGGCGCAGGTTGATGGCCTTTACTAGACGGTCCTGGACAGCATTGTGGCACAGTTGCCAGGCTCTAGCGTGGGGCTTGCAGCTGCATAGGACATGGGGCAGGGTTTCTACAACATGCCCACACTTGCAGCAGCACTTGTCCCAGTTTGATCTTAGCTAAAAGGCAGCCTCTCTCAATTCACTGGGCTTTGGAACCCATGTCCGTTGGCTGGTGAGTGCTATTCAGTTAATGGCAAGTTCCCCTTTATCATGACAAAAGGCCAAGTACAGTTCCACTGTCCATGATTTACATAAGCAGTATAACAACAGTTTATTCTTCCTGCCCCAATAACAGAAATTCCTGCCCCAATACAGAAAACTGGGGATCCTACAGCAGCCCAAAATGCCCATTTGGGCCACTATGGTTCGTACCAGGCAGGGTGGGTGTGCCTATGCAAATTGGATCAGCCGCTGGATTACTTTGCCATGACTCACCACCAGATGTCAGGGTGGAGCTCATCCTGACTCTGCTTACATAAATATAAGATTGAACAAAACCCGGAAGCCACTAGGACGCCCCCTGAATCACGCTGTGCAAGCCCTCCCCGGCTTCCCAGCACAGAGAAGGGTTAGTTTCAGTTTCCTTTATGCTTCTGGGAGAGAGGAGAAAGGAGTCAAAGGCCAGTACCAGTCTGCAGGGAAGAAGGACCAGGAACGGGTGCGTGGGGCCGGATTATAGAAGGAAAACTGAGGAATGACTTGGTTATTTTAGCAGTTTGTGATCTTTAAGGCAATGGAATGAAAAGTGGAAGGTGAGGTTCCTGTCTGAAGTTGCAACTGAACGCACAATCTGCACTTCCCTCTGTGTGTGTACTTCAGCTCAGGGTTTGGAAGGAGAATCCCAGCGGCATTTTGAACAGAAACATGTTTTAAGGAAAGGAGCATTTACTGGAGGTGTCTAACAGTGAAGAGAGTGAGACACTCAGAGGTTTTGTTATTCATGTTCCCTGCAGTTTTTTTTCTTTCGTTTTCTCATTAGTTCTGCATTTTCAACCTTATTTTTCTCTGAATTTTCCATTCCTTTTCCTTGCACTTTGCTTTGGGAAAATCTGTTTTTTCTGTTTAACTTGTAAAAAATGTATAATCAGTAATTGAATTTCTTCGGGTATGTTTGCATGTCTGTCTGTGTTCAATATTCACGTGTGTTTGACATGCATGAAGCTGCTGTGATTTGTCAGACAGGAGACTGGTTTGTTGAAGCCGAGCAGGTCCATGAGACCAAGGGGCAGATAAGATCAGATCTTCTAGGACCAGGGAGCAAGGTGGGTTTAAGGGGCTGGCTTAGATTCTCTTTAGGAGAGCTGGCCAAAAAACAGAATTTCTGTCCTGTGGAAAATTGGAAGGTTTCGAAAGTATTTCTTCCCAATTCAGGACAAAGAATAAAACTTCACAATATTTTTGGTGGGAGAGAAATTTTAAAAAACCGTTTTCGGAGAATGAGAATTGATTTTTTGGTCTTGCTGGCAAAGTGACAGACTGACCATATCCTGCAATATCCTGAACAAACTTTATGGAATTCACATAAACTCTGTTGAATTAAGTTAAACCTTTTTGAATTAGGGTTAATACCTTTCAGGTACATTGTGGGTGTGTTGCTGTGGCATTGTATGTACCTTCTCTGGTAGGGAAGGCAGAAGGGGGCTGTTAATGAACCTTCTCCATTATCAGCTTTTGAAGCCTGCCCTTCTCCAGAGAGAGACACAAATACTGGTTCAAACTGGATTCTCCAGAGACCAGCAGACAAAGAAAAGACTTTTGAATGAAGAGACAGAGTTTAAAATGACTCTGGGCCTTCTTCCTGATCCAGCAAATGGACAGGACACCTGGTCCATGGAGGGTTCCAATCCTTAGTGTAGGATTGAGAGGACTTGGCTACTGAGGCCTCATAAGAGAGACAGGGAAGAACAGACAGCTTGTTCTGAGCTGAAGCTCTGATGAACTTGTAGCCACAAGGAAGCCCATGTGATGAAAGTGTTGAAAGACTGTTTCTGCGAGGGTCCCTGTTAGAGGTGGAGTGATCTCCGGTAAGCTTATTAGCATTAGGTTCTTTTATTGTTTTTAATGTTTTCTCTGTAATGCTCTTTACCTTAAGAAGAAAGTAGGCTGGCTTAGAAAGAGCTGTGTGCGGTGACTTATATCTGTAGCAATTAAAGTTGTTATCGGTCTCTGAAGAGAAAGCAATCAGGTCTGCTGAGGCAGCCTGTACAACTGTGCTGGGATGTACAAAATAAAGGCAGGAAACTGTGAAGCCTGGAAAAAACCCGGTCAGAAGGCAACAGCTGGAGAGCCGGAAACCTGACAGTGAATGCCCTTGTTACTCCTGGGGGAATTCTGCGCCACTGCACACATGCGGAATTCATGTCCCCTGCAGATTTCTTTGCATCCCTGCTCAAAAATGATGTCTGATGGGGTAAACAAAGGGTAGCTGCAAGAACGGCCACCCACCCGTCCCCAGCCGTGCTGGTGCATCATTTTGGGCACCCAGAGAAGCTGGCGGCGAGGTAAAACACTGAGGGAGGGGGAGACCAGTGCTGAGTATGAGCTGGCCAGTGGCTCCTACCCTGCGCTGGGCTTAGCAGCTAGTCCTGGCTGGTCTGGAGTAGGGGAGGATGGGACTTCCTCTTCCCCTGCAAGGAGCGGCTGGGTCTGGGTCAGACCCACCCCCAGAAACCTCTCCTAGCTGCAGGAAGCTCCACACTCCTGTTCCCCTGTTTTCTGCCCCCATCGCTCCTCCGCCACAGGGGGAGGAGTCACTGTACATGGAGCAGCTCCCCGATGCCAAACCCCCATGCATCTGGACCCCTGCCAAGCCTCACTCCTCCCGTACCCAGTACACACACCCCAAACCTCCTGCACCCAAACCCACACCCTGCAGCTGGACCACTCTGATGAGCCCCCCACACCCAGACACTCCTGCTAAGTCCCAACCACCATCACCTGGACTCCCTGCAGACTCTCATTCTCCCTGCACCTGGAACTCCCACAACAAGCTCCTTTATATCCATATTCCTCCTGCACCCAGACCCTCCACCAAGCCACCCACACCTAGATTGCCCCACACAGAATCCTCTCACCCCACACCTGGATCGCCCTACATTAAGCCCCTCCCTCTCTCACTATATTGGTGTGCCTGGAGCAGAGGGGTAGGGCCTCTGGGTGTTTCTGTGGCAGGCCTGCCCTTTGTGCTGTGTCAGGGTTGGGTGCAGCCTCACTGCTGAGTCCATGTCCCAGGGGTGTGGGGGTTGTAGAGTGATCTCCCAACTCCGTGCAGCCAGTGGCCTGTGCTCCCCACTGCCACGCTGGAGCTGCCACATTTATTTATTGACAAATAAAATATGCAGGATTTCAAAATACTGTGTGCAGAATTTTTAATTTTTTGGTGCAGAATTCCTTCAGGAGTACCTTGTTGAACCACTCTGGAAATACAGATGCAGTTGCCCTGAACTGTGCCTGGAAATTGACAATAGCCTTCCAAGTGGACTGCCAGATGCTGAGCTCCCCGGCTCTCCACCTTCCTACCTCTCATAGAATCATAGAATCTCAGGGTTGGAAGGGACCTCAGGAGGTCATCTAGTCCAACCCCCTGCTCAAAGCAGGACCAACCCCAACTAAATCATCCCAGCCAGGGCTTTATCAAGCCTGACCTTAAAAACCTCTAAGGAAGGAGATTCCACCACCTCCCTAGGTAACCCATTCCAGTTCTTCACCACCCTACTAGTGAAAAAGGTTTTCCTAATATCCAACCTAAACCTCCCATTCTGCAACTTGAGACCATTACTCCTTGTTCTGTCATCTTCTACCACTGAGAACAGTCTAGATCCATCCTCTTTGGAACCCCCTTTCAGGTAGTTGAAAGCAGCTATCAAATCCCCCCTCACTCTTCTCTTCTGCAGGCTAAACAATCCCAGTTCCCTCAGCCTCTCCTCATAAGTCACGTGCTCCAGCCCCCTAGTCATTTTTGTTGCCCTCCGCTGGACTCTTTCCAAATTATCCACATCCTTCTTGTAGTGTGGGGCCCAAAACTGGACACAGTACTCCAAATGAGGCCTCACCAGTGCCAAATAGAGGGGAATGATCACTTCCCTCGATCTGCTGGAAATGTTCCTACTTATACAACCCAAAATGCCATTAGCCTTCTTGGCAACAAGGCCACACTGTTGACTCATATTCAGCTTTTCGTCCACTGTAACCCCTAGGTCCTTTTCTGCAGAACTGCTGCCCAGCCATTCGGTCCCTAGTCTGTAGCAGTGCTTGGGATTCTTCCGTCCTAAGTGCAGGACTCTGCACTTGTCCTTGTTGAACCTCATCAGATTTCTTTTGGCCCAATCCTCTAATTTGTCTAGGTCCCTCTGTATCCTATCCCTACCCTCCAGCATATCAACCACTCCTCCCAGTTTAGTGTCATCTGCAAACTTGCTAAGGGTGCAGTCCACACCATCCTCCAGATCGTTGATGAAGATATTGAACAAAACCGGCCCCAGCACCGACCCTTGGGGCACTCCGCTTGATACCGGCTGCCAACTAGACATGGAGCCATTGATTACTACCTGTTGAGCCCGACCATCTAGCCAGTTTTCTATCCACCTTACAGTCCATTCATCCAGCCCATACTTCTTTAACTTGCTGGCAAGAATACTGTGGGAGACTGTATCAAAAGCTTTGCTAAAGTCAAGAAATAGCACATCCACTGCTTTCCCCTCATCCACAGAGCCAGTTATCTCATCATAGAAGGCAATTAGGTTAGTCAGGCATGACTTGCCCTTGGTGAATCCATGCTGACTGTTCCTGATCACTTTCCTCTCCTTTAAGTGGTTCAGAATTGATTCCTTGAGGACCTGTTCCATGATTTTTCCAGGGACTGAGGTGAGACTAACTGGCCTGTAGTTCCCCAGATCTTCCTTCTTCCCTTTTTTAAAGATGGGCACTACATTAGCTTGTTTCCAGTCATCCGGGACCTCCCCCGATTGCCATGATTTGTCAAAGATAATGGCCAATGGCTCTGCAATCACATCAGCCAACTCCTTTAGCACCCTCGGATGCAGTGCATCCGGCCCCATGGACTTGTGCTCGTCCAGCTTTTCTAAATAGTCCCGAACTACTTCTTTCTCCACAGAGGGCTGGTCACCTCCTCCCCATACCGTGCTGCGGAGTGCAGCCGCCTGGGAGCTGACCTTGTCTGTGAAGACAGAGGCAAAAAAAGCATTGAGTACACTAGCTTTCTCCACATCCTCTGTCACTAGGTTCCCTCCCTCATTCAGCAAGGGGCCCACACTTTCCTTGACTTTCTTTTTGTTGCTCATATACCTGAAGAAACCTTGCATTTGTGTATAGGCATTTAAGATAACTCACTGATTGTCCTGCTGTCCCAGTATGGGGCAGGAGCCCTCCCCTCTTGCACTCACCTACTTGTGCTTCCTCCCGGTATCCCACTTCCCCACTTACCTCGGGGCTTTGGTCTCCTTCCCCCGGTGAACCTAGTTTAAAGCCCCCTCACTAGGTTAGCCAGCCTGCTTGCAAAGATGCTCTTCCCTCTCTTTGTTAGGTGGAGCCCGTCTCTGCCTAGCACGCCTTCTTCTTGGAACACCATCCCATGGTCAAAGAATCCAAACCCTTCTCTCCGACACCGTCTGCGTAGCCATTCGTTGACTTCCACGATTCGACGGTCTCTACCCCAGCCTTTTCCTGCCACAGGGAGAATAGACGAGAACACCACTTGCGCCTCAAACTCCTTTATCCTTCTTCCCAGAGCCACGTAGTCTGCAGTGATACGCTCAAGGTCATTCTTGGCAGTATCATTGGTGCCGACGTGGAGAAGCAAGAAGGGGTAGCGATCTGAGGGCTTGATGAGTCTCGGCAGTCTCTCTGTCACATCATGAATCCTAGCCCCTGGCAAGCAGCACACCTCTCGGTTTTCCCGGTCAGGGCGGCAGATAGATGACTCAGTCCTCCTGAGGAGAGAGTCCCCGACCACCACCACCCTCCTCCTCCTCCTCTTGGGAGTGGTGGTCGTGGAACCCCCATTCCTAGGACGGTGCATCTCATGCATTCCAATCAGTGGAGTCTCCTTCTGCTCTCTTCCCTCAGATGTATCATTCACTCCACTCTCTGCACTAGTACCTGCGGAGAGAACATGAAAACGGTTGCTCATCTGCATCTGCGTTTCTGGTACATGGACTTGTCTCATACTCTTTCCTCTTCTGGAGGTCACATGCCGCCAATTATCCTCGCTGGCCTTCTGTCCCCGCTGCGTAGCCTGCTCTGAATCTTCAGAACACTGTGCCTGCTGAAGCCTATCCTGACGTCTATCCAGGAAATCCTCATTTTCTTTTATGGAATGCAGGGTTGATACTCGTTTCTCCAGACCTTGAATCTTCTCTTCCAATATGGAGATCAGTTGCACTTTGTACAGACAAAGTCGCTTCTATCCTGGGGAAGAAAGAGAAACATGGCACATCCTGTGCAGGTCACAACCTCCCTCCCAGCCCAGCTCTGGCTCCACAGTTGCCTCCTGGAAGGATCTTGTCAATTTCACTTTCTCCCTGCAGTGGGGCAGCCAGGGTTTGGTTGTTTCAATTTTCCTGAGGAAAAACCTTTTTTGTTTCCCAACAAAATTGAATTTTTCCTCCAGAAAATTATTGATTTTGTGAAAAGACCATTTTCCTTTGGAAAATCATTCTGATGGACAATTCCCGGCCAGCTCTGATCTGTAGGGGGTGCCAGTCCAGGTAGCCAGTCTCCTGTAGCGTGACTGAGAAAGGGATGGGAAGATGGCAGGCAGGATGGTATGGGCTGGGGAACAGGATTCCTTCTCTCCCCCTTGATCTGAGGTAAAGGTCTGTGTTTTGGGAAAGTTTTATAGCTGCAAGCACGCATAGCAGAAGACTGCAGGGTGTATGTCTGTAGCTATTCATTATAAGATTTTACTCAAGGTTATAGTTTTTTTAGGAAAAGACATAGAATCAAGGCTATGACCGCTTGAATCTATTAAAATCCTATCTTTTTTTGCTCAAGAAGCGGTGTTAACTGATATCCTTCCAGGATATCAGATCCTCTTTGCATCTGAAGAAGTGGGTATTCACCCACGAAAGCTTATGCTCCAATACGTCTGTTAGTCTATAAGGTGCCACAGAACTCTTTGTCGCTTCTAGAGATCCAGACTAACATGGCTACCCCTCTGATACCTCCCAGGATAGTACCTTGCATAATATTTTTTCTACCTAAAATTCCGCTTGTAATAACAATTGTTGTTTTTCAGTTTTCCTCCCTGAAATTTTATATGAAGTTGGAATTCCACAAGAAGGACATGGCCATGGATGCAGACACAGAACGTTTGGAAAAGATTAGTCCGAACGAATTTGCCTCCAAGATTGGGGAGGAAAAAGAAAAAGGTCAGTAATTCCAAAGTGACACTAATCTCCAGAGTCTTTTTGTACTGAAGAGCCACAGATCAGTGACTAGCAAAGGAACACAGTTTGAGATGAAGCTAATAGGACAAGAAAGAGATCTTGGAGTCATTGTGGATAGTTCTCTGAAAACATCCACTCAGTGTTCAGCGGCAGTCAAAAAAGCGAATAGAATGTTGGGAATCATTAAGAAAGGGATAGATCAGGGGCAGAGAGCCTATGGCATGTGTGCCAAAGGCAGCACGCGAGCTGATTTTCAGTGGCACTCACACTGCCCAGGTAATGAAGCTTCTTAAACATTTTAAATACCTTATTTACTTTACATATAACAATAGTTTATTTATATTAAAGACTTTTAGAAAGAGACCTTCTAAAAACATTAAAATGTATTACTGGCACGTGAAACCTTAAATTAGAGTGAATAAATGCACACCACTTCTGAAAGGCTGCCGACCCCTGGGATAGATAATAAGACACAAAATATCATATTGTCTCTATATATATCCATGGTACTCCCACATCTTGAATACTACGTGCAGATGTGGTCTTCTCATCTCAAAAAAGATATATTGTAATTGGAAATGGTTCAGAGAAGGGCAAAAAAAAAAAAGGGTGTATGGAATGGTTTCTGTATGAGGAGAGATTAATAAGACTGGGACTTTTCACCTTGGAAAAGAGATGACTTAGAGGGGATATGACACAATTCTATAAAATCATGACTGATGCGGAGAAAGTAAATAAGGAAGTGTTATTTACTCCTTCCCATAACACAAGAACTAGGGGTCACCATATGAAATTAATAGGCATCGCGTTTCAAACAAAGAAAAGGAAGTATTTCTTCACGCAACACAAAGTCAATCTGTCTTTGCCAGAAGATGTTGTGAAGTCCAAGACTATAACAGGGTTCAAAAAAGAACAAGATAAGTTCATGGAGGATGGGTCATAAGAACATAACAACATAACAACATAAGAATGGCTGTACAGGGTCAGACCAAAGGTCCAGCCAGCCCAGTATCCTGTCCACCGACAGTGGACAATGCCAGGTGCCCCGGAGTGAGTGGACCTAACAGGTAATGATCAAGTGATCTCTCTCCTGCCATCCATCACCCCCCTCTGACAAACAGAGGCTAAGGACACCATTCCTTACCCATCCTGGTTAATAGCCATTAATGGACTTCATATTCATGAATTTATCCAGTTCTCTTTTAAACCCTGTTATAGTCCTAGACTTCACAGCCTCCTCAGGCAAGGAGTTCCACAGGTTGACTGTGCGCTGTGTGAAGAAGAACTTCCTTTTATTAGTTTTAAACCTGCTGCCCACTAATTTCATTGGGTGGCCCCTAGTTCTTCTATTATGAGAACAAGTAAATAACTTTTCCTTTTTCATTGCTCCACACCACTCATAATTTTATATACCTCTATCATATCTCCCCTTAGTCTCCTCTTTTCCAAGCTAAAAAGTCCTAGCCTCTTTAATCTCTGCTCATATGGGACCCGTTCCAAACCCCCTAATCATCTCCAATTTATCTAATAATTTCCCATGTGGAACTATATCAAATGCCTTATTGAAATCCATGTTGTTAGATCTACTGCATTTCCTTTGTCTAAAAAAATCAGTTCTCTTCTCAAAGGAAGAGATCAGGTTGGTCTGGAACAATTTACCTTTTGTAAAACTATGTTGTATTTTATCCCAATTACCGTTCACCTCTATGTCCTGTGGCAAAGCTTCGACCTTGTCTCCATGGGTCCCGCGCTTCCAGGCGATTTATGCTCTCCTCAGAGGCTCACTGTGACCCTCCAAGTAACCCTTCTCTCTCTAGGGCCAGGGTTACAGTCTACTGAGCCCTTTTCATCATAAACCAGCAAGGAAGTTGGTGAGAGAACTCCCACAGTCTCTGCTGTCCCTACAGGCTTGTTCAAGAACAATTTAGCCTCCTGTCCTGAGAGGGGCCTGTCTTTCACTCCCAGGAGGTGTTTCTGTAGTGGCGGGTTGGGGGGAACCCGGGCCCGCCCTCTACTCTGTGTTCCGGCCCAGAGACCCTAGTGGCAGCAGCTGTTGGCAGCCGCCGTTTCACCACCAGAGCTGCTACACTTCCCTGGGCCACTTCCCCACAGCTGTATTAATGCCTTCTTCACCCTTACCTTAGGGCTCCCTTCCAGTGGTTTGAGGGTGTCTTCATTACCCAGCCCTTCAGACGTATTCCCTCTCCTCTAGCTCCCTTTTCCTCTCCTCGGCCTGACCGGAGTGAGCCCTTTTATAGTATCAGAGGGGCCTTAATTAGAGTCAGGTGTTCACATTAGCTTAACAGCCTCACCTGACTCTTTGCAGGTTAATTAGAGTCAGGTGTTCACCTTAGCCTAATGTCCTCACCTGACTCTTTGCAGGCTAATGGGAATCATGTGTCCACCCTAGCCTGGAGCAGCCCCCGCTCTGGTCAGTCAGGGAACAGAAAACTGCTTATCCAGTGGCCAGTATATCTGCGTTCTACTACTCTGCTATACCCAACTGGCCTGGGTCTATCACAGTCCTTAAGTACTTTCTCTTTCACAATTTGTTCCAAGACCTTGCATACAATTGAGGTCAAACTAACAGGCCTGTAGTTTCCCGCATCACTTTTTTCCTTTTCTTAAAAGTAGTTACTATATTGGAAATTCTCTAGTCATGGAGTCACTTTTTCCTCTTTCATAAAAATAGGGACTATATTAGCAATTCTCTACTCATAGGGTACATCCCCCAAGTTTACAGATTCACTAAAAATCCCTTGCTGTTGAGCTTGCAATTTCATGTGCCAGTTCCTTTAATATTCTTGGATGCAGATTAGCCGGGACCCCCAATTTGCTCCAATTAAGATGTTTGAGTTTGACTTGCACCTCGGATGTGCTATTTCCACTTTCATATCCTCATTTCCATTAGCCTCCCTGCCATTAACACTAAGCTCCCCATTACCCTTATGAAAAACTGAGTCAAAGTATTCATTTAGTTGTTGGGTCATGTCTAGATTCTCTTTAATCTCCACCCCATCCTCAGTGCTTAGTGGTCCCTCTACTTCGTTCCTTGTTTTCTTTTTATTTATGTGGCTACAGAACCTTTTACTGTGGGTTTTAATTTCCTTTGCATGGTCCAACTCGGTTTGGTTTTTGGCAGTTCTCATGTTTCCCCTACACTTTCTGACCTCCTATGCTAGCTCAGGGTGTGGAGCAAGGGGAGCCAAGTCTCTTCCCCTCCCTGCCCACTCCCCACGACCTTCTCGCTTGCGTTAGGGGAAAGGCTCAAAGTAAACATGCCCAAGGATTCCAGGTAGCCTGAGCAGGGGCAGAAGGGGGTTCTTTCAGAGGGATTTGGGCACCTAACTCCCTAGGCGCCTTTGAAAATCCCAATCTAAATTCTAACTACAGACTCTATATTACGGATGAGGATGAACATGCCCAGAAGAACCCAGCTTGATCTCAGATCCCAGGGTGAGCTTACAGGGCAGGCAACTGGGAAAAACACCTCTTTTTCATCTGTGACCAGGGCAAATTGAGCATCAATTAACTGAGAGAATAAAGAGGGAAGCCCACAGTGCCATTTTACAGGGATTTTTCTGACTCTCACCACACTTCTAAATAAGTTTAATCAGTATTCTATATACATCATGAGAATGTAACACTTTGCACATGTTGGAAAACTGATGTGTGACATTCAGGTGATAACAGGGCTATCAACAATCTATGGTTACAAGGGCAGTAGGAGGTCAGGCCAGAATTTAGTGCAATAAATCTGTTTGGGCGTGATCAAAATCTGACTGAAGTCTGTGGGAACCTTTCCATTCACTTCAGTGGGCCCTGAATCAGGTCCTTTGTATAGCTTGTATTGTATTGTTCCTTATAGATAAAATAGCAGGAAGACATGCAGCTAGTGTGCCCTATATGTACAATGTGGTATCATTATACATGGGTAGGTGTTTAAGTCCTAAAGAGTTTGTTAAAATATCATGTTAGTGTCTCTGTAGCGGGATGGATACCCCGCTCCTGCCCTGAGGGGCTGAAAACAGCCCAGGAGAGGGCTGTTTCTGGAGCAAGCAGCCCCAGGCTGAGTGGGAAGGCAGGCTCAGCTGGGGCCATGCCCCAATTAAGGCTCAGCTGGCCCTTATAAGTGGCCAGTGAGCCAAGAGCAGAGACACTCTCTCTCTGCCTTTAGAGGGAGAAGGGCTTGGCTGCAGGGACCTGAGCAGGTACCTAGGGTGGAGCAGGGCTGGGGAAGGCCAGAGGAGCTGGGGAGCTGGAGAGCTCCGGCCTGAGAAAACCCCAGGCTGTGGCGTAGGGTTAGGCCCAACTAGGTACTGGGGTTGTGGGGGTAGCCCACAGGTAGGCTGAGGCAGCAGGGCCAAACCCCCTTTGCCTGTGATGAGTGGCTTATACTCTTTTGTGCAGTACATCACTCTATCTGGTGCTCATAGAGAATGTGTCAATAGGAACCTTTTAGAAACTGAGATTTTCCATATAGGCTTGGATTATACTCAAGGGACGTGATTATTCCCCTCTATTCGGCACCGGTGAGGCCTCATTTGGAGTACTGTGTCCAGTTTTGGGCCCCACACTACAAGAAGGATGTGGATAAATTGGAAAGAGTCAAGCGGAGGGCAACAAAAATGACTAGGGGGCTGGAGCACGTGACTTATGAGGAGAGGCTGAGGGAACTGGGATTGTTTAGCCTGCAGAAGAGAAGAATGAGGGGGGATTTGATAGCTGCTTTCAACTACCTGAAAGGGGGTTCCAAAGAGGATGGATCTAGACTGTTCTCAGTGGTAGAAGATGACAGAACAAGGAGTAATGGTCTCAAGTTGCAGAGGGGGAGGTTTAGGTTGGATATTAGGAAAACCTTTTTCACTAGTAGGGTGGTGAAGCAGTGGAATGGGTTACCTAGGGAGGTGGTGGAATCTCCTTCCTTAGAGGTTTTTAAGGTCAGGCTTGACAAAGCCCTGGCTGGGATGATTTAGTTGGGGTTGGTCCTGCTTTGAGCAGGGGGTTGGACTAGATGACCTCCTGAGGTCCCTTCCAACCCTGAGATTCTATGATTCTATGCAGTCTGCCCCAGGGTGCGGGGGCTAGCTGGTGACTGGCAGTAGCCTACGACTGAGGCGAGGTGGGGATAGTGGGTTGGGGGTTCCCCTGGGGAGGAGAGACCCAGATCTGGGGGGTATTGCTAAGGGGAAGCACCCCAGTTATAGGGGCACTGGATCCTGGGAGGGACACGGGGCCAGAGCTGTCAGGCAGATCACCGGCCTGCAGAGGGTGCTCCAGAGGCTTGATGAGCTAATTCCCAGAGAAACCAGCAGGAGGCGCCGCCGGGTGAGTCCAACCCTGTCACAGTCTCAAATACCTATCATACTAAATAGTGGTTTTCTATCTTTGTTCGGTGTGCTAATGGAACAGCAGTGTCTCTCTGTGTATTAAGTAAATCTTCAGATTGTAAGGACCCAATGTAAAAAAAAAAGGTGCTTTCACCTGTAAAGTGAATATTTCTTAAGGATTGGAACTAGGGTCCATTTTTAAGCAGAGAAAAGGGGTGAAATCAATAGAAATCTTTCCAATGACTTGAAGGGGACAGGATTTCATGACAGTAGTGCATGTGGGAAGAAAAATGATGACATCAGTGGGTGTGTAGTGAACCAGCCTTCCATTAGATTTTGTGCAGTACATCACTCTATCTGGTGCTCATAGAGAATGTGTCAGTAGGAACCTTTTGGAAACTGAGATTTTCCATATAGGCTTGGATGATTAGTCTCATTTGTGAAAGGTTACCACCAAAGTAACCAGCAACTCTACCAAAATACTGATCATTTCTATATCGGCAGATCTTCTGAGCACAGTAGAAATCCATCCCTGCATTGATTACTCTACTAAACAGAGAACACCCAACACCAAAAAAATGAATAGAAATGTGAAATTCCACTCATATGCTTTACATTTTCTTCATTTCAGTCTTGGGAAACAACAGCAACCATGCTGCACCATCCCCGATCCCCAGCCTCCAGGAAACAACCTCTACACTGAACACTTACACAGCCGAGGAGGAGAAGAGCAAAATACCTCCAAAGAACAATGGCCAGATCATTTTTAATGACCACATACACCTGAAATGGGTTGAGTGGGAAGGGTCAGTTCCAAGGGGGGCAGTTTCCATCTGGAATGAGGAGGCATCTCGCACAGAGTATGTCTGTGCAGAGGCAGGATATTCTGTTGGATTTTTCAATGAAAGTAAAGGTCCATATTGTTACTATCCCTGTGCTGATCTAGAACATCGCACCTCAAACTTCAGAATGTTGGTAAATGAGGATAATTCTGAAGAGCTAGAGTGGAAGAAAGACTCTTATGGTTCTGTTCCACCAAAGTCAGTTCCAAGCTACCCAGGAGTTAACGTTTTTGTTGGTAGGAATCATTATGGCTTAGGGAAAGTAGACCCTAGGTTTAAAGCTTTCTTCTTACCTCATAATGGCAAAGAGAAGTGTTACAAAGAATATGAAGTTCTGACCGTTAACACAGCCAAGCAAAAGTTCAGTGTTTAATAAATAAGGCAAAATTTTCTTACTGGCCAATTCCAATCTTAACATTGTCCAAAATCCTTAACAATTTTCAAAATATTAAAGAAACCACAACTGATGAGCAATATCGGAACATTGGTCACCCAACTTGAAATGGAGTGATTTCCACTATCAGCACAAAAGTCCCCATTTTCAATGGGACATCAGTACGTTTTTCATCAGAGATAACTTTTCCATCGTGTTGCTGCCAGTCGTGCCAATCTGTGGAAAAAAATCTGTCTACCTGTGAAATGAAAGTCCCCACCATTCACAAATGTTAGGTGATCATGATGGGTACAGAGATGAGGGCTCATATACCCTAAAGAGCCACACTCATCTGTAATGATCAAAATGGAGAAACTCCCAACAACATCATTCGGGAAACAAAGCTGAGGTGAGACCATGCCAGCCCATAAGAACTGCTGAACTGTGTCCCAAAGAGTCTGTAGTCCCAGTATCAGCAATATGGAAAATAGTTGCTCTACTTCAGGCTTTTTCTTTTCCCAGTTTTTAATCTTTCCATGGAATTAGTATAATAACTTTATTGTTTAACATTTTATTTAGGGTTATTGTTTTCTTTAGATACTGAAGGTTGGAGACCAAGACAGCGTACGTACAACCCCCAAGAAAAACTTCCTTATCCACTATCCACATTATTTTCTGTTCTTATACCCCCAGCTGTCATGTATAACGCTGAACAGCCACAGGAGAGTAAAAAGAAGATAAATGTTGTGCATCAGATTTATTTTTCTGTTGTTCGGATGGTTTTTAGCGTGCCCATAATTGTTGTATCTAAGTGGTTCATAGCTGAATTAATTCTGCATTGTGAGGCCCATGGTAAGGTTCTGGCATGGATCCACAGGGCAAGCTGGCCCCTGACCTTTTCTCAGGGATCCACACGATCATTGCTCTACCCCTGCTTTGGAACAGTCTCTAGGAGGATCCCCTTCAGTGTGCCAGACTCCCTCAGGGTCTCACTCTTCCGCCAGGGTCAGCCTCGCAGCTTCACCACCTCCTTAGACTGGACCCATGGGCCTTCAGCACCCCTGCCTCACACCCGGAGTTCTGTTCAGTGAGTAAAACTGAGACAGATGCCTGAGGGAGACTTGTCCACTCTTTCTGCACCTCACCCAGCAGTTTCAGTGATGCTAACACAGCATTGTCCAAACAGAAGTGTTTATTAGTCATCGGGAACACAGCGTAGGAAGTCCTTGGGTTTGCATCGAGAAATGAAGCTAGTGCATAGCCCAGAGCTCACCCAAGCTTTAATAAACCCCTTGGTTCAAGCTCTGTTTCTTTCTCAGTCTGACCTCCTTGGCCAGACTGAAGGTGAGAGCCCCTGACTGCCTCCAGCAGCCAGCTCTTATCACCCACCTCACACCTCTCCAGTCCTTTGTTCCCGAGCTGGGGAAAAGCTGCTTGCCTTCCTGCAGAGAGGTGGGGCAATCCATGGTCATTGGTTGCTGGGTTTCAATGTCCTAGTGATCAGATTTGCATTGTCTTCATGGATTCTCCACTGATATGGGGTTGCCAGCCAGTCCCTTTCCAATGACCCATTTAGTTCCAGACAGCTAGGCCCCATTTAAACCCATGCCTTAGCCTGCCCCAAGAGCATACAATCCCTTTGCACTGTGACCAGGATCCCAGGGGTCCACACTGAGATCACTCAATTAGGGTAAACTGCAAAGATTGGGGCAGACACTCCCCCAAACTGGTGGTTATTGTGATACTGGGGGGAGGGATAGCTCAGTGGTTTGAGCATTGGCCTGCTAAACCCAGGGTTGTGAGTTCAATCCTTGAGGGGGCCATTTGGGGATCTGGGGCAAAAATTGGGGATTGGTCCTGCTTTGAGCAGGGGGTTGGACTAGATGACCTACTAAGGTCCCTTCCAACCCTGATATTCTATGATTCTATGATACTCAGATCCACCAAGTCAGCCACAAAACAGCTTCCAGAATACCGTACTGATTGGAGCCAAAACACAGTTCCCTTAAAAGCAACCCAGCCTTTGAGGTACCTCTCTGACAGCCAAGTCAAATATGAAAGTTCTACCAATCCCAAAGGATTGGACACATTACCTCCCAGGTTAATGAATATTCCAGATCTTGCCCAAATAGACGCTTACAGCCAATTCTTAATAACTCAACTAGAATTTATGAAAAAAGAGAGTATTGGTTAAAAAAATCATTATCCATACAGACATGACTACAGTTCTGAGATCAGTTTCATAGCAGAGATGGTGAGCTTTGGAGTTGTAAAGAGTTCTTAGAATTAGTCCACGTGTTCAGTTCAAATAAATTTGGAGACCTCAATCTTGCAGCTCAATGCTTCCCCTGATAAAGCATAAGCGGATTTGAGACAAAAAGGATCAGGACCCAAGGGTCCTTTATAGAGTCCTCAGCTGAACAATAGGCAGTAATTCCGATTTTGAAGTAGACCTATTTCCTAAGCATCACCGGTAATTAGCTACACGGATTAACATCTTCCACTATTTGCAAGTGATCTGCTATATGCTACAATGAGAAATCAATACAGTGATGTCACTATATTTACAGTTCATTTAAATGTTAAGATCTCCTTTTGATCTCTGATTTAACAGAATACAGCATAGACCAGAACTGTTTGAGTACATTCTCAACCTTTAACAATATATACGTAAACACACAAAACCACAAACATTATCTACCAATATATCTCTAAAGGTTGAATCTGGGTCAATTAGCCTGAAAGCTGCTAAACCCTTTCTGCCATGTGTCACATCCACCCACTAGGTAACAATGCAAAGCAAGGCACACACAGGACTCATAAAAAATAGTACAGAAAATTATCCACTTTGTCACACTTCTATACCATCTCTTTAGGAGTGTTCCCCTGTCATGCTGCCTGGTATGGGACACGGCTAAGAGCACCAGTTTCAGGTCAGACTGCCAGAAAACAGGGGGTGACCCAAATTGGGGGAGGGTATATAAGATTTCACCAATGGGCAGTTCTTACCCATGGCCCAGCTCCAGTTTCTGGCCTCACCAGGGGGTGGGGCCTTGGTGGGAAGAGGAGGAGCAGGAGCAAGGTCACAGGGGGGGGGGCTCTTGCATGTGTACCACAAACGGGGGTGACAGGACGAATGGGATGGGGTGAACACACAGGACACAGGAGGAGGGCGAAGGTGAAGAATCTGGAAAGGGGGGAAAGGCTTGACTGCTAGGCCAGGCTCCATTTGTGAATAGGGAGGGGCCTGGGGCTAGAGCTGGTAGTTGATCCTTGGCAGAACCAAGCAGAGGGTGGATGAGGGGAAAGCAGTGGATGTGCTATTTCTTGACTTTAGCAAAGCTTTTGATACAGTCTCCCACAGTGTTCTTGCCAGCAAGTTAAGGAAGTATGGGCTGGATGAATGCACGGTAAGGTGGATAGAAAACTGGCTGGATGGTCGTGCCCAACGGGTAGTGATCAATGGCTCCATGTCTAGTTGGCAGCCGGTATCAAGTGGAGTGCCCCAAGGGTCGGTGCTGGGGCCGGTTTTGTTCAATATCTTCATCAACGATCTGGAGGATGGTGTGGACTGCACCCTTAGCAAGTTTGCAGATGACACTAAACTGGGAGGAGTGGTTGATACGCTGGAGGGTAGGGACAGGATACAGAGGGACCTAGACAAATTAGAGGATTGGGCCAAAAGAAATCTGATGAGGTTCAACAAGGACAAGTGCAGAGTCCTGCACTTAGGGCGCAAGAATCCCATGCACTGCTACAGACTAGGGACCGAATGGCTGGGCAGCAGTTCTGCAGAAAAGGACCTAGGGGTTACGGTGGACGAAAAGCTGAATATGAGTCAACAGTGTGCCCTTGTTGCCAAGAAGGCTAACGGCATTTTGGGCTGTATAAGTAGGGGCATTTCCAGCAGATCGAGGGACGTGATTATTCCCCTCTATTCGGCACTGGTGAGGCCTCATTTGGAGTACTGTGTCCAGTTTTGGGCCCCACGCTACAAGAAGGATGTGGATAAATTGGAAAGAGTCCAACGGAGGGCAACAAAAATGATTAGGGGGCTGGAGCACATGACTTATGAGGAGAGGCTGAGGGAACTGGGATTGTTTAGCCTGCAGAAGAGAAGAATGAGGGGGGATTTGATAGCTGCTTTCAACTACCTGAAAGGGGGTTCCAAAGAGGATGGATCTAGACTGTTCTCAGTGGTAGAAGATGACAGAACAAGGAGTAATGGTCTCAAGTTGCAGAGGGGGAGGTTTAGGTTGGATATTAGGAAAACCTTTTTCACTAGTAGGGTGGTGAAGCACTGGAATGGGTTACCTAGGGAGGTGGTGGAATCTCCTTCCTTAGATGTTTTTAAGGTCAGGCTTGACAAAGCCCTGGCTGGGATGATCTAATTGGGTTTGGTCCTGCTTTGAGCAGGGGGTTGGACTAGATGACCTCCTGAGGTCCCTTCCAACCCTGAGATTCTATGATTCTATGATTCTATGAGGGCCCAGGACCATGCTGGCACAGGTTGACCATTGGGAAGAAGGTCTGGGTCCTGATTCTAGGTAGCCATTAGCTCAACTGCATCGGCTATTCAAATCAAAACTACAGTGCTGCCTGTCCAGCCTGATATTCTGGGCACCCCAACTTGGACGCAAGTGCTCCTGTGCACCTCCTAAGTCAGTAGGAGGTGAATTTTTCCCCCATCGTGGCCTCTGGTTCTTGAAAGTCACTGTCAGTTGATGATGATGGCTGCTGTTCTGTTGTGCTGGGGGACACGGTGTGTCTTGGGCGAGAACAACTGGGAGAAGTGCTGCCTGGGAAGATTTTAACAAAAGATTGCACCTGTTTCCTTTCTGCCTTGAGGGCTGCCCTGGGACCCTAGGACTCTCACAGGACTGACATGTGTCACTCCGGCCAACAGAGCAAAACTGCTCTCCTGGGATAGCAAGGGCAGAGGTGATGTGGGATGCAGAGAAGTATTGGCCATGGCAGCAAGCTGCCTTGGAACAGTGGCCAGTGGGACATGTGACTGTTGTGTCTGTGGTTTGGGCACTGGAGCATATGACCACACACCAATAAAGCCAGAACAAGCACGCTTCCCTGCTGTATGCCCCCTACCCTCCCTGCAGCAATCTGCTACAAGCCTGTCTTTGTCTCTCTCTGCAGCACTCTCCACTTTTTTTCAATCCCTCTATCTGCCTCCTTTGTCCTTCCACAACATTAACAGAGCCCGTCCCTTTCAGCTTGGGGGTCGATATACAGAGAACATGAAAAGATGGGGGTTGCCTTACCAACTCTAACGAGACAAATCAATTAAAGTAAACAAGAACAAATGGATATAAACTGGCCATCAGGAAGTTTAGACTTGAAATTAGACGAAGGTTTCTAACCATCAGAGGAGTGAAGTTCTGGAACAGCCTTCCAAGGGAAGCAGTGGGGGCAAAAGACCTATCTGGCTTCAAGATTAAGCTAGATAAGTTTATGGAGGGGTTGGTTTGATGGGATAACATGATCTTAGTCAAAGATCAATTAATTGCCATCAGTGGTAAATAGGACCAATGGTCAATGATGGGATGTTAGAAGTTACTACAGAGAACTTTTTCCTGGGTGTCTGGCTGGTGAGTCTTGCCCACATGCTCGGGGTTCAGCTGATCGCCATATTTGGGGTCGGGAAGGAATTTTCCTCCAGGGTAGATTGGTAGAGGCCCTGGAGGTTTTTTGCCTTCCTCTGCAGCATGGGGCACGGGTCACTTACTGGAGGATTCTCTGCATCTTGAAGTCTTTAAACCATGATTTGAGGACTTCAATAGCTGAGACATAGGTGAGAGGATTATTCCAGGAGTGGGTGGGTGAGATTTTTGTGGCCTGCATTGTGCAGGAGGTCAGACTAGATGATCATAATGGTGCCTTCTGACCTTAAAATCTAGAATTCATCTATCTATAAGTGGGCTATTATCAGCAGGAGGAAAAATCACTTTTATAGTGGTAATCAGGGTGGCCCATTTGAAACAGTTGACAAGAAGGCGTGAGTAACAGTAGGTGGAAAAATTATCATGTGGAAATAGTTTGTAGTTTGTGTAATGACCCATCCACTCTCAGTCTTTATTCAGGCCGAATTTGATGGTGTCCAGTTTGTAAATTAATTCCAGTTCTGCAGTTTCTCGTTGGAGTCTGTTTTTGAAGATTTTTGTTGAAGAATTGCCACTTTTTGGTATGTAATTAAGTGTTCAGGGAGGTTGAAGTGTTCTCTGACTGGTTTTTGAATGTTATAATTCTTGACGTCTGATTTGTGTCCATTTATTCGTTTGTGTAGAGACTGTTTGGTTTGGCCAATGTACATTGCAGAGGTGGGCCATCCAGATTACCACTATAAAAGTGATTTTTCCTCCTGCTGATAATAGCCCACTTTAATTGATTTGTCTCATTAGAGTTGGTAAGGGAACCCCATTTTTTCATGTTCTCTGTATGTATATATATCTTCCTACTGTATTTTCCACTCCATGCATCTGATGAAGTGGGTTTTAGCCCACGAAAGCTTATGCCCAAATAAATTTGTTAGTCTCTAAAATGCCACAAGTACTCCTCGTTCTTTTTGCTGATACAGACTAACACAGCTACCACTCTGAAGCCTACTCAAAGGAAAGATATTAGTAACTTTGTTATACAACAATTGAAAAAATTGTAGAAAAATCTACAATTACTTTCTATCATTTAGGCTACTTACTATTTGCAGTTCACCAAGCTCGGAACAGATCATTTAATTTTAGGAAACATCCTAACAGCCCTTTCTTATCTTAATCACCCATTAATCACTCTCTTTGTAAACCAAATTTTGATTCCCTGCCTCAGGGGCTCAAACTGGGAGCAGTCTCTTGTCTCCTCTGCGGAACTCCTTATATTGCAAACTAAGGCTACCTGCCCCAGGTTTGCCTTTGGGAGGGTGTTGGGAGGGGAAAATCCCGCCCACACCCCACCCAAAATTTGACCCTGCCCCTATTTTATTTCTAAAATCTAGTTTTGCTGCATACAACATTAAGTTACACAATAAAATTATTACAATAATACATGTGTGTGTACTTACATTATTATTAAAAATATGGGATTTGTATAAACACACCCACCCCCTCCCTCTGAAATAGGTTGGGCTTGTTTTGAAAGGCCATGCCACTTTTTGTGTATGTATGAGACTGGGCCACATTCCAGCTGTGGGGAGGCAGCCAGGACACTAAACTGCTGAAAAAAGCAGTGTGGACCTGGGAGAACAGTTTTAGTCTCTGTGGGGAAATGACCCAAAGCAAGGATTTGGAATAGAAAACTACTTGAAAGTAGCATGAGAATAAGCTAGACAATTCAGCTTTGTCCTTTGCACTGAACTGGTACAGGTTTGGGGAGGACCAGAGGGAAATCTGATGTTAATTTAAGGTATTTAAACTTCATTTAAATGTAACATTGAACAAAATCCAGAAGCCACTAGGACGCCTTCTGAATCTAAGCATGCTGTGCAAGCCCTCCCCCACTTCCCAGCACAGAGAAGAGTCCCGCCCTTTGTGCCTGGTAGGGTTAGTTTCAGTTTCCTTTATGCGTCTAGGTGAGAGGAGAAAGGAGTCAAAGGTCAGTACCAGTCTGCAGGGACGAAGGACCACATGCCTTAGGAGCGCATGCGTGGGGCCAGATTATAGAAGGAAAATTGAAGAATGACTTGGTTATTTTAGTGGTTTGTGATCTTTAAGGCGATGGAATGAAAAGTGGAAGGTGAGGTTCCTGTCTGAAGTTGCAACTGAACGCACAATCTGCACTTCCCTCTGTGTGTGTACTTCAGCTGAGGGTTTGGAAGGAGAATCCCAGCGGCATTTCAGACAGAAACATGTTTTAAGGAAAGGAGCATGTACTGGAGGTGTCTAACAGTGAAGAAAGTGAGACACTCAGAGGTTTTGTTATCCATGTTCCCTGCAGTTTTTTTCTTCCGTTTTCTCATTAGTTCTGCATTTTCAACCTTATTTTTCTCTGAATTTCCCATTCCTTTTCCTGGCACTTTGCTTTGGGAAAATCTGTTTTTTCTGTTTAACTTGTAAAAAATGTATAATCAGTAATTGAATTTCTTCGGGTATGTTTTGCATGTCTGTCTGTGTTCTATGTTCACGTGTGTGTTTGACATGCATGAAGCTGCTGTGATTTGTCAGACAGGAGACTGGTTTGTTGAAGCAGAGCTGGTCCATGAGACCAAGGGCAGATCAGATCAGATCTTCTAGGACCAGGGAGCAAGGTGGGTTTAAGGGGCTGGCTTAGATTCTCTTTAGGAGAGCTGGCCAAAAAACAGAATTTCTGTCCTGCGGAAAATTGGAAGGTTTTGGAAGTATTTCAGTCCAATGCAGGACAAAGAATAGAACCTCACAACATTTTCTGTGGGAGAGAAATTAAAAAAAAATCTGTTTTGGGAGAATGAAAATTGATTTTTTTGTCTTGCTGGCAAAGTGACAGACTGAAAATATCCTGCAATATCCTGAACAAACTTTATGGAAGTCACATAAACTCTACTGAATTAAGTTAAACCTTTTTGAATTAGGGTTAATACCTTTCAGGTACATTGTGGGTGTGTTGTTGTGGCATTGTATGTACCTTCTCTGGTAGGGAAGGGGGCTGTTAATGAACCTTCTCCATTATCAGCTTTTGAAGCCTGTCCTTCTCCAGAGAGAGACACAAATACTGGTTCAAACTGGATTCTCCAGAGACCAGCAGACAAAGAAAAGACTTTTGAATGAAGAGAGAGAGTTTAAAATGACTCTGGGCCTTCTTCCTGATCCAGCAAATGGACAGGACACCTGGTCCATGGAGGGTTCCAATCCTTAGTGTAGGATTGAGAGGACTTGGCTACTGAGGCCTCATAAGAGAGACAGGGAAGAACAGACAGCTTGTTCTGAGCTGAAGCTCTGATGAACTTGTAGCCACAAGGAAGCCCATGTGATGAGAGCGTTGAAAGACTGTTTCTGCGAGGGTCCCTGTTAGAGGTGGGGTGATCTTTCTCCGGTAAGCTTATTAGCATTAGGTTCTTTTATTGTTTTTAATGTTTTCTCTGTAATGCTCTTTACCTTAAGAAGAAAGTAGGCTGGCTTAGAAAGAACTGTCTGGTGTCTTATATCTGTAGCAATTAAAGCTGTTATCAGTCTCTGAAGAGAAAGCAAGCAGGTCTGATGAGGCAGCCTGTCTGTGCTGGGACATACACAGTAAAGGCAGGAAACTGTGAAGCCTGGAAAAAACCCAGTCAGAAGGCAACAGCTGAAGAGCTGGAAACTTGACCGTGAATGCTCTTGTTACTCCTGGGGGAATTCTGCACCACTGCACACATGCGGAATTCATGTCCCCTGCAGATTTCTTTGCATCCCTGCAGCAAAATGACTTTTGATGGGGAAACAAAGGGAAGCCGCAAGAGCAGCCACCCACCCCTTCCCAGTAGTGGTGGTGCATCATTTTGGGCACCCAGAGAAGCTGGCGGCGAGGTAAAACACTGCGGGAGGGGGAGACCAGTGCTGAGTATGATCTGATCGGTGGCTCCTACCCTGCGCTGGGCTCAGCTGCTAGTCCTTGCTGGTCTGGAGTAGGGGAGGATGGGACTTCCTCTTCCCCTGCAAGGAGCGGCTGGGTCTGGGTCAGACCCACCCCTAGAAACCTCTCCTGGCTGCAGGAAGCTTCACAATCCCATCCCCCCATTTCCTGCCCCTATCGCTCCCCAATGCCAAACCCCCATGCATCTGGACCCTTGTCGTGCCTCACTCCCCCACACCCATAACACCCCTCACTGAGCCCCCTGCATCCAAACCCACACACTGCCAAGCCTCACCGACCGCACCCAGCCCCCACACCAAGACGCACCCCCTCTTCATCTGGACCCCCACTGAGCTCCTCCCCCCTGCATCCAGACACACCCTTGCACCCAGACCACCCTGATGAGCCCCCCGCACCCAGACCGTCCAGCTAAACCCCAACCACCATCACCTGGACCCCCCTCAACAAGCCCCAGTGTATCCAGATTCCTCCCGCACCCAGACCCGCCACCAACCCACCCACACCTAGATTGTCCCACACAGAATCCTCTCACCCCACACCAGGATACCCCCACATTAAGCCCCTCAACACTTGCATCCTGTTAGGGACAGAGTCTTGTGCCTGCGAGACTCTGTCCCTCTTGCTCACTATATTGGTGTGCCTGGCACAGAGGGGCAGGGCCTCTGGGCCTTGTGCTGTGTCAGGGTTGGGTGCAGCCTCACTGCTGAGTCCATGTCCCAGGGGTGTGGGGGTTGTAGAGTGATGTCCCAACTCCGTGCAGCCAGTGGCCTGTGCTCCCCACTGCCATGCTGGAGCTGCCACATTTATTTATTGACAAATAAAATATGCAGGATTTTAAAATATTGTGTGCAGAATTTTTAATTTTTTGGTGCAGAATTCCTTCAGGAGTACCTTGTTGAACCACTCTGGAAATACAGCTGCAGTTGCCCTGAACTGTGCCTGGAAATTGACAATAGCCTTCCAAGTTGACTGCCAGATGCTGAGCTCCCTGGCTCTCCACCTTCCTACCTCTCAACCTCCCTCCCAGCCCAGCTCTGGCTCCCCAGCTGCCTCCTGGAAGGCTCCTGTCAATTTCACTTTCTCCCTGCAGTGGGGCAGCCAGGGTTTGGTTGTTTCAATTTTCCTGAGGAAAAACCTTTTTTTGTTCCCCAACAAAATTGAATTTTTGCTCCAGAAAATTATTGATTTTGTGAAAAGACCATTTTCCTTTGGAAAATCATTCGGATGGACAATTCCCGGCCAGCTCTGATCTGTAGGGGGTGCCTGTCCAGGTAGCCAGTCTCCTGTAGCGTGACTGAGAAAGGGATGGGAAGATGGCAGGCAGGATGGTATGGGCTGGGGAACAGGATTCCTTCTCTCCCCCTCTATGAAGGTGTGGGGGGGGGCAGTCAGACTAGGTGGTCACCCTCAGAGGCGATAGGAGTGGAAATGCCCAATCTCCCCCCACAAGAAACTCCAAGGGTGAGTTCTTAGAGGTGGGAGGTGTTATTGGTGAGGGGATATGAGGAAAATGGGGGATGCATCATAGGGACAGGTGGGTGTATGTGGCTGGATGTTTGTGTTGGGAGAATGAGCTTCATTTGCTAAGAGGCAAGAAGGGCAGTTGCCCCCTTCCAGCCTTGGTTTGGCCCCCCTACTTTTCATGGGTCTATATGCTTTATACCCCCCCACCTAACTTCTCAAAGATATAATATAATATAATCACATGTACTGTTTGCTGACACACCTTTGTCCCCTCTAGAACTGTTCTGAAATGACATTGCTGTAGCACTTAAGATTATAGAATATCAGGGCTGGAAGGGAGCTTAGGAGGCCATTGAATTTAACCCCCTGCTCAAAGGAGGGCTAATTCCCAATTTTTTGCTCTAGATCCTTAAATTGCCCCCTTAAGGATTGAGCTCATAACCCTAGGTTTAGCAGGCCAATGCTCAAACCACTGAGCTATCCGTTCCCCACTGCTGTACAATGCAGTAGCTGTGTTGATGGGAGATCATGGCTCCCTTCACACAGCGTTGTCTACACAGGGGGTTAGGTCGGTATAATGACGTTGCTCAGGGGTGTGGATTTTATACCAATTTTGGTTTATAGTTGAGACCTTGAGGTCAATGGCAATTGGGACAAATTACAACATGGTTTTACAAAAGGTAGATAGTGCCAAACCAACTTGATCTCCTTCTTTGAGAAAGTAACAGATTTTTTAGATAAAGGAAACGCAGTGGATCTAATCTACCTTGATTTCAGTAAGGCATTTGATACCACATGAGGAATTATTGGTTACATTGGAAAAGATGGGGATCAATATGAAAATTGAGAGGTGGATAAGGAACTGGTTAAAGGGGAGACTACAGCGAGTCATACTGAAAGGTGAACTGTCAGGTTGGAGGGAGGTTACTAGTGGAGTTCCTGAAGGTTCAGTTTTGGGACCAATTTTATTTAATCTTTTTATTACTGACCTCGGCACCAAAAGTGGGAGTGTGCTAATAAAGTCTGCGGATGACACAAAGTTGGGAGGTATTGCCAATTCAGAAAAGGATCGGGATATCCTACAGGAAGATCTGGATGACCTTGTAAACTGGAGTAATAGTAATAGGATGAAATTGAATAGTGAGAAGTGTAAGGTTCTGCATTTAGGGATTAATAACAAGAATTTTAGTTATAAGCTGGGGACGCATCAGTTGGAAGTAACGGAAGAGGAGAAGGACCTCGGAGTCCTGGTTGATCACAGGATGACTATGAGTTGCCAATGTGATGTGGCTGTGAAAAAAGCTAATGCGGTCTTGGGATGCATTAGGCGAGGTATTTCTAGTAGAGATAAGGAGGTGTTAGTACCGTTATACAAGGCATTGGTAAGACCTCATTTGGAATACTGTGTGCAGTTCTGGTCTCCCATGTTTAAGAAGGATGAATTCAAACTGGAACAGGTATAAAGAAGGGCCACTAGGATGATCCAAGGAATGGAAAACCTGTCGTATGAAAGGAGACTCAAGGAGCTTGGTTTGTTTACCTTAACCAAAAGAAGGCTGAGGGGAGATATGATTGCTCTCTTTAAATATATCAGAGGGATAAATACCAGGGAGGGAGAGGAATTATTTCAGCTCAGTACCAATGTGGACACAAGAACAAATGAATATAAACTGGCCATCAGGAAGTTTAGACTTGAAATTAGACGAAGGTTTCTAAGCATCAGAGGAGTGAAGTTCTGGAACAGCCTTCCAAGGGAAGCAGTGCGGGCAAAAGACCTATCTGGCTTCAAGATTAAGCTAGATAAGTTTATGGAGGGGATGGTTTGATGGGATAATATGATCTTAGTCAAAGGTCAATTAATTGCCATCAGTGGTAAATAAGACCAATGGTCAATGATGGGATGTTAGAAGTTACTACAGAGAACTTTTTCCTGGGTGTCTGGCTGGTGAGTCTTGCCCACATGCTCAGGGTTCAGCTGATCGCCATATTTGGGGTCGGGAAGGAATTTTCCTCCAGGGTAGATTGGTAGAGGCCCTGGAGGTTTTTTGCCTTCCTCTGCAGCATGGGGCACGGGTCACTTACCGGAGGATTCTCTGCATCTTGAAGTCTTTAAACCGTGATTTGAGGACTTCAATAGCTGAGACATAGGTGAGAGGATTATTCCAGGAGTGGGTGGGTGAGATTCTGTGGCCTGCATTGTGCTGACCTTAAAGTCTATGAGTCTATGAGTCTAGGGGTGTGGATTTTATACCAATTTTGGTTTATAGTTGAGACCTGGCATTAGGAAAAAAAACCAGCCATGCTTTCTTTGAGCCCCGTAAACAAGCAAAAAGGGCATGAGACCAATTTTTATAATCCTTTGAAGATCATTTTTGAATATCATATAACTCCTTACAGGTATATGAATGGTACAGATAGAAAAGGAGTGTGCAGAGTGGTACAAGAGGGGATGGAGAACAGAGGTTTTACACCAAGCAAAGGAACATTTAGGCTTGATTTCATGAGAAGTCTATTCAATTGTGAAAAATTTTCTAGTGGAAGTGCTGGGAGCCCATCACAATTAGTCTGGAGAGAGCACAGCGAGGGACAAGTCTGCTTTGGATCTCTCGCTTCTGAGATTTTTTAGAAGAAGCTTTAATTATATGAAGACAGGAGGTGTTAAAAATCTGTGCCCACTGCATCCCACTCATGACGTGAGCTGGAGATCCTCTCCCTCCCCGTCTGCCTGGTTCACCCCATAGCCCTCAGTAAGGTCTCCTTGTCCAATCTCACTGTATTCTTCAGCAATATGAATGAATACCTCAAGGAGCTGTCTGCACTTCGCAGGGGGCCAGGACACAGGACTGCAGTAAATAGGTACATAAGAGATACCTGGCAATAGCTCTTTGTTCAGAGCAGCAATCAGCAGTCTAGTGCATTTCCTGTTGCAACATGAACTTGGCTGAGTTCCCAGCTCTACAGCATGGACCCTAGTAGGGCCCCACCCCCAGAAACATGGAGTTGATTTTGTCCAAAGGTGTGAAGAGCTGAGATAAAAGATCTCAGGAGGGGTGGATCTTACTAGCAGCATTGAATGAGTGTAATCTGGCCCCTTCTTACTCCGCATCACTGTGCAGCCCTTACACTGCATCCTCTACTCACTTCCTCAGCTCAAAGTTAGTGCAGACCTCTGCTCTCAACACTCCTTTCCCCTCTGTCCCCATGTTTACAATTAAAACTTGCTAGGCCTTCCCTTTCATCCCTCTTCACTTGTGCACAACTTTCCCTAACTAGCCCCACACCTGGCTCGATTCTGACCTTGTGTGACGTTATTGACAATAACTGGGACCATATAGATCATTGTTACAACCAAGGTCCTGTAGTGGCACCAAATCTTATATAAAGGGGGTCAAATGAGGTGTCTAAGACTGGGTTATGCTTGGCTGGTTATGATTATGCCATTTATATGTATGTATCAGTTTTGTAGTTGAAGTTATGAATATTGGCTTTATACTGTCTGTATTTCGAACTGGGGCTGGGCTTCTGGGACCTAGGACAAGCTATCAGCTCTGCCAGGCCTGCTGAATGGCCCATTAAGAGCCATTAGCGATACAATGGACCCATTGAGAGATGGCAGACACTCTGTGACTTAACAAGATATGCAGGGACTTTGCCCATGTGACTCCAGACTCCATTTTGCTGTGATTTTCCACAGTAAGGACAAAGAGGTGTCTTTACACCTGGAAGAAACTATAAAAGGCAGCTGCCTCATCTCTATTTTGTCTTCATTCCTGCTTCTTACCTCTGGAAGAACCTTTCTACAAATGGAAGCTTTGAACAAAGGACTGAAGGACCCATCCCAGCTGTGGATGTACTCCAGAGACTTAACTTGAATTTGAACCTGCAGTTTATTCCATCTCTGCAAGCCTGAACCAAGAACTTTGCCATTACTGTATGTAATTGATTCCTTTTAACCATTCTAGCTCTCACCTATACATTTTTCCTTTTATGAATAAACCTTTAGATTTTAGATTCTAAAGGATTGGCAACAGCGTGATTTGTGGGTAAGATCTGATTTGTATATTGACCTGGATCTGGGGGCTTGGTCCATTGGGATCGGGAGGACCTTTTTTTCTTTTACTGGGGCATTGGTTTTCATGACCAGTTGTCCCCATAACGAGTGGCTCTGGTGGTGAGACTGGGAAACTGGAGTGTCTTAGGGGATTGCTTGGGATGACTTGTGGTTAGCCAGTGGGGTAAAACCAAAGTCTCCTTTGTCTGGCTGGTTTGGTTTGCCTTAGAGATGGAAAAACCCCAGCCTTGGGCTGTAATTGCCCTGCTTGAAGCAATTTGTCCTGAACTGGCACTCTCAGTTGGGTCTCGCCAGAACCAGCATCATTACACCTTGCACCATCCCTAACACCCTATGGCCCACCCTCTTCCTGAGCCTGCAGTGTCCTCATTTACCCTAACATACCAAGGCGTCACACCTCCATATCCTGATCCTTTTCTGATCTTTCTCCTCATCTTGCCCCATGGGGTTGTTCTCCATGCCTCCAGACCAACTTGCACCTGCTGGCTCTATACTGACCTTGCTTATCTCCAGGACCTTGCCCCAGGTTCTGATTCTATACATAGACTTTTGTTACCTCCCTAAACTCCTCAGTACATCTCAGAGGATTACAAGGGTGTGTGTCTCGTGAGCAATGACAGAGGGAAAGTAAAAGTCCCTTCTCTATTGATTATGTTGTTCATGCACATCACTGTGCTTTGTTGGACAAACATCAGGGGTAGGGTAGTGTGTGTGTGTTGCGGGGCGGGGGGGGATCTTTGACTTGTACAATATGAAAAATGCCACACATTGGATAGAAGGTTTCCAGTGTTGCTGTATCTGTGTTGGCCCCAGGGTATTAGAAAAACAAGGCAGGTGAGGTCATTTTATTGATTGAACCAAGTTTTTTTTCTATAGCTCTTGACCACGGTGTTATAACCTGTTCATATGTGTGTATGTGCCATATATGACCTTTACTGAATCACTTGTGTTTATATGACTGAGTCACCCATTGGAAGCAGGAGGATACTGATATGTGATAGAAATTCCCATTGATCTCAGGTAAAGGTCTGTGTTTTGGGAAAGTTTTATAGCTTCAAGCATGCATAGCAGAAGACCATAGGGTATATGTCTGTAGCTATTCACTATAAGATTTTACTCAAGATTCTCGTTTTTTTTAGGAAAAGACATAGAACCAAGGCTATGACCACTTAAATCTATTAAAAATAGATCTATTGAATCTATTTAAATCTTTTGTTGCTCAAGAAGCGGTGTTAACTGATGTCCTCACATGATAGTACCTTGGATAATTATATTTTTTCTACCTAATATTCCTCTTGTAATAACAATTGTTGTTTTTCACTTTTCCTCCCTGAAATTTTATGTGATGTTGGAATTCTACAAGAAGGACATGGCCATGGATGCAGACACAGAACTCTTGGAAAAGATTAGTCTGAACGAATTTGCCTCCAAGATTGGGGAGGAAAAAGAAAAAGGTCAGTAATTCCAAAGTCACTGTAATCTCCAGAGTCTTTTTGTACTGAAGAGCCACAGACCAGTGACTAGCAAAGGGACACAGTTTGAGATGAAGAAAGAGATCCTGGAGTCATTGTGGATAGTTCTCTGAAAACATCCACTCAATGTTCAGCGGCAGTCAAAAAAGCGAATAGAATGTTGGGAATCATTAAGAAGGGGATAGATAATAAGACAGAAAATATCATATTGTCCTTATATAAATCCACGGTATGCCCACATCTTGAATACTGAGTGCAGATGTGGTCTCCCCATCTCAAAAAAGATATATTGGAAAAGAGGAAAAAAAAGATATGGTATGGAACGGCTTCCATATGAGGAGAGATTAATAAGACTGGGACTTTTCAGCTTGGAAAAGAGGCAACTAAGGGGGGATATGACACAGTTCTATAAAATCATGAGTGGTGTGGAGAAAGTAAATAAGGAAGTGTTATTTACTCCTTCCCATAACACAAAAACTAGGAGTCACCAAATGAAATTAATGGGCAGCTAGGTGTGGGGCATAGCCTGGGGAGGCTTCAGAGACACTCCTCTGAGACACATTTCCTCACTGCTTCCTCTCTGCTCCATGGGAGTAGCAATTTGCTGTTGGCCTATATCAGCAGCAAATTATGACTAATAGACTCATGGACTTTAAGGCCAGAAGGAACCATCATGATCATGTAGTCTGACCTCCTGCACATTGCAGATCCCAGAACCTCGCCCATCCCCTGCTGTAATAGGCCCCTAGCCTCTGGCTGAGTAACTGAAATCCTCAAATCATGAGTTGAAGACTTCAGGTTACAGAGAATCCACCTTTTATTCCAATTTAAACCTGCAAGTGACCCATGACCCATGCTGCAGAGGAAGGCGGAAACCCACCAGGGTCTCTGCCAATTTCACCTGGGGGAAAATTCCTTCCCAGCGCCAAGTGTGGCGATCAGTTGGACCCTGAGAATGTTGGCAAGACCTTTCAGCCAGACACCTGGGAAAGAATTCTCTGTAGTAACTCAGAGCCCGCCCCATCGAGTGTTCCGTCTCTGTCCACTGGGGATATTTGCTGCTAGCAGTTGCAGATGGGCCACATGCCATTGTAGGCAGTCCCATCACGCCATCCCCTCCATAAACGCATCAAGCGCAGTCTTGAAGCCAGTTAGGTTTTTTGCCCCCACTGCTCCCCTTGGAATGCTGTTCCAGAATTTCATTCATCTGATGGGTAGATATGTTCATCTAATTTCAGGCCTAAACTTTTCTAAAAAAATCAATTATCTTCTCAAAGGAAAAGATCAGCTTGGTCTGCCACAATTTACCTTTTGTAAAACCATGTTGTATTTTATCCCAATTACCGTTTACCTCTATGTCCTTAAGTACTTTCTCTTTCAGAATTTGTTCCAAGACCGTCATACAATTGAGGTCAAACTAACAAGCCAGTAGTTTCCCGGAGCATTTTTTTCCCTTTCTTAAAAGTAGGTACTATATTAGCGATTCCCAACAGCATTAAAGCTGGTAGCTTCAATACGTGACAGATCTATTAAAGGTATCCACCACGTTTACAGATTCATTAAAAATCCCTTGCTGTTGAGTTTGCAATTTCAGGTGCCAGTACCTTTAATATTCTTGGATGCAGATTATTGGGGACCCCCAATTTGCTGCAGTTAAGCTGTTTGAGTTTGACTTTCACCTTGGATGTGCTATTTCTACTTCTATATCCTCATTTCCATTAGCCTCCCTGCCATTAACACTAAGCTCCCCATTAGCCTTATGAAAAACTGAGTCAAAGTATTCATTTAGTTGTTGGGTCATGTCTAGATTCTCTTTAATCTCCACCCCATCCTCAGTGCTTAGTGGTCCCTCTACTTCGTTCCTTGTGTTCTTTTTATTTATGTGGCTACAGAACCTTTTACTGTGGGTTTTAATTTCCTTTGCATGGTCCAACTCGGTTTGGTTTTTGGCAGTTCTCATGTTTCCCCTACACTTTCTGACCTCCTATGCTAGCTCAGGTGTGGAGCGAGTGGAGCCAAGTCTCTTCCCCTCCCTGCCCACTCCCCACGACCTGCTCGCTTGCGTTAGGGGAAAGGCTCAAAATAAACATGCCCAAGGATTCCAGTTAGCCTGAGCAGGGGCAGAAGGGGGTTCTTTCAGAGGGATTTGGGCACCTAACTCCCTAGGCACCTTTGAAAATCCCAATCTAAATTCCAACTACAGACTCTATATTATGGATGATGATGAGCATGCCCAAAGAACCCAGCTTGATCTCAGATCCCAGGTTGAGTTTACAGGGCAGGCAACTGGGAAAAACACCTTTTTCATCTGTGACCAGGGCAAATTGAGCATCAATTTTTCTGACTCTCACCACACTTCTAAATAAGTTTAATCAGTATTCTATACACATCGCGAGAATGTAACACTTTGCACATGTTGGAAAACTGATGTGTGACATTCAGGTGATAACAGGGCTATCAACAATCTATGGTTACAAGGGCAGTAGGAGGTCAGGCTAAAATTTAGTGCAATAAATCTGTTTGGGCGTGATCAAAATCTGACTGAAGTCAGTGGGAACCTTTCCATTCACTTCAGTGAGCTCTGGATCAGGTCCTTTGTATAGCTTGTATTGTATCGTTCCTTATAGATAAAATAGCAGGAAGACATGCAGCTAGTATTCCCTATATGTACAGTGTGGTATCATTATACATGGGTAGGTGTTTAAGTCCTAAAGAGTTTGTTAAAATATTATGTTAGTGTCTCAAATACCTATCATACTAAAGAGTGGTTTTCTATCTTTGTTCGGTGTGCTAATGGAACAGCAGTATCTCTCTGTGTATTAAGTAAATCTTCAGATTGTAAGGACCCAATGTAAAAAAAAAAGATGCTTTCACCTTTAAAGTGAATATTTCTTAAGGATTGGAACTAGGGTCCATTTTTAAGCAGAGAAAAGGGGTGAAATCAATAGGACTATTTCCAATAACTTTATGGTGACAGGATTTCATGACAGTAGTGCATGTGGGAAGAAAAATGATGACATCAGTGGGTGTGTAGTGAACCAGCCTTCCATTAGATTTTGTGCAGTACATCACTCTTATCTGGTGCTCATAGAGAATGTGTCAATAGGAACCTTTTGGAAACTGAGATTTTCCATATAGGCTTGGATGATTAGTCTCATTTGTGAAAGGTTACCACCAAAGTAACCAGCAACCCTACCAAAATACTGATCATTTCTATATCGGCAGATCTTCTGACCACAGTAGAAATCCATCCCTGCACTGGTTACTTTACTAAACAGAGAACACCCAACACCAAAAAAATGAATAGAAATGTGAAATTCCACTCATATGCTTTACATTTTCTTCATTTCAGTCTTGGGAAACAACAGCAACCATGCTGCACCATCCCCGATCCCCAGCCTCCAGGAAGCAACCTCTACACTGAACCCTTACACAGCCGAGGAGGAGAAGAGCAAAATACCTCCAAAGAAGAAGGGCCAGATCATTTTTAATGACCACATACACCTGAAATGGGTTGAGTGGGAAGGGTCAGTTCCAAGGGGGGCAGTTTCCGTCTGGAATGAGGAGGCATCTCACACTGAGTATGTCTGTGCAGAGGCAGGATATTCTGTTGGGTTTTTCAATGAAAGTAAAGGTCCATATTGTTACTATTCCAATGCTGATCAAGAACATCGCACCTCAAACTTCAGAATGTTGGTAAATGAGGATAATTCTGAAGAGCTAGAGTGGAAGAAAGACTCTTATGGTTCTGTTCCACCAAAGTCAGTTCCAAGCTACCCAGGAGTTAATGTTTTTGTTGGGAGGAATCGTTATGGCTTAGGGAAAGTAGTCCCTAAGTTTGAAGCTTTCTTCTTACCTCATAATGGCAAAGAGAAGTGTTACAAAGAATACGAAGTTCTGACCGTTAACACACCCAAGCAAAAGTTCAGTGTTTAATAAATAAGGCAAAATTTTCTTACTGGCCAATTCCAATCTTAACATTGTCCAAAATCCTTAACAATTTTCAAAATATTAAAGAAACCACAACTGATGAGCAATATCGGAACATTGGTCACCCAACTTGAAATAGAGTGATTTCCACTATCAGCACAAAAGTTCCCATTTTCAATGGCACATCAGTACGTTTTTCATCAGAGAGAACTTTTCCATCGTGTTGCTGCCAGTCGTACCAATCTGTGAAAAAAAATCTGTCTACCTGTGAAATGAAAGTCCCCACCATTCACAAATGTGAGGTGGTCATGATGAGTACAGAGATGAGGGCTCATATAACCTAAACAGTCACACTCATCCGTAATGATCAAAATGGAGAAACTCTCAGCAACACCATTTGGGAAACATGAACCAATATCCACATCTCAGATGTGAAAGCTGAGGTGAGACCGTGCCAGCCCATAAGAACTGCTGAACTGTGTCCAAAAGAGTCTGTAGTCCCAGTATCAGCAATATGGAAAATAGTTGCTCTACTTCAGGCTTTTTCTTTTCCCAGATATTGATCTTTCCATGGAATTAGTATAATAACTTTATTGTTTAACATTTTATTTAGGGTTATTGTTTTCTTTAGATACTGAAGGTTGGGACCAAGACCAGTGTACAACCCCCAAGAAACACCTCCTTTTCCACTATCCATTTTATTCTCTGTTCTTATGCCCACAGCTGCCATGTATAATGCTGAACAACCACAGGAGAGTAAAAAGGAGATTAAATGTTGTGCATCAAATTTATTTTTCTGTTGTTCGGATGGTTTTTAGCGTGCCCATAATTGTCGTATCTAAGTGGTTCCTAGCTGAATTAATTCTGCATTGTGAGGCCCATGGTAAGGTTCTGGCATGGATCCACAGGGTAAGCTGGCCCCTGACCTTTCCTCAGGGATCCACACGATCATTGCTCTACCCCTGCTTTGGAACAGTCTCTAGGAGGATCCCCTTCAGTGTGCCAGTCTGCCAGGGTCAGCCTTGCAGCTTCACCACCTCCTTAGACTGGACCCATGGGCCTTCAGCACCCCTGCCTCACAGGGGTTCTGTTCAGTGAGTAAAACTGAGACAGATGCCTGAGGGAGACTTGTCCACTCTTTCTGCACCTCACCCAGCAGTTTCAGTGACGCTAACACAGCATTGTCCAAACAGAAGTGTTTATTAGTCATCGGGAACACAGCGTAGGAAGTCCTTGGGTTTGCATCGAGAAATGAAGCTAGTGCATAGCCCAGAGCTCACCCAAGCTTTAATAAACCCCTTGGTTCAAGCTCTGTTTCTTTCTCAGTCTGACCTCCTTGGCCAGACTGAAGGTGAGAGCCCCTGACTGCCTCCAGCAGCCAGCTCTTATCACCCACCTCACACCTCTCCAGTCCTTTGTTCCCGAGCTGGGGAAAAGCTGCTTGCCTTCCTGCAGAGAGGTGGGGCAATCCATGGTCATTGGTTGCTGGGTTTCAATGTCCTAGTGATCAGATTTGCATTGTCTTCATGGATTCTCCACTGATATGGGGTTGCCAGCCAGTCCCTTTCCAATGACCCATTTAGTTCCAGACAGCTAGGCCCCATTTAAACCCATGCCTTAGCCTGCCCCAAGAGCATACAATCCCTTTGCACTGTGACCAGGATCCCAGGGGTCCACACTGAGATCACTCAATTAGGGTAAACTGCAAAGATTGGGGCAGAAACTCCCCCAAACTGGTGGTTATTGTGATACTGGGGGGAGGGATAGCTCAGTGGTTTGAGCATTGGCCTGCTAAACCCAGGGTTGTGAGTTCAATCCTTGAGGGGGCCATTTGGGGATCTGGGGCAAAAATTGGGGATTGGTCCTGCTTTGAGCAGGGGGTTGGACTAGATGACCTACTAAGGTCCCTTCCAACCCTGATATTCTATGATTCTATGATACTCAGATCCACCAAGTCAGCCACAAAACAGCTTCCAGAATACCGTACTGATTGGAGCCAAAACACAGTTCCCTTAAAAGCAACCCAGCCTTTGAGGTACCTCTCTGACAGCCAAGTCAAATATGAAAGTTCTACCAATCCCAAAGGATTGGACACATTACCTCCCAGGTTAATGAATATTCCAGATCTTGCCCAAATAGACGCTTACAGCCAATTCTTAATAACTCAACTAGAATTTATGAAAAAAGAGAGTATTGGTTAAAAAAATCATTATCCATACAGACATGACTACAGTTCTGAGATCAGTTTCATAGCAGAGATGGTGAGCTTTGGAGTTGTAAAGAGTTCTTAGAATTAGTCCACGTGTTCAGTTCAAATAAATTTGGAGACCTCAATCTTGCAGCTCAATGCTTCCCCTGATAAAGCATAAGCGGATTTGAGACAAAAAGGATCAGGACCCAAGGGTCCTTTATAGAGTCCTCAGCTGAACAATAGGCAGTAATTCCGATTTTGAAGTAGACCTATTTCCTAAGCATCACCGGTAATTAGCTACACGGATTAACATCTTCCACTATTTGCAAGTGATCTGCTATATGCTACAATGAGAAATCAATACAGTGATGTCACTATATTTACAGTTCATTTAAATGTTAAGATCTCCTTTTGATCTCTGATTTAACAGAATACAGCATAGACCAGAACTGTTTGAGTACATTCTCAACCTTTAACAATATATACGTAAACACACAAAACCACAAACATTATCTACCAATATATCTCTAAAGGTTGAATCTGGGTCAATTAGCCTGAAAGCTGCTAAACCCTTTCTGCCATGTGTCACATCCACCCACTAGGTAACAATGCAAAGCAAGGCACACACAGGACTCATAAAAAATAGTACAGAAAATTATCCACTTTGTCACACTTCTATACCATCTCTTTAGGAGTGTTCCCCTGTCATGCTGCCTGGTATGGGACACGGCTAAGAGCACCAGTTTCAGGTCAGACTGCCAGAAAACAGGGGGTGACCCAAATTGGGGGAGGGTATATAAGATTTCACCAATGGGCAGTTCTTACCCATGGCCCAGCTCCAGTTTCTGGCCTCACCAGGGGGTGGGGCCTTGGTGGGAAGAGGAGGAGCAGGAGCAAGGTCACAGAGGGGGGGGGCTCTTGCATGTGTACCACAAACGGGGGTGACAGGACGAATGGGATGGGGTGAACACACAGGACACAGGAGGAGGGCGAAGGTGAAGAATCTGGAAAGGGGGGAAAGGCTTGACTGCTAGGCCAGGCTCCATTTGTGAATAGGGAGGGGCCTGGGGCTAGAGCTGGTAGTTGATCCTTGGCAGAACCAAGCAGAGGGTGGATGAGGGGAAAGCAGTGGATGTGCTATTTCTTGACTTTAGCAAAGCTTTTGATACAGTCTCCCACAGTGTTCTTGCCAGCAAGTTAAGGAAGTATGGGCTGGATGAATGCACGGTAAGGTGGATAGAAAACTGGCTGGATGGTCGTGCCCAATGGGTAGTGATCAATGGCTCCATGTCTAGTTGGCAGCCGGTATCAAGTGGAGTGCCCCAAGGGTCGGTGCTGGGGCCGGTTTTGTTCAATATCTTCATCAACGATCTGGAGGATGGTGTGGACTGCACCCTTAGCAAGTTTGCAGATGACACTAAACTGGGAGGAGTGGTTGATACGCTGGAGGGTAGGGACAGGATACAGAGGGACCTAGACAAATTAGAGGATTGGGCCAAAAGAAATCTGATGAGGTTCAACAAGGACAAGTGCAGAGTCCTGCACTTAGGGCGCAAGAATCCCATGCACTGCTACAGACTAGGGACCGAATGGCTGGGCAGCAGTTCTGCAGAAAAGGACCTAGGGGTTACGGTGGACGAAAAGCTGAATATGAGTCAACAGTGTGCCCTTGTTGCCAAGAAGGCTAACGGCATTTTGGGCTGTATAAGTAGGGGCATTTCCAGCAGATCGAGGGACGTGATTATTCCCCTCTATTCGGCACTGGTGAGGCCTCATTTGGAGTACTGTGTCCAGTTTTGGGCCCCACGCTACAAGAAGGATGTGGATAAATTGGAAAGAGTCCAACGGAGGGCAACAAAAATGATTAGGGGGCTCGAGCACATGACTTATGAGGAGAGGCTGAGGGAACTGGGATTGTTTAGCCTGCAGAAGAGAAGAATGAGGGGGGATTTGATAGCTGCTTTCAACTACCTGAAAGGGGGTTCCAAAGAGGATGGATCTAGACTGTTCTCAGTGGTAGAAGATGACAGAACAAGGAGTAATGGTCTCAAGTTGCAGAGGGGGAGGTTTAGGTTGGATATTAGGAAAACCTTTTTCACTAGTAGGGTGGTGAAGCACTGGAATGGGTTACCTAGGGAGGTGGTGGAATCTCCTTCCTTAGATGTTTTTAAGGTCAGGCTTGACAAAGCCCTGGCTGGGATGATCTAATTGGGTTTGGTCCTGCTTTGAGCAGGGGGTTGGACTAGATGACCTCCTGAGGTCCCTTCCAACCCTGAGATTCTATGATTCTATGATTCTATGAGGGCCCAGGACCATGCTGGCACAGGTTGACCATTGGGAAGAAGGTCTGGGTCCTGATTCTAGGTAGCCATTAGCTCAACTGCATCGGCTATTCAAATCAAAACTACAGTGCTGCCTGTCCAGCCTGATATTCTGGGCACCCCAACTTGGACGCAAGTGCTCCTGTGCACCTCCTAAGTCAGTAGGAGGTGAATTTTTCCCCCATCGTGGCCTCTGGTTCTTGAAAGTCACTGTCAGTTGATGATGATGGCTGCTGTTCTGTTGTGCTGGGGGACACGGTGTGTCTTGGGCGAGAACAACTGGGAGAAGTGCTGCCTGGGAAGATTTTAACAAAAGATTGCACCTGTTTCCTTTCTGCCTTGAGGGCTGCCCTGGGACCCTAGGACTCTCACAGGACTGACATGTGTCACTCCGGCCAACAGAGCAAAACTGCTCTCCTGGGATAGCAAGGGCAGAGGTGATGTGGGATGCAGAGAAGTATTGGCCATGGCAGCAAGCTGCCTTGGAACAGTGGCCAGTGGGACATGTGACTGTTGTGTCTGTGGTTTGGGCACTGGAGCATATGACCACACACCAATAAAGCCAGAACAAGCACGCTTCCCTGCTGTATGCCCCCTACCCTCCCTGCAGCAATCTGCTACAAGCCTGTCTTTGTCTCTCTCTGCAGCACTCTCCACTTTTTTTCAATCCCTCTATCTGCCTCCTTTGTCCTTCCACAACATTAACAGAGCCCGTCCCTTTCAGCTTGGGGGTCGATATACAGAGAACATGAAAAGATGGGGGTTGCCTTACCAACTCTAACGAGACAAATCAATTAAAGTAAACAAGAACAAATGGATATAAACTGGCCATCAGGAAGTTTAGACTTGAAATTAGACGAAGGTTTCTAACCATCAGAGGAGTGAAGTTCTGGAACAGCCTTCCAAGGGAAGCAGTGGGGGCAAAAGACCTATCTGGCTTCAAGATTAAGCTAGATACATTTATGGAGGGGTTGGTTTGATGGGATAACATGATCTTAGTCAAAGATCAATTAATTGCCATCAGTGGTAAATAGGACCAATGGTCAATGATGGGATGTTAGAAGTTACTACAGAGAACTTTTTCCTGGGTGTCTGGCTGGTGAGTCTTGCCCACATGCTCGGGGTTCAGCTGATCGCCATATTTGGGGTCGGGAAGGAATTTTCCTCCAGGGTAGATTGGCAGAGGCCCTGGAGGTTTTTTGCCTTCCTCTGCAGCATGGGGCATGGGTCACTTACTGGAGGATTCTCTGCATCTTGAAGTCTTTAAACCATGATTTGAGGACTTCAATAGCTGAGACATAGGTGAGAGGATTATTCCAGGAGTGGGTGGGTGAGATTTTTGTGGCCTGCATTGTGCAGGAGGTCAGACTAGATGATCATAATGGTGCCTTCTGACCTTAAAATCTAGAATTCATCTATCTATAAGTGGGCTATTATCAGCAGGAGGAAAAATCACTTTTATAGTGGTAATCAGGGTGGCCCATTTGAAACAGTTGACAAGAAGGCGTGAGTAACAGTAGGTGGAAAAATTATCATGTGGAAATAGTTTGTAGTTTGTGTAATGACCCATCCACTCTCAGTCTTTATTCAGGCCGAATTTGATGGTGTCCAGTTTGTAAATTAATTCCAGTTCTGCAGTTTCTCGTTGGAGTCTGTTTTTGAAGATTTTTGTTGAAGAATTGCCACTTTTTGGTATGTAATTAAGTGTTCAGGGAGGTTGAAGTGTTCTCTGACTGGTTTTTGAATGTTATAATTCTTGACGTCTGATTTGTGTCCATTTATTCGTTTGTGTAGAGACTGTTTGGTTTGGCCAATGTACATTGCAGAGGTGGGCCATCCAGATTACCACTATAAAAGTGATTTTTCCTCCTGCTGATAATAGCCCACTTTAATTGATTTGTCTCATTAGAGTTGGTAAGGGAACCCCATTTTTTCATGTTCTCTGTATGTATATATATCTTCCTACTGTATTTTCCACTCCATGCATCTGATGAAGTGGGTTTTAGCCCACGAAAGCTTATGCCCAAATAAATTTGTTAGTCTCTAAAATGCCACAAGTACTCCTCGTTCTTTTTGCTGATACAGACTAACACAGCTACCACTCTGAAGCCTACTCAAAGGAAAGATATTAGTAACTTTGTTATACAACAATTGAAAAAATTGTAGAAAAATCTACAATTACTTTCTATCATTTAGGCTACTTACTATTTGCAGTTCACCAAGCTCGGAACAGATCATTTAATTTTAGGAAACATCCTAACAGCCCTTTCTTATCTTAATCACCCATTAATCACTCTCTTTGTAAACCAAATTTTGATTCCCTGCCTCAGGGGCTCAAACTGGGAGCAGTCTCTTGTCTCCTCTGCGGAACTCCTTATATTGCAAACTAAGGCTACCTGCCCCAGGTTTGCCTTTGGGAGGGTGTTGGGAGGGGAAAATCCCGCCCACACCCCACCCAAAATTTGACCCTGCCCCTATTTTATTTCTAAAATCTAGTTTTGCTGCATACAACATTAAGTTACACAATAAAATTATTACAATAATACATGTGTGTGTACTTACATTATTATTAAAAATATGGGATTTGTATAAACACACCCACCCCCTCCCTCTGAAATAGGTTGGGCTTGTTTTGAAAGGCCATGCCACTTTTTGTGTATGTATGAGACTGGGCCACATTCCAGCTGTGGGGAGGCAGCCAGGACACTAAACTGCTGAAAAAAGCAGTGTGGACCTGGGAGAACAGTTTTAGTCTCTGTGGGGAAATGACCCAAAGCAAGGATTTGGAATAGAAAACTACTTGAAAGTAGCATGAGAATAAGCTAGACAATTCAGCTTTGTCCTTTGCACTGAACTGGTACAGGTTTGGGGAGGACCAGAGGGAAATCTGATGTTAATTTAAGGTATTTAAACTTCATTTAAATGTAACATTGAACAAAATCCAGAAGCCACTAGGACGCCTTCTGAATCTAAGCATGCTGTGCAAGCCCTCCCCCACTTCCCAGCACAGAGAAGAGTCCCGCCCTTTGTGCCTGGTAGGGTTAGTTTCAGTTTCCTTTATGCGTCTAGGTGAGAGGAGAAAGGAGTCAAAGGTCAGTACCAGTCTGCAGGGAAGAAGGACCACATGCCTTAGGAGCGCATGCGTGGGGCCAGATTATAGAAGGAAAATTGAAGAATGACTTGGTTATTTTAGTGGTTTGTGATCTTTAAGGCGATGGAATGAAAAGTGGAAGGTGAGGTTCCTGTCTGAAGTTGCAACTGAACGCACAATCTGCACTTCCCTCTGTGTGTGTACTTCAGCTGAGGGTTTGGAAGGAGAATCCCAGCGGCATTTCAGACAGAAACATGTTTTAAGGAAAGGAGCATGTACTGGAGGTGTCTAACAGTGAAGAAAGTGAGACACTCAGAGGTTTTGTTATCCATGTTCCCTGCAGTTTTTTTCTTCCGTTTTCTCATTAGTTCTGCATTTTCAACCTTATTTTTCTCTGAATTTCCCATTCCTTTTCCTGGCACTTTGCTTTGGGAAAATCTGTTTTTTCTGTTTAACTTGTAAAAAATGTATAATCAGTAATTGAATTTCTTCGGGTATGTTTTGCATGTCTGTCTGTGTTCTATGTTCACGTGTGTGTTTGACATGCATGAAGCTGCTGTGATTTGTCAGACAGGAGACTGGTTTGTTGAAGCAGAGCTGGTCCATGAGACCAAGGGCAGATCAGATCAGATCTTCTAGGACCAGGGAGCAAGGTGGGTTTAAGGGGCTGGCTTAGATTCTCTTTAGGAGAGCTGGCCAAAAAACAGAATTTCTGTCCTGCGGAAAATTGGAAGGTTTTGGAAGTATTTCAGTCCAATGCAGGACAAAGAATAGAACCTCACAACATTTTCTGTGGGAGAGAAATTAAAAAAAAATCTGTTTTGGGAGAATGAAAATTGATTTTTTTGTCTTGCTGGCAAAGTGACAGACTGAAAATATCCTGCAATATCCTGAACAAACTTTATGGAAGTCACATAAACTCTACTGAATTAAGTTAAACCTTTTTGAATTAGGGTTAATACCTTTCAGGTACATTGTGGGTGTGTTGTTGTGGCATTGTATGTACCTTCTCTGGTAGGGAAGGGGGCTGTTAATGAACCTTCTCCATTATCAGCTTTTGAAGCCTGTCCTTCTCCAGAGAGAGACACAAATACTGGTTCAAACTGGATTCTCCAGAGACCAGCAGACAAAGAAAAGACTTTTGAATGAAGAGAGAGAGTTTAAAATGACTCTGGGCCTTCTTCCTGATCCAGCAAATGGACAGGACACCTGGTCCATGGAGGGTTCCAATCCTTAGTGTAGGATTGAGAGGACTTGGCTACTGAGGCCTCATAAGAGAGACAGGGAAGAACAGACAGCTTGTTCTGAGCTGAAGCTCTGATGAACTTGTAGCCACAAGGAAGCCCATGTGATGAGAGCGTTGAAAGACTGTTTCTGCGAGGGTCCCTGTTAGAGGTGGGGTGATCTTTCTCCGGTAAGCTTATTAGCATTAGGTTCTTTTATTGTTTTTAATGTTTTCTCTGTAATGCTCTTTACCTTAAGAAGAAAGTAGGCTGGCTTAGAAAGAACTGTCTGGTGTCTTATATCTGTAGCAATTAAAGCTGTTATCAGTCTCTGAAGAGAAAGCAAGCAGGTCTGATGAGGCAGCCTGTCTGTGCTGGGACATACACAGTAAAGGCAGGAAACTGTGAAGCCTGGAAAAAACCCAGTCAGAAGGCAACAGCTGAAGAGCTGGAAACTTGACCGTGAATGCTCTTGTTACTCCTGGGGGAATTCTGCACCACTGCACACATGCGGAATTCATGTCCCCTGCAGATTTCTTTGCATCCCTGCAGCAAAATGACTTTTGATGGGGAAACAAAGGGAAGCCGCAAGAGCAGCCACCCACCCCTTCCCAGTAGTGGTGGTGCATCATTTTGGGCACCCAGAGAAGCTGGCGGCGAGGTAAAACACTGCGGGAGGGGGAGACCAGTGCTGAGTATGATCTGATCGGTGGCTCCTACCCTGCGCTGGGCTCAGCTGCTAGTCCTTGCTGGTCTGGAGTAGGGGAGGATGGGACTTCCTCTTCCCCTGCAAGGAGCGGCTGGGTCTGGGTCAGACCCACCCCTAGAAACCTCTCCTGGCTGCAGGAAGCTTCACAATCCCATCCCCCCATTTCCTGCCCCTATCGCTCCCCAATGCCAAACCCCCATGCATCTGGACCCTTGTCGTGCCTCACTCCCCCACACCCATAACACCCCTCACTGAGCCCCCTGCATCCAAACCCACACACTGCCAAGCCTCACCGACCGCACCCAGCCCCCACACCAAGACGCACCCCCTCTTCATCTGGACCCCCACTGAGCTCCTCCCCCCTGCATCCAGACACACCCTTGCACCCAGACCACCCTGATGAGCCCCCCGCACCCAGACCGTCCAGCTAAACCCCAACCACCATCACCTGGACCCCCCTCAACAAGCCCCAGTGTATCCAGATTCCTCCCGCACCCAGACCCGCCACCAACCCACCCACACCTAGATTGTCCCACACAGAATCCTCTCACCCCACACCAGGATACCCCCACATTAAGCCCCTCAACACTTGCATCCTGTTAGGGACAGAGTCTTGTGCCTGCGAGACTCTGTCCCTCTTGCTCACTATATTGGTGTGCCTGGCACAGAGGGGCAGGGCCTCTGGGTGTTTCTGTGGCAGGCCTGGCCCTTGTGCTGTGTCAGGGTTGGGTGCAGCCTCACTGCTGAGTCCATGTCCCAGGGGTGTGGGGGTTGTAGAGTGATGTCCCAACTCCGTGCAGCCAGTGGCCTGTGCTCCCCACTGCCATGCTGGAGCTGCCACATTTATTTATTGACAAATAAAATATGCAGGATTTTAAAATATTGTGTGCAGAATTTTTAATTTTTTGGTGCAGAATTCCTTCAGGAGTACCTTGTTGAACCACTCTGGAAATACAGCTGCAGTTGCCCTGAACTGTGCCTGGAAATTGACAATAGCCTTCCAAGTTGACTGCCAGATGCTGAGCTCCCTGGCTCTCCACCTTCCTACCTCTCAACCTCCCTCCCAGCCCAGCTCTGGCTCCCCAGCTGCCTCCTGGAAGGCTCCTGTCAATTTCACTTTCTCCCTGCAGTGGGGCAGCCAGGGTTTGGTTGTTTCAATTTTCCTGAGGAAAAACCTTTTTTTGTTCCCCAACAAAATTGAATTTTTGCTCCAGAAAATTATTGATTTTGTGAAAAGACCATTTTCCTTTGGAAAATCATTCGGATGGACAATTCCCGGCCAGCTCTGATCTGTAGGGGGTGCCTGTCCAGGTAGCCAGTCTCCTGTAGCGTGACTGAGAAAGGGATGGGAAGATGGCAGGCAGGATGGTATGGGCTGGGGAACAGGATTCCTTCTCTCCCCCTCTATGAAGGTGTGGGGGGGGGCAGTCAGACTAGGTGGTCACCCTCAGAGGCGATAGGAGTGGAAATGCCCAATCTCCCCCCACAAGAAACTCCAAGGGTGAGTTCTTAGAGGTGGGAGGTGTTATTGGTGAGGGGATATGAGGAAAATGGGGGATGCATCATAGGGACAGGTGGGTGTATGTGGCTGGATGTTTGTGTTGGGAGAATGAGCTTCATTTGCTAAGAGGCAAGAAGGGCAGTTGCCCCCTTCCAGCCTTGGTTTGGCCCCCCTACTTTTCATGGGTCTATATGCTTTATACCCCCCCACCTAACTTCTCAAAGATATAATATAATATAATCACATGTACTGTTTGCTGACACACCTTTGTCCCCTCTAGAACTGTTCTGAAATGACATTGCTGTAGCACTTAAGATTATAGAATATCAGGGCTGGAAGGGAGCTTAGGAGGCCATTGAATTTAACCCCCTGCTCAAAGGAGGGCTAATTCCCAATTTTTTGCTCTAGATCCTTAAATTGCCCCCTTAAGGATTGAGCTCATAACCCTAGGTTTAGCAGGCCAATGCTCAAACCACTGAGCTATCCGTTCCCCACTGCTGTACAATGCAGTAGCTGTGTTGATGGGAGATCATGGCTCCCTTCACACAGCGTTGTCTACACAGGGGGTTAGGTCGGTATAATGACGTTGCTCAGGGGTGTGGATTTTATACCAATTTTGGTTTATAGTTGAGACCTTGAGGTCAATGGCAATTGGGACAAATTACAACATGGTTTTACAAAAGGTAGATAGTGCCAAACCAACTTGATCTCCTTCTTTGAGAAAGTAACAGATTTTTTAGATAAAGGAAACGCAGTGGATCTAATCTACCTTGATTTCAGTAAGGCATTTGATACCACATGAGGAATTATTGGTTACATTGGAAAAGATGGGGATCAATATGAAAATTGAGAGGTGGATAAGGAACTGGTTAAAGGGGAGACTACAGCGAGTCATACTGAAAGGTGAACTGTCAGGTTGGAGGGAGGTTACTAGTGGAGTTCCTCAAGGTTCAGTTTTGGGACCAATTTTATTTAATCTTTTTATTACTGACCTCGGCACCAAAAGTGGGAGTGTGCTAATAAAGTCTGCGGATGACACAAAGTTGGGAGGTATTGCCAATTCAGAAAAGGATCGGGATATCCTACAGGAAGATCTGGATGACCTTGTAAACTGGAGTAATAGTAATAGGATGAAATTGAATAGTGAGAAGTGTAAGGTTCTGCATTTAGGGATTAATAACAAGAATTTTAGTTATAAGCTGGGGACGCATCAGTTGGAAGTAACGGAAGAGGAGAAGGACCTCGGAGTCCTGGTTGATCACAGGATGACTATGAGTTGCCAATGTGATGTGGCTGTGAAAAAAGCTAATGCGGTCTTGGGATGCATTAGGCGAGGTATTTCTAGTAGAGATAAGGAGGTGTTAGTACCGTTATACAAGGCATTGGTAAGACCTCATTTGGAATACTGTGTGCAGTTCTGGTCTCCCATGTTTAAGAAGGATGAATTCAAACTGGAACAGGTATAAAGAAGGGCCACTAGGATGATCCAAGGAATGGAAAACCTGTCGTATGAAAGGAGACTCAAGGAGCTTGGTTTGTTTACCTTAACCAAAAGAAGGCTGAGGGGAGATATGATTGCTCTCTTTAAATATATCAGAGGGATAAATACCAGGGAGGGAGAGGAATTATTTCAGCTCAGTACCAATGTGGACACAAGAACAAATGAATATAAACTGGCCATCAGGAAGTTTAGACTTGAAATTAGACGAAGGTTTCTAAGCATCAGAGGAGTGAAGTTCTGGAACAGCCTTCCAAGGGAAGCAGTGCGGGCAAAAGACCTATCTGGCTTCAAGATTAAGCTAGATAAGTTTATGGAGGGGATGGTTTGATGGGATAATATGATCTTAGTCAAAGGTCAATTAATTGCCATCAGTGGTAAATAAGACCAATGGTCAATGATGGGATGTTAGAAGTTACTACAGAGAACTTTTTCCTGGGTGTCTGGCTGGTGAGTCTTGCCCACATGCTCAGGGTTCAGCTGATCGCCATATTTGGGGTCGGGAAGGAATTTTCCTCCAGGGTAGATTGGTAGAGGCCCTGGAGGTTTTTTGCCTTCCTCTGCAGCATGGGGCACGGGTCACTTACCGGAGGATTCTCTGCATCTTGAAGTCTTTAAACCGTGATTTGAGGACTTCAATAGCTGAGACATAGGTGAGAGGATTATTCCAGGAGTGGGTGGGTGAGATTCTGTGGCCTGCATTGTGCAGGAGGTCAGACTAGATGATCATAATGGTCCCTTCTGACCTTAAAGTCTATGAGTCTATGAGTCTAGGGGTGTGGATTTTATACCAATTTTGGTTTATAGTTGAGACCTGGCATTAGGAAAAAAAACCAGCCATGCTTTCTTTGAGCCCCGTAAACAAGCAAAAAGGGCATGAGACCAATTTTTATAATCCTTTGAAGATCATTTTTGAATATCATATAACTCCTTACAGGTATATGAATGGTACAGATAGAAAAGGAGTGTGCAGAGTGGTACAAGAGGGGATGGAGAACAGAGGTTTTACACCAAGCAAAGGAACATTTAGGCTTGATTTCATGAGAAGTCTATTCAATTGTGAAAAATTTTCTAGTGGAAGTGCTGGGAGCCCATCACAATTAGTCTGGAGAGAGCACAGCGAGGGACAAGTCTGCTTTGGATCTCTCGCTTCTGAGATTTTTTAGAAGAAGCTTTAATTATATGAAGACAGGAGGTGTTAAAAATCTGTGCCCACTGCATCCCACTCATGACGTGAGCTGGAGATCCTCTCCCTCCCCGTCTGCCTGGTTCACCCCATAGCCCTCAGTAAGGTCTCCTTGTCCAATCTCACTGTATTCTTCAGCAATATGAATGAATACCTCAAGGAGCTGTCTGCACTTCGCAGGGGGCCAGGACACAGGACTGCAGTAAATAGGTACATAAGAGATACCTGGCAATAGCTCTTTGTTCAGAGCAGCAATCAGCAGTCTAGTGCATTTCCTGTTGCAACATGAACTTGGCTGAGTTCCCAGCTCTACAGCATGGACCCTAGTAGGGCCCCACCCCCAGAAACATGGAGTTGATTTTGTCCAAAGGTGTGAAGAGCTGAGATAAAAGATCTCAGGAGGGGTGGATCTTACTAGCAGCATTGAATGAGTGTAATCTGGCCCCTTCTTACTCCGCATCACTGTGCAGCCCTTACACTGCATCCTCTACTCACTTCCTCAGCTCAAAGTTAGTGCAGACCTCTGCTCTCAACACTCCTTTCCCCTCTGTCCCCATGTTTACAATTAAAACTTGCTAGGCCTTCCCTTTCATCCCTCTTCACTTGTGCACAACTTTCCCTAACTAGCCCCACACCTGGCTCGATTCTGACCTTGTGTGACGTTATTGACAATAACTGGGACCATATAGATCATTGTTACAACCAAGGTCCTGTAGTGGCACCAAATCTTATATAAAGGGGGTCAAATGAGGTGTCTAAGACTGGGTTATGCTTGGCTGGTTATGATTATGCCATTTATATGTATGTATCAGTTTTGTAGTTGAAGTTATGAATATTGGCTTTATACTGTCTGTATTTCGAACTGGGGCTGGGCTTCTGGGACCTAGGACAAGCTATCAGCTCTGCCAGGCCTGCTGAATGGCCCATTAAGAGCCATTAGCGATACAATGGACCCATTGAGAGATGGCAGACACTCTGTGACTTAACAAGATATGCAGGGACTTTGCCCATGTGACTCCAGACTCCATTTTGCTGTGATTTTCCACAGTAAGGACAAAGAGGTGTCTTTACACCTGGAAGAAACTATAAAAGGCAGCTGCCTCATCTCTATTTTGTCTTCATTCCTGCTTCTTACCTCTGGAAGAACCTTTCTACAAATGGAAGCTTTGAACAAAGGACTGAAGGACCCATCCCAGCTGTGGATGTACTCCAGAGACTTAACTTGAATTTGAACCTGCAGTTTATTCCATCTCTGCAAGCCTGAACCAAGAACTTTGCCATTACTGTATGTAATTGATTCCTTTTAACCATTCTAGCTCTCACCTATACATTTTTCCTTTTATGAATAAACCTTTAGATTTTAGATTCTAAAGGATTGGCAACAGCGTGATTTGTGGGTAAGATCTGATTTGTATATTGACCTGGATCTGGGGGCTTGGTCCATTGGGATCGGGAGGACCTTTTTTTCTTTTACTGGGGCATTGGTTTTCATGACCAGTTGTCCCCATAACGAGTGGCTCTGGTGGTGAGACTGGGAAACTGGAGTGTCTTAGGGGATTGCTTGGGATGACTTGTGGTTAGCCAGTGGGGTAAAACCAAAGTCTCCTTTGTCTGGCTGGTTTGGTTTGCCTTAGAGATGGAAAAACCCCAGCCTTGGGCTGTAATTGCCCTGCTTGAAGCAATTTGTCCTGAACTGGCACTCTCAGTTGGGTCTCGCCAGAACCAGCATCATTACACCTTGCACCATCCCTAACACCCTATGGCCCACCCTCTTCCTGAGCCTGCAGTGTCCTCATTTACCCTAACATACCAAGGCGTCACACCTCCATATCCTGATCCTTTTCTGATCTTTCTCCTCATCTTGCCCCATGGGGTTGTTCTCCATGCCTCCAGACCAACTTGCACCTGCTGGCTCTATACTGACCTTGCTTATCTCCAGGACCTTGCCCCAGGTTCTGATTCTATACATAGACTTTTGTTACCTCCCTAAACTCCTCAGTACATCTCAGAGGATTACAAGGGTGTGTGTCTCGTGAGCAATGACAGAGGGAAAGTAAAAGTCCCTTCTCTATTGATTATGTTGTTCATGCACATCACTGTGCTTTGTTGGACAAACATCAGGGGTAGGGTAGTGTGTGTGTGTTGCGGGGCGGGGGGGGATCTTTGACTTGTACAATATGAAAAATGCCACACATTGGATAGAAGGTTTCCAGTGTTGCTGTATCTGTGTTGGCCCCAGGGTATTAGAAAAACAAGGCAGGTGAGGTCATTTTATTGATTGAACCAAGTTTTTTTTCTATAGCTCTTGACCACGGTGTTATAACCTGTTCATATGTGTGTATGTGCCATATATGACCTTTACTGAATCACTTGTGTTTATATGACTGAGTCACCCATTGGAAGCAGGAGGATACTGATATGTGATAGAAATTCCCATTGATCTCAGGTAAAGGTCTGTGTTTTGGGAAAGTTTTATAGCTTCAAGCATGCATAGCAGAAGACCATAGGGTATATGTCTGTAGCTATTCACTATAAGATTTTACTCAAGATTCTCGTTTTTTTTAGGAAAAGACATAGAACCAAGGCTATGACCACTTAAATCTATTAAAAATAGATCTATTGAATCTATTTAAATCTTTTGTTGCTCAAGAAGCGGTGTTAACTGATGTCCTCACATGATAGTACCTTGGATAATTATATTTTTTCTACCTAATATTCCTCTTGTAATAACAATTGTTGTTTTTCACTTTTCCTCCCTGAAATTTTATGTGATGTTGGAATTCTACAAGAAGGACATGGCCATGGATGCAGACACAGAACTCTTGGAAAAGATTAGTCTGAACGAATTTGCCTCCAAGATTGGGGAGGAAAAAGAAAAAGGTCAGTAATTCCAAAGTCACTGTAATCTCCAGAGTCTTTTTGTACTGAAGAGCCACAGACCAGTGACTAGCAAAGGGACACAGTTTGAGATGAAGAAAGAGATCCTGGAGTCATTGTGGATAGTTCTCTGAAAACATCCACTCAATGTTCAGCGGCAGTCAAAAAAGCGAATAGAATGTTGGGAATCATTAAGAAGGGGATAGATAATAAGACAGAAAATATCATATTGTCCCTATATAAATCCACGGTATGCCCACATCTTGAATACTGAGTGCAGATGTGGTCTCCCCATCTCAAAAAAGATATATTGGAAAAGAGGAAAAAAAAGATATGGTATGGAACGGCTTCCATATGAGGAGAGATTAATAAGACTGGGACTTTTCAGCTTGGAAAAGAGGCAACTAAGGGGGGATATGACACAGTTCTATAAAATCATGAGTGGTGTGGAGAAAGTAAATAAGGAAGTGTTATTTACTCCTTCCCATAACACAAAAACTAGGAGTCACCAAATGAAATTAATGGGCAGCTAGGTGTGGGGCATAGCCTGGGGAGGCTTCAGAGACACTCCTCTGAGACACATTTCCTCACTGCTTCCTCTCTGCTCCATGGGAGTAGCAATTTGCTGTTGGCCTATATCAGCAGCAAATTATGACTAATAGACTCATGGACTTTAAGGCCAGAAGGAACCATCATGATCATGTAGTCTGACCTCCTGCACATTGCAGATCCCAGAACCTCGCCCATCCCCTGCTGTAATAGGCCCCTAGCCTCTGGCTGAGTAACTGAAATCCTCAAATCATGAGTTGAAGACTTCAGGTTACAGAGAATCCACCTTTTATTCCAATTTAAACCTGCAAGTGACCCATGACCCATGCTGCAGAGGAAGGCGGAAACCCACCAGGGTCTCTGCCAATTTCACCTGGGGGAAAATTCCTTCCCAGCGCCAAGTGTGGCGATCAGTTGGACCCTGAGAATGTTGGCAAGACCTTTCAGCCAGACACCTGGGAAAGAATTCTCTGTAGTAACTCAGAGCCCGCCCCATCGAGTGTTCCGTCTCTGTCCACTGGGGATATTTGCTGCTAGCAGTTGCAGATGGGCCACATGCCATTGTAGGCAGTCCCATCACGCCATCCCCTCCATAAACGCATCAAGCGCAGTCTTGAAGCCAGTTAGGTTTTTTGCCCCCACTGCTCCCCTTGGAATGCTGTTCCAGAATTTCATTCATCTGATGGGTAGATATGTTCATCTAATTTCAGGCCTAAACTTTTCTAAAAAAATCAATTATCTTCTCAAAGGAAAAGATCAGCTTGGTCTGCCACAATTTACCTTTTGTAAAACCATGTTGTATTTTATCCCAATTACCGTTTACCTCTATGTCCTTAAGTACTTTCTCTTTCAGAATTTGTTCCAAGACCGTCATACAA